>CM057003.1:108045677-108063969 GCA_029891345.1 Dryococelus australis
ATCCCTGGTGCTAGGGTCCCGTAGGGCACCCCTTGGTTTTTAAAAAGCCCTTTTTAGGGAAATACCTATGCTTTGGCACTTTTTTCTGATATTAATGCATGTGTGCGCACTCGTTGCAGTGCCTTGCTACGTACGGGCACTCGGGTGCTCATGGAGTTTGATTCGTGGCACTTATACACTGCGATCTCGTCACACTCACGTAAAGCGCAGATGCCTGCTGTGTGTTTAGCCGGGCAAACTGTGTTGGTAGGTGAGGGATGCGTGCACGTCATCTTGAACCATGGTGTTACCATAATCCCATTTGAGTATCTGGAAACAATCCTGTATTGAAGATTGCATTACAAATATGTTTTAAATGGAACACTGAATTCAAAAGTGCATTGCGTTACAGGTTTTCTTCACATTTAAGTAGTGTGAATTAAATGTATCTGCGACTAATTTAGGATCTGAGGATATACAATTGCTTTACTTTTAGGTTTTACAACTGGACATTGCTCTGTTGGTTTTTTTTTTTTTTTTTTTGTACAAATATTCCTTGTAGTTTTTTACCTTGTTTTGAGAATTCTGAATGAGCTTGCAGAAAAAAAAAATCCTTTTTTGCATATTTGATGACGTTTGCTTAAAAATTTTTACAGTATTTCCTGTAGCCATTTGTTGTATCAGGGTTGCTGCTGGTTCTGGCGGCCTTGTACAGTTTTCTTTTGTTTTCGCAGGAAATTTTTATTCCTTTGGTGAGCCCATAAATTTTGATTGTGATTTGTTATTACTGCGGGTCAGTCTGGATGGAAACATTTTTCAAAACAATGTAGAACTTGGTTAATGAAAGAGTTGAATTTTTTCATTTACTTTGGTACAAGTATACAATGTTGACCATTTTTATTGAAGACATAATTTAATTAATATTTGTTCATCATGATCTGATAAGACATTTATTACTGGGAGACAGTGGCACACTGCAAATGCGTTTACTATCAATGAAAATATGATCAATTGCTGTCTGACTGGTTCCTTCTATCCTGGTAGCAAATTTTATAATGGATTTAAGGTTTAAGGCTGTACACTGGGCTCTTTCGAAAGTCCTACGTAAGTGCTTTTTACAAAAGTGTGACAGCAACAATGTGACAAAAGTGGTTTAACCAATCAGTGGCGAGCCAGCAGACTGGCAATGTGACAGTGTGCCATAGAACTTGTTATAATGCACCTGCGACAGGGAGGAAGAGATAGAGTAAAAATAACATACATTTTTTAACAAAAATGTAGGTGTGCCTGTATGAAGGATATGAATATAATCATAAAGCATGTTATTTAAACTATCAAATGCTTATAAGGAATGCCAGTAGCCTGTACTCATTAGAGAAGTGCATACAACCAATTTTATAATTTCCTTCCAGTTGCCATTTTTTTTTTATAGAAAATTGTAGAGATGTTTTTTTTTTTATTTCGTTCAGATCAATGTGTGTTATAACAAAACCTCTCTAACCTAATAACACCATTTAAATAAATAAACAAAACTTAAAAGCATGTCTAATTGTACAGTGTTTTCTTAATTTGTCTCCACGTAAGATGATAGATGGCAGTAATGCGTATAAACATAACGGTAATGTAACACTATTGTAAAATGGATGGTCGACAGTTAGTGTGAGACGGTCGCAGAGTGTCATGTTGCCAACAAACTCGCACAGTTGTAAAAAGGCAGTTGAGATCTACGTGTAGCTCATTGTATATTCAGGGTGTCTACCACCCCTGGAAAACCTGGAAAAATCAGGGAATTTTAGTTGGCAGTGAGTTGTTAAGTGGGTGTGTACGATAACCTGTCCGGTTTTCTCAATGAAAAATATGGGAGGGTGTTTTCGCAGTGATTGTGTCACTATTCCATCTTTTATTAATATTCAGTCATTCATGGAATTTTAATTTAAAAATTGGTCTTTTTACTGCCATCAAACAACTCTGAAGCGTTCACCAATTATCTGGTAACACTGAGTTAACTTGTCATGTGAGCAAGTTAACTCTAATCAGGTTAGTTTTTGCAAATACCTGCCATTTATGTTTGTTACATTAGTGTTACAGAATATTTAATCCTAGGAGACTAAATGGGAAATTATACATTTTTTGAGACATGTTACTATTTTGTATAAGAATGTACCTGCAAGGTGGGCAGATTATATTCAATCAATCACAGGGTCAGAGCTTTTCCCCAACAAGTTTTGCGTAATCAGATGTCTAGAAAATGTGGAAGTTGCTGAAGGTGCCATGAAAAATCTCTCCTCACCTTAAAAAATTTGTTAAAGAAGTGTCTATTTCTTTTGTGTCTTTTTAACATTATGAAAAGTTCTCTTATAGACTTCTGGGGTATAATTGACTTTCTTCTACCCTTTGGCATTAGAGCTGGAATTGCTTTCTTACAATATTTCAACGTGAAACAAACACCCATGGTTGCCTTTTCTGTACAATTCTGCTAGAAACGATAATTTTTATTAGCCTTGGTGGAAAAAATTTGTGAAATGAAGAGGTACTGCAGAGCTTTAAGGAGAAACTGAATGTGTCTCAAATTAGATTTTTTGGATCAGCAGGAAAACTTACTGACGGCAAATAACATTAGGTTAGGTTATGTTGTGCAGTACGCCACGTAATCAAGAAAGAAAGACTACCAGAAAAGGCTGTCATGCTATTTAAAGTATTAATGTTCTGAGATGTCTGAAGGTGATTGTAATGAAACTTCAAGACAAAGGTCTCCTGAGTAACAAACTCATGAGGGAATTTCCTGCTTGTGTCCACCTGTGGCTTTAAATACACAGCTGAGGAAACAGTGCTTGAAGTTGTCTTCAAAATTGGTGGTTGTCAGGACCAGAAGCTGATAGAATTGAGCAAACATACAAGTTGGTATGTTCCTCGGAAGATTCTAAAGCCCTTCTTTCATCTTTTTCTCTAAGGACAACTGTGATCACTTGTGGCCTCACATTCTTAAGGCATATTGGTTTTTTCAGCTAAAAGTGTCCTCCTAAGTTTTGTGTAAGAGATGTTAGTACTTTCCCATGGAAATGCCACTTTTAGATGAGAATCTGTTGACTGAAAACTTTTGCAGGAACAGTCCGTGATTGCACAGAGACAAGTGTAAGACTACGTTCATCATATGTGGAGATGTAGAGCACGTTGATATCACTAAGTCCATGTTGCAGTATATAAGAAATGCCAGTCGTAGGCAGGCGTAAAGAAGCTTTGCAAACAAAAAAAGGAGGAAGGCAGAAAAAAGAGAGTTCAAGAGGAAATCAAAGAATTTCAGAAGAAAACGGCTCGAGTGTTAGAGTTGGTGGGCAAGTGCGTGCTATAGATGCAAAAGTTGAGTTCACTGCTAAATTGAATGTAGCTGTCTTTTTAGTAATTTTTTTTATTATAACAGTGTGTGTAAAATATTGTGACGAGTAACATTTTAAGTATCTTCATTAATAATTTTTCTCTGTGTAATGTTTCTTTTTTAGTCTGATATGTGTTTTGTTTGCCAAAGTTCTGTTAAGCAAATTTTTATTTGTATTGTTAACTTCATTAATTGTCGAGATTGGTATTACTAGGTATGGCTAAATTATTTTTGTATTCCACTTACTAGGCATTATTTTGAAATGTATTGTAATTTTTGGTTGAAATCATCATCATATTAAACATTTGAAAAATTAGTCTGACATGCTTTCATTGCAAAGTAAGCTGATGTACATATTATTCTTTTGGTTGTATTTGAATGGAGTGAGCTTATTTTTTCAAGATTTTTGTAGTTATGTATTGTTAGGGTTTTGTATTTTTAAAATGTGTGCTTATATCCTATTAAAGTAACACATTTATGTTACTGTACATCTATAATGCTGATTATAATTTTTCACCAATATAATATGTGTATTTTTTACAGTCTGGTGGAATTCCATAAGTGTTTAAAAAAATCTAGCAAAATATATTTGTTAGTCCTGGAAAAACTTAGATAAATCAGGGATATTTTGTTTCTTAGCTCTGGTAGACACCCTGATATTGTTCCACCTTCAGTACAATTATCATTGCCATGAGCCCTGATCATGTCATTCATGCGTTTGTTAATTGAAATTATAAAATTTATCATAAAAGTAAATATTAAAAAAATTTTCAGATTCCTACATTTACACACACTAAAAAATCAGAAAGCAAAATAACTTATTTATTATTATCAAATTTTTACAAAACACTTTTAATTCAACCATTAAGAAACGGAACATATTTTTGCTCTATCGTTACCAACTTTTGCTTGGTGCATGTTAGTCGGTGTGTCCATTAAAACACATGCACATATTTAGGGCAGTGACATTTTTCAAAGGTTTATTTCAAAACTGTTCTGTTAATAGTGAACAGCGTATTAAGGACCAAACCCATACAGACTTAGAATAATTGGCTTTTTAAGGGTTTTTACTGTTTAACTTAGGTTAATAATATTGGCTTTTTAAGGGTTTTTACTGTTTAAACTTAGGGTAATAGGAGTCAATAATTATTCTCAGTGTACAGGATATTTTTCATTTTAAAACAGTTTAGAAGAATAAATACACATTAATTACAAGAAACTGCAAGCAAACATACTTAACGTTTTTATCACAAAAAATGAAAACACGTAGGTCTACATTGGATGAGACATTTATCAGGTAATTACAATGAGTAAAGTGCTTTTCTGGTATAATACTTTAACAGTACATAAATAGTACCTGCTATGATTTGCGATAGGTATTGGGGAAGGCTGTGAAGATTGGGAAATGGTGGGGTAAAAATCATAACTTGTAAAAAATTCACACACACAAAATGCATGAAAAATTATAATGTGTTCACAACTGGGCACAGAAAGGTGAATTATATGCAAAAAATATGTTATTCTGCTTCCCAGAGTACAAACAAATAGTAAGCGTGGAGTTCATGCCAATTTACCTGCTTCATAAAATGTTACCCAGATAAGTACGAAAGCAGGTTAAATTGGTGTGTTCTCTGTGCTTGCCATCCCTCATGCTCTGGGAAGCAGTGTAATGCAGATTTTTGCATGAATTCACTTTTCTGGAGGTAGTCTGCAAAACTTTCAAACATTAAAATATGTGAAGGAAATACGAAACCCTTCTATCACCACCATCACCAGCAACAAAAAACATTAAAAAGTACTCCTCCTTGTGGCAAAAAATGGCACAAAATTACTATAATGCAGAGAAAATGGCACATTTGACAGAAATAATTGTTACTTTGGTACAGTGTAAGTAAACAACCCAATTGTAATTTAATGAATAATTGGTGAGCCTAATGCATGACAACTTTATAAACGGGTGGTTAAAAACTTCTTTTACCATTAAACTGCACCTTATTTTATACTTATGAATGGTACGTTTTCTAAGGACACTTGCGACTGAAAATAATTGCTGGTCCTAGTGGTTTCATAAAGACTGTGATCCACTAAAATGCTCTAAATCACCAAGTTATTCATCAATCTAACTCAAAAATTGGACACACTGACACTCAAATTTAATGATTAGTAACCTCTGATACAGTAAAATTTCCGCATGCTATTCGATATCACACCTCACACGGTGGAAATTCTGGAAGATTGGTGAACTCGCACATTTTGGTCTGCACTTTAACAAATCTGTAGGGCTTATCTATATTGATTGTTAAAATGTATGTGCTATTTATTGTAGAATGAGTACTTTTTAAAGCCCTGCTTAAGATCGAGTTGTATGCATGTAGTGATGTTCTTCCACCTTGATTAAGTGCCACGGCCCTCATGACCTGTAATACTTTCGTCAAGGAAAACTGAGAAATTATTAGAAAAAGTTAATTATAATACTTTACTAATCTTCTCAATTTATACACTTCGATGCAGTAAAAAAAACAGCAAGTGAAAGAAATAAAGTAATCACAAATGATTACCTAACACCTTTTTTCAGACTTTAAGATATGGAACTACATTATTGACCAAAAAGTAATTGGGCGCCTGTCTACGTTTGCTCGGTGGTTGTCACCCCGTTAGAATCTTATAGGACCATCTCTTAGGCTATAACAGCAGCCACCCTGTCTGGCATGCTCTCTACGAGTGTTTGCAGGACACCTCCACGAGGATTCGTCGCCATTCCTCTTGGAACCATTCCATGAGTTGAGCAATAGATTTTGGCTGCGCTGATGAGCCATCACGTGGCAATCCAATTCATCCTAAAGTGTTCTGTAGGGTTGAGGTCTGGTCTCTGGGCGGGCCAGTCCAATCGGCGAACATTATTGTCGGCGGCTACCACTGCATTGTAGCCCTTGAAACATGGCACCTCTGGGCATTGTCATGCTGGAAGTAAAATGGATCCATTCTGTAAAAAACGCCACTATGTTTGGGAGCATTTCAATTATCCAGAATGTTACAATAGACTTCCATGTTCATGCTACCACGGACAAACACCAGCTGTTCCTACGCCGAAGGCTGTGAAACTGCCCCACACCATCACTCCACTACCACCACCACCGAATTTCCTAGTTACCACTATACACTCCGGCAGAAGCCGTTCCCCAGGTAGATGCCACAACCCATACGCGTCCATCAGACCGGTTAGTGTAAACCTCGAACTCATCACTCCATATAAACCCAATTTATACTGTTCCAGTGTCAGTTGTGACGGTCCAAATACCACCTTGAGTCGCCGAGCTTTATTGCTTGTAATATGGGGCTTATGTGCATCTGCTCTTCCAAAATACCCAAGTCGGTGAGCCTCTGTAAGCAATGTTCCATTGGAAACGTATACTCCTGTTGCTGCATGAAACTCCTGTCGGATGGTAGCCATGGGCTGTGCCCTATTTTTGACAATTTCACGTTTCTAGGTTCTGCACTTTCTGTCTGTCAAGATTGGAGATTGCTCAGAACGTGCAGCATTGGCACAATGCCCATCAACGTTTCCACTTACGCAGGACGAATGCAGCTGTTGATTTGGGCTTTTTTATCATCCGTGCAATCGCCTGGCTAGACAGCCCACGGAGATGGCACGCCCACAATTATGCCCTTATCGAAGTCAGTATAGCTCTGTACCTCGTGCCATCTCCTTGTCAACTGGTTCTACACCGGCCTGAAGCGTATGGCGGCCACACATGTCAAACTGACGTACTGAATTACCTATCTTCATGGGTGCCTAATCACTTTTTGGTCGATATTGTACTTTCCACCCTTCGTTACCTACTTTACTGGGTACAAGTCACTCAGTGCACCCATTTACGCATGCATAGGCAGTGACTTTTTTCTAAGGTTGATTTCAAAAGTGCTCAGCATGAACAGTCTTTAATGAAATAGCTGTTCGAATTTATCTTTTTGCTTTACTTTTGTTCATATCAGTTTGACATTGTAAGATGAAAATATCAGTATTTTTTTTTGAAGCAATACACAGGATGTATCGTAAAGAACTGGCAAATTTTCAACATCTTAAGCTTTTCAAAAGTGACTTGTACAACTTTCATAACACTGTGGTCTACTCCATGAAAAGCCATGTTCTTCGTAATTACCAGACTGTTTGAAATAGTTTTGTCATTCAGTTTTAGGCCACTGCGGAACATCATACGAGATGAGTTGATAGACTGCAAGCCAGTGCAGTTTCTTGTGGATAGAGGTTACGACAAGGATTGTGGTTGTTGCTCTTTGTGCTTCTGCTCTTCTATACCTCGGGCACGCAAGGCACCTGCAAGGTGGATTACACTAGCACTGCTACTACCGTGCTCTCACAATGCCTTAATGCTTACGAAAAAACTTCCTCTCGTCTGGCATTATTTTTTTTAAGATTCTGATTGCTACAGTTTGGATGTCTCACCTCTGAAAAAATAAACACCAAACAAAGTAAACATAAAAGTAATATTGTTAGGGCGCTTGCCCACTTGTTGCTTGAATTGTTTTGCAGTTTGTTTGAGTGAGTGAGGGAAGAGATCTGGCAGCTTTAACCAGAGGTCTTGAGAGCCAACTGATGCAGTGTTGTTTGTAATCCACTTTAAAATTTTTTTTACTAAACGCTAACTTGTCCCACTGTCGGGACATACGGAAAAAAAAAAAATCACTTAGCAAGGTTTTGAATTATAAACTTTCAATAGATCATTTAAACTCTATAAAATACTTTCCCTAGCACCTCAACACATCCTAAAAACTAGTTTCTTTAACGTGCTAAAAATTTTTAATTATAGTATTTTAAACATGTGAAAAACATTATATGGGAGTGCACTTGAAACTTTTCACAGACTTCCATCATAAAACAATAGTTTAAAACCCTTTGTTCCGATAGGTACATGCAGTTACAACCGGAAACCCCTGCGCATTAGTTCAGCCCCCCTGCGTTTTAAGACCATGAGGTGAGCACTAGTTCACTTGTCCGAAATTTCAACCCCCTTATGTTTTGTTGGGAACCTGACCAAGGGCAAAAGACTCCCAATTGGGGGTTTGCCTCGGGAATTTAAGCACTAAAAATTGGGTTCCAAGACGTTTTTTTATTCCGTACAAACAATGCGATCTGGGCTCAAACCCCTTTGGCCGGGTCACTCCGGAATTTTTGCAGGTGAAATCATGCCAACAATTTCCGTTGGGTCGGGGCCCAGGTTTTTTTTCTCTTGATTCTCCCAATCCCCCCCCCCCCCCCCACCTTTCTTTTTCGCGCTGCTCCATACTTTCATTTTTCATAAACCCCTTATCTGCTCTCAAAGGAACCCTATGTTAAAGCGTCCAAATTTGTTCACTCACCTCGTTTTTTTTCGGACATGTCCTTTTGTAAACTGTCTGGCTGGGTTTTACAAATATATCGAAGGGCCCTTTTTTCCCCAATCAAAGCAAAAGACTGAAGCTTTACATTTTTAGGGGTTTTTGTAATGTACCCCTAACAATTTAATAACAGGGGCCGGGAAAAATTCTGCAAAGGGGCAAATTTTGGAAATTTAGGACCAGATTCTTTTGTCTTTTCAACATTTAAAATTTTTTCCCCCGGGGCTATTGTTTTCACTTCCCCCTAAGTTCAAAAGGGTGCTAAAAATATTCAGAATTTTCATGATTATTGTTAGAAAATAGAAACTAGTTGGATCAATTTAAATATCATCAAAGGAAATAAGATTAAAAAAATTATCTAAAACCTTTAGCTGTGTGTGTTTTTGATCAGCAGTCTTTAAAAAAAAGGATCTCTTGCTTTTTGTGTAAAAAGCTGTTTTTTGAAATCAATAACTTATTTTTTTTTATTTTTCAAAATTTGTTTTTTTTAAGTCCCTACAAAATTTAAAGGGGAATTGACTTTCATAATTTAGTAGAGATGTTTTTTAACTTATCTGGTTGCAAAAATGTTTTACTGAAAAGTATATTGGAATTGATTTTTGAATTTTAATTTTCCCATGAAAAAATAATTTTTAACTGATCCGTGACAGTTTTATATTTTTTGTAGCTTTCTAATTTGTAAAATTGGGGTTGTTTTCATTTTCTTGCAAGTGTCTTCCTTTTTTTAAATGCATTACTTACATGTCCTCTCTGAGTTCACATACAGTATTGGTAACCCTCGACTCGCCTACAAATTACACTTGCAATGTGGCCCTCTTCATGTTGGATTTTAAAAAAATTAATAATTTTTGTGCTAAAACACTGTTTCAACCGGGCTAGTATACATTACCAAAAAAAATCGGGAATATTTCAGTTGGAGTTTTTAGGGCTTTCCCAAAAAAAAAAAAAACAAAATTTATGTTTTTTTTTTTTTTAAAATAGAAAATACTGGTAAATTTACAGGGGAGGGGAAAGGTAAACGTTTAGCTAATGTTTGTTATTTTTCCAATATCTAGATTGTAAGTAATGAAGAAAAATTTGGAAATTTTGTCCTGTCATTGTTTTTTGGCAAAGTATCTTTCACGAGCATAACTTAAAAATGAGGACATTTGTTTTCAATTTCCTTTAAGGGCTGTGTTCACGGTTAATAGGAGCACTTGAGGCCCCTTTTTACTTTTCCCTTTCAGCAATTTTGTAGCCCTTTAACCACCTTTTTAAATATATATTTGCTATGCAAATTAAATAAATACATAAAAATACAGTGTGTATATTCCCCACCACACTCGGAAGTTAAAAAAAAAGCCAAGCAAAAATAAAAAACATTTATACTCTTATCCCAAATGGAAGGCTTCAAAAGTGTCACTTTACCGTAAATAGCTGTAACAAGTTCTTTATGCCATTGGTTTAATTTTATATTCAGAAAAAAAAAACTTTTTACTTATATGAAATGTAAGTTTGTCAGTGATTTGTCTAATGGCAAACATAATTTTGCTTTTAAAAACCCTTTAAACATGCAATTATATATAGGTTCTTGTGAGTTCATTATGTATTTGTATTTTAGTTAAATTTTCAATTAAAAAAACAATTTTCTAATATCAAAAGCTCTTATGAAAAAAAAACTGAAAAAAACAACCAAGGGTTTGTATTTCTTTTTCCAGGACTTTGAATATCAATGCAATTATGAAACATTTTGCCCCAGAGGGAAGTTGCATAGGAGGAGGAATGTTCACAACTTCCAAAAGCCAGCTAAAAACCCAAAAAATTTTACAGCCAGACTTTGAAGGAGTTTGTTGAAATTTGTGGGGAGGGAAATTCATATAATACCTAAAATGCATTAAATTTGATTTCTAAAAAAAAAAGAGAAAAATTGTCATGTAACATTTGAGAAAAATTTTTTTTTTTCCCCAGGAAAAAAAAGAGTTTATGATATATTGTTTATAAATTCTTGACAGTTACTTAAGACTGAAGAAAATTTTGCTAGCATATGACAATAATTACAGCACAGAAGTTGATTAGAAACATTATTAGAAAATTTATTCTGGTAAAGCACAAGAAAAAATTATGAGACCCATGTAAATTATTGGTTTGTGCTTGCTTGAATATGAAACCGGCCTTGCTGCCAGCCAGGACATGCTCGTTCCTCTGACTGGCCAGGCAGAACATGTCCTTCGGGTATTTTTCTGTTGCTTCCACACTAAGGGCAACAATTTCTCGGCAACTCAGCATTTTGCGGGGACTTTTGTTCAAGTTTTCTAGTAAGTTAACCATACTTTTCATTTTTACGGACCTTCTGGTTTTGAGTTTCTTAATTGTTAAATTTAAAAACATTCTGTAAACTTACATACATAATTTAACTGTGATGTCCACATGAATTTGGGGTTGGCCCTTCAACATTATTGGCGCTGTCGGGTGAAAACGAGACGATGTAAAAGATACTTCCCTGGTTAATTGGGGGGCCAGCGGTGCTTCCCAACCACCCCACTATTGAGCTCAGTGTTCTCAAGATGTTGGTGGGTTTTTTGGTGTACACCTTCAACCCTGGCTACTACAAAACACGTAGGCAAATATTAAACTTTTAATAATTCAGGAAATAACAATTGATAAAACATTATGTGGCTAGGAAACCACTGTCACTACTGAATAAAAAATTGAGTTCACTGTAGATTGTTTTTATTGAAAATTGTTATACGAAATTCAATGGGGCCAATGAAAGGGTTTATTATTTCGGTCGTGGACTAGACCAATTCCGCTTGGGTTGTCCCCAGCCCCGTATTAACAGGGCGCAAAACCTAAATGGATGATTCTTAAACCAAGGTGCGTGAAAGCACAGCCTTCACAAAGGAAAGGGCCGACAGCCGCTGGGTGGACTGGCCCTGTTTTTCCCTAGAAAACAGGACATGGGTGTAATACAAATGAAAAACCCTTGATAAACATTTTTAACATTTTGGGGATTACTGGGCTTTCATTTAAATGCCAAACTTGTTGGGGTTCGCCCCCCGGGGTGGGGGTTGGGTGTTCTTACGCCTATTACATAGGGGGGGGAAAAATTGGGGCACGTACACGAAATCATAGCCCTTGGAATGATACAGGAAATAAGATGGAACACTGGGAGGGGAAAAATTCACAAAAAAAAACACACAACACTGTTGTTGAAAACAAGTTGGGTGGTGCATGCCGTGGATGATGTTCATGGGAGGAACCAGTGGTAAGGTGAAATTGCAAAAATTTTGCATGGAAACTGCAAAATAAATTTAGAAAAATATCTGTGTTAAGAAAGGGTGGTTCTCTTTACAATTAGCATTGTTACAGGCTTGGTAACCTGCCTGATGGGGGTTTGGAAAATCAAACATTAACTCTGAACCGTGTGGAAAGTAAAAAAAAGGGCATCATTTACATAAAAAATAATTGTAAAAACCGGGGGAATAAAAACTGACATTAAAAACCCCTTTGAAATTAAATGATTGCAAATAAAATTTGTTTATAAGCTCAAAAAAAAAGGGGCAATGATGGCGTTACAATGCTTGGCTTTCAGTCGCCAGGGTGGTTATACGTGATGTTTGCCGTAAATATTAAAATCTCGAAAATTACCTCAAAAACATAAAAAAAATAAAGCTCTTTAAAATTGTGTGTAAGCAATTAAATGCAGAAGTTCCTTGAAATGCCATAACATGGGGCAGATGGCGTCTAAATTTTAAAAAATGTGCGTGCACGTGACCTCTTCGACATTTTTTCCCTCCTTCTCCTCGTTTAAAATTTAAAAAAATGCTGCAAGGCGAAAGAAAATTATTTAAAGCCAGGAGCAAAAAATGCTGGGGAAAATGTCTGGCAAAAGTACGCAAGCAAAGTTTTAACCGGTAAACTTAACATGGCCCTAGGGGAAACCTACATCATTTGAACAAAAGTTGTAGTGCTTTACGTGACAGTGTCTTACCTCGCCAGCCTCTCCTCGACAGGTTTGGTCCGGGACAGAAAAGGCAATTGGGCACGACCTACATGGCCACCTACCGGGGTTCACATAAGTGGAATGCTAGTGCAGCGAGGGTAAAAATTTTTATTGGGAAAAAAAATGGCAAAAAATTAAATTGGGATATTTGTTTTACATTTCTATAATTTTGTTCCGAATTTCAATATTATTTTTATGTCTCATTGTGATGGCGTTTTTGCCAAAGGAAAATTAAGTGTTTTTTAATTCTCGTTTTGCGTGGCACTTTAAATATTCAAACCCAAAACAATTAACATTAGTACCAAACACTTTAAAAAAAACATTTTAAGACATTTTTAAACACTGAAAGAAAATAAAACCCCATTTTCCCTTTGGAAATTAAAAACATTTATGGGGGAAAGTTCAAAAAATTAATCTGTCTTCTTGTGCACGTGTGGGACACGTGAGCGCCAATCATGGGCTCTAAACGTCATTGGCTGTTAGCCGGCATCATTATTTTCCAGAACTGCGTTGGAAAATCTCATTGCAAAATATAATGCACCCGAAGTTGTTTGGCTGGACTTGCAAATTTCTGTTTAAATATTTAATCCAAAATTTGCAAATTTGTGTTTGGTTTCACCACATGCTGGGCCCAGGGTAGTTGTTTATCTGATAGGATTTCAGAGCAAATGTGTGGATGTATGTGGCTTCTGAAAATGTTATCTTTAATGAATGGTTTAAAGCTTGCATAATGAAAACCATGAAGATTTCTTTGGAATGCATGGAGTGATTCCTTATATGTATTTGTTATTTATTAGTAGAGAAATGCTTAGTTAGTGTTATTGTCTTGACAGCAGCGGGGGATCCCACAGGCCAGTATAGTGTTACACCATAGTTTGTTCATTAGTTGCCGCCACAGGGAGAAGTTTCTTAGCTCCTGATTGGACTGTTACTTTATGAAGTGTTTTTAATACTAGCCCGGAGTTTCCCAGCAAATATCAAACTAAACTGCAGTCCAGTATGAAGTTATTTAAAAATACAAATTATTAAAAACCAAGTATACATTCTTAAGCACCAACTCTGTAACTACAGTATAAAATTATTTTACTGTCTGTTTCCTTGCCTTTGGTTTTTTTTTGTTTTTTCTTACCCCCTCTATTATCACATGCCCAAGACCCAAAATATAAAACCCGATCGATGTAATAATGTCCAAAGGAAATTTTTTATGTTACTACATTTTTTTTTTAATTTTTTTAATACTTTCAAATAAACCCGTAAAAATATCGATAAATGAATGCAGGGGGAAAATAGTTTTTAGCACTTCCAATAAATTACTTACCCTTATTTTTATTTTAATTTTTGGTGCCAAATAATTTAAGAGCCTTTAAAATTAATTTGCTTGTGTTATGCACAAAATAATATGTTGTCAGAAATACCGTAAAAGAGTTCCCTAAAAATTCTAATGATTTATTTATGGTTTTTTTTTTAAAAAGGGTTTTCAATAAGTTAGAAGTACAATAGCAAATAATAAATGGAAAATAATTATTTAATAATAAAAGTAGGAAGTTAGCCCTTATTTCAGTAAAAAATTTTTGTACACATTTTAGACACATCGCTTATGTGGCATTCCTTTAGTAATCAAAAAAAATTAGTGTTTGAAATCATACCTTTGTATTTAGATTTCTCAAGTTTTTTTCCCCAAAAATTGTAAGTAAAATATTCCTTTAATTACCAGTACGTAAAAATGTCAGATGTTATTTTTTACATTGGTTTCCCTACTTTGTTGCAGTTGAAACATGAAATTACAAAATTGAAAAATCTCAAACCCTACAGTTTTATAGGCTTTAGTGCCCTAAAAATTTTGTCTTAGGAGATAAATGCTAGTATTGTAAGATTGGCAATGTTCATAAGCGTGTTTATAACGGACTGTAGATATCCATTGGTGTGAATGCTTTTAAAAAATAAAATATTAATAAATAAATGTTGAAGTTTGTTTCCATTTACCCATTTAAAATGTAGACAAATGAAGCCCTTTTTTCAGTTTTATAATGTGATAAATTTCTGCTAGGAATATCAAAGTGCATATGAAGGCCAATTAAAAAATTGTAGAAATCTGGCAGGCTAAGGGGGAAATTAATGTATTTTTGTTTATAACACCTGGCAGTTTGTAAGTTGTTAAAAATTTCACAATGGCGTTGTTAGCTAGCTACATAGATTTTTCATATTGTTTTTGTCACGTGAATTAAAAGGTCACTCCTTTCTGCTTCAATGCATTTAGAGGTGTGGCAAATCTCTGAAAAGTTTAGGGATAAAACGAGAGTAGTACCCTAAAACACCCAGAAACTTTTGCACGCCTTTCAAGGTCTTTGGTCAGGGTGAAAAAGTTTCACTAAAGTTTGCTATGTACTTTTCTGAAAAAATTCATTAATCTTACCAAATTCCTCAAGCTGTTTCCTATTTGAAGGCCACTGGGTAGTTAAAAAACAGCCCTCACTTTCTCTGGATCAATATTTATTCCTTCAGGAGTTTACATTGCCTTAAAAAATTAATTTCTTTCCTTCAAAAAATTCTAGTTTATCCCAAATTAACAGTCAATTCCCCTTTTTGTAAATTTCCTAAGAACCATTCCTATCTGTAAACAATGTTCAATGAATTCTCTAGAAAGCGATCAATATATCATTCCCCCATACACAGTTGCAAATTCTAATACTTCAGGCCCCCAATACCCTTTTTTTAACCCATGTAAAGAAATGACTTACTGAAATTTAACCCAAATGGAGACGTGTTAAGCAATATGGTGTTCCCTGTACTTTAAATGCAGTATACTTCATACTCTTCCTTTAAGGGGAATTAGCCAATTAAAGCGACCAGGTTGATTTAGAAAAATACTGACAGTCTTCAAATTTTTTGCAATAATTCCTCCATGGGTGCAGCTGCCTCCATGTCAGGTACTAAAATAGTGTTCAATTTTTTTGCAAACTAAACAGTGACTCACATTCCCGTATTTCTTTCTGACTACAACCAAACTGTTAGAATACTTTGAAGTATGCCTTTTGATTACTTGACACAACTTACCACTTTCTAATTTCTTTGTTTACTGCATGTCGAGCAGCAAAATGGTACTGGGTATGGTTTAAACCGCAAAAAGGTTTGTTTTCTGTTACTGCTAACTCACATTCATACTTTTTGTTTAAACCTGGAAATTTTGATCAAATATGTCTTTTCAAACTCAAGAAAAATTGATTGTATTGCCATATCTGGAGGTAATTCCCCTTCCTTCTTTGATGCATTGAAAATTTTTTTATCTGTATTGTCATCTCTTTCTGCCTCTTCAATTATCAATGTATTGCAAACCAAATAAAATTTGATTATTTTTCCCTGGCCGTACAGTCACTCAAGTATCTCTTAACTGTAATGGTTTTTTCTACAATCCCTGTTATTCACCAAAATGGGGAATTTTCTATCACCCCCATGCACGCGCACACACACGCACCCCATGCATGCACACACGCACACATGCATGCGCACGCACACACCGCACGTGCACCACACACAAACCCAGCACACATATCTCTGTTTCAGTATGCTTTACTTTGTTCTTTAAGCTACTGAAAATCCCTGTTCAGTATGCCTACTTCTTTGTTCCAAACTTGAAATCCCTTTTTGTAAAAGACACCAGAAATATTGTACATTTCCCGACTGATTATCTCTGTTTCTTTGAAGAATTCTGGGGGCATTTCCAATAACCTATTTCATCTCATTGCCCCAACCACTATCAGCTATTTCTTCATGTAGGTCTTGCTTCACTATCGAGTAATGCACCATTAATTTCTTTGCCCGATTGATTGTTTTCTGATTATAAAGGGATAATTCTTGTGTTAAACTGGCCCTTTCGCCTTCAAAAACCATTAACATTAAAGGTCCTTGAGAAAAAAATTACACTAAAACCTAATCTAAACAAAACAAATAAGAAAATGAAGTTACTTATTTTGTCTTCATTTATGAATTCCCTGACGTGGAATTGACGAATATTAACCTTTTAACGGCTACTGCTGGTGGGTGATTCTTGTCTGTTGGCTTGGTACCTGGATCCTTTGTTGTTATCTAAAACTTGGGAACTGCAGCGTCGCGCCCGCTTGCCACTTTTTGGGAAACGGCAGACTCATTCTGAACTGCCGTTGACTTGTAGTTGTTGTGCTGCTATGTTTGTAAACACCGAATCATCACGTGTGTTTAGTAACCCGTGGCTGGGCAGCCATTTTGTATGTCGGCAGACATCAGAATTGGCAATTGGAAACGCCAACTTGGTTTTACTCATTCGATAGAGAAATGACCCCTTAAAGGCATCTCATTAAAACCAAAAAAAGAGTTCCAAGTCTGGATTTTTTTTTCATTTTTATTTCAAATAATAAAAAATCAGGTTCCACAATTCTTCCAGTAATGAAAAGTCACGTAACTGTCTTGCTTTTTAACCAGAACAAAGAAACAAACACTGCCCGTAAATTCATTTATTATTGACATCAAATTCAAGAGCTCGCTTCCCCGAGAGAAATTTAAGAAGGCAGGAGGGCTACCCCCCACTCCTTTACTTCCCAAGGTTCAAAAACATGCCAAATAAGGGCCCTGGCATTTTTCCGTAATCCCGGTCGCAAACTCCACCAGTGTCAATGCCAAACTTGCATTTTTTAACTAAATATTAAAAATTTTACTTTTTAGAACATTTCCAAAGAAAACGTCTTACAAAAGTAAGTAAAAAGCATTTTATCTTCCACATGTTCTGATGGGAACCTTAACTAAAATTTCAGATAAAGCAAGTGCATGGACCGGATAAACAATTCAAAAACTGCCAAAACTTCAAATATGGTAAGATGAAAATTTCCTCGCAAAAAAATAAATTAAAACCAAATGTGAGTTTTTAAATTATGATTAAAAACTTGCATCATCATTACAATGTGCCCGTCTTGCATCACTCAAAGGGGGAGGGAAAGGAAAATCCAAACGTTGAGTGAAAGAGGGTGAGTGAGAGGACTGCCAAGTAAGGACAAATAAGGAGGTTGTTTCCTGTGGAATCGTGCAGCGCACTATTGGAACCACCATTAATGAAATCCAAGTCTTATGGCACAAGGGTGGTTTAGATTATAAAAAAAAGAAAGACATGCCTTTAATTTTTTTTGAAACTCTCTCTTGATTCACCTTTGTGGAAAATAAAGGGCCAAATTGCCTAAAGAAAAAAACACATGTCCTTGAAAAAAACAGACTGAAAATAGGAACATTGTCTGTGACAATTTCGGCAGATTCCCTAATATTTCCACACACCTGTTTGCTAAGGGGGCCCTTAAGATGAAGCCTTCATGTTTCTGAATGGGAGGCAGGACAGCAAATTTAGTAAATGTATCTAAAAGAAAAAAAACAAACACACATTACCCTTCCAGTAACGAACCAAGAGGCCAAGGATTGCCAATGAACAAAAACATGGCAAGGGCAAATTTTAAGGACCTGGACAAAAACCAGATTGCCCAAAGTTTGTTTGCGGGGCGGGGGGGGGGGGGCTTGTTTACACCGCTGACACCCATCACATGATCACA
>CM057003.1:111664069-112137026 GCA_029891345.1 Dryococelus australis
GTTTTATAGCTACTATCTGGTTTAGTTACAAAAAAAATTCCTCTTTACGGGGAGCACGTTTAAAAATAAGCTACGGCTGAACAGCAACTCCGCAGCACTATCACAACAGACTAATGTAGTTGCGACGCCTCTTTCTCCACTATAAATGGAACCATCCTGATGTTCACCATTTTTCCCCAATGACTATCTCTCTTCTGCAATGTTTTCATGCTACTATCTTCAACACTGATGATTATAATACCATCTTAATAATTTTATAGACTACTTCCACCGAAACCTCAAAAATCCCCTGTTGAAACCACATGTGCTAGGAAATTATGTAGCTTCTGGCGGTTAAATCTGTGCCGTATACTATTTCGCTCAGCGACAGCATAAACCAATATTCTCAGATCAGTGGCAGTAACATATAACAATCATTCCGCTAATTTTATTATATTTGCTCAATTTGTTTTTTTTTTTTTTTTTTTTTTTAATGTGTTGTGGTGTGTCACGAAAACCAAATATTACTTTCATATCTTCAACAGCATGAAAGTCCTTACCGCCTTTGTGACGTATTAGTGTGGGTTTGGGAACTCTATATTGCCTAGCTGCCCCGTTAAAACACATACCACTATTTCTTACCGCAGATAGGTTGAACTCATTGGTTCTTCAGACCAGTGCCATGTCTGGAACAGTAAACCCTTATCGGTTAGATATTTAACTTAAACATCTATCCATGTGATAACTTACAACCCCGGTTTAAATGCTACATTCTGCATGGGGACCAAAATAATAGGGCTTAAGACTACAAGAAATTGTATTGATCTCTTGGCCTTTTGCAGTTATGTTGTTGGCATTCGACTCAGTGAAGATGATGTTATGATTTAAATATATTTTTACTGTAGGTAGAATCGTACAACCCTTATCTTTTAAGCCTACGAACATGGTAGTTTAGTTTACCCAATGCATTATCGTTACTATAGAAACATGAGTGTGTTCGTTGTTATCTATAAACAACAGCCATGAAGATTTCACAAGACAACAGGGCTCTTTTGGGGTATATATATACGATTCGAATATACTACATTAAGAGATAACGCCTCTCTCCCCTTCTAAACACATGTAAACACATATCTATTATGCACACATACGTGTTCGAATTTCAAACCCATAATATAATTTAACCAAAGTGATAACTATAAGACGGTTGCGATGATTGAACCGGTGCATCGATTGGTGTTAGTGCTGGTTCTGTAATAGTGGTGTGCTAACCTTACATGTAACCTCTTCATCGTGGCGAACACACATTCTCATCAACTATTCGCCGAATTCAATCAATTGCCAAGGGAACGCCATTTTTTTTGTAGTAACAGCGATCCTAACAATATGTTGTCAGGCTACTGCTTCTTTTTCAAGATCGTATTTCTATGGAAAGTTTAATGGAAATTTCACCTGGAAATGCTGCTCTGTTATCTGTTGCACGATCGATGTCAAACTAACACGGCGGCGTCTCGTCAAGCAGAGGTACGCTTTGTCACTGCAGTGTCAGATATTACAAACTTTGCGGTGGTCCATCCAAACCGGCGATCCATTCAAGCAACATTGCCCTAGCATATTACATTTACATTTATCGAATATACACGTGGAGGAAAGGGAGCGACGAATGGCCACGACAGGCCATATCTGTGGTGCAGTTGCTGTTAATCACTTGGAGGATCTGAGTTCGTTTCCCGGCTTTGGCCTGTGTATCTACCACATGCTTAGTAGGCCAGGCTCTCCTGATCCCTCGGAAGGCAATGACTAACCTTCGTGGTATCATGACATAACGAGGGTTTTGTGTACTTACGACTCTTGTGATCTTTCAGAAATATTTCTTTAGGATAAATAAAAGTGGGCTTGCATTATCAGCTTTTGAGTGTATTGTAAAAATGTTTTTTTTTTTTTTAATTCTGATATTGACATGCACTTCTACCATGTGTTTAGCGTATCTCTTCTTGAATTAGCTGACGAGGTGCATTTTGGTTTTACTTTATTTCTTTACGGAACTCCTGACACCTCCGATAATATTACGTCTCCCCAGATGAAAATATAACTTTTGGTTGAAGGAGGGAGAAATCCTTAATCCAAAGAACCGTTTAAACAAGCAAATACAAGAAGTTACTCGAATAACTAATAAGTCCACTTTTCTCAAAATCAGTACAATCAATTTTTAAATAACTTCTTAAAAGCTAAGTTAGTAGGAGGGACTTGGCTTCTCTTTACAAGCAATAACATAACAAATGAAACAAGAAACGTATTGCAAAATTAGTAAGACATTTACAAATAGACACGTTCCTTATCCGGGACTTGAACACAGAACACCTAAATACAATAAGCTAGTGTGCAATGCACTGCATTACAGATATAGGATTCGGATCATCAACTTCGGATTTAATCAATCTAATGTTTATAATCATAGAGCATACTAACCTTAAATATTTACAGTATTGCAATTATGAAAATATGTGACTGAGCTACTCAAATCATGTAAGTTTACATGGCCTATCGTGGCGCTACATGTGTGAAGAATTTGGTGGAAATAGGTTTTTTGGTTCCTGAGATATGCTATTAAAAACTTTATTTTCTTATTTGACTTCTCTAAAAAAAAAAAAAAGAGAGGCTCGTTATACGATGCTTCTAATGTATAATATCTACATACAAAATTGGTTTAAATGTGGTTAATTTGTTTAATATATCTGGCAAACATACCTTCATTATTTATGATGCCACCATTTTGAACGTTGTTGTCTGGTCAATTTAAATCATGAAACTTTACATGGACATCTGTAGCATTTATACTGTGCTCGATTTGGTACCAATTAGTTGATATCTTCTTCTGTTATGTTTGGTGGGAATCAGTTGTTCTCTACTCGAGATAAGGCATTAAACCTCCATAATTTTCATACACTTCATAAATGGAGGACAATAAGTATTGTAGTGCCGCATTCGATGATTTTATAATGCCAATATACAAAGTTATGTTCAAATAGATTACATAATTTCGTAGACATAGCACACAAAAATATAATTATTTTTAGCCGCCTATCGGAAAATGAATGTGTCATACTTAAGAAAAAAATACATATATTATCACAGCAACATCTGCACCATTTTTTGTAAGAATTGGTGGTTTGTTTCCAGAGATATGAGATAAAACATTTTTTATTGATAGGGCTATCATACAAAATGACAGAGAAATGAGTATTTGCATAGACATATTCAATGCTTGTTATAGGCTCTTCCAGGATACAAATATAAGTTGGAATTTCTTTCATAGATAAAATAATCTGAAATAAAATATTTGTATAGCCACCATTTTGAAAATAAATGCATGAGCTACTTAGCACATACGAGTTTGCGCTACCTGCTGCAGTACTATTTGTTTGCCATATTAGGTAGGATACTTTATATTGTTTCCCTATATATGATAAAAAAAACTTTATTTTTTCCACGTGCGCAATGTTACAGAATAGAGGACAAAAGATGATCCGTGTAGATACTTTTGATAGTTGTAATATCTACTACCAGAAAATAATAATAGTTTGTAAATGATTGTATGTTTTCCAAGATATAGCTCTCAAAGCCAACATAACTTAATGTCAGCCATTTTTAAAATAAATGTCTAACGAACACAAATCATTCAATTCTACATAATCTGCTACAGTACTACTTTTTTTCTAAATTTGATAGGAATTGATCAACGGTTTCCCTAGATATGACATCGCTATCTTACAAAATGGCGGAGAAAACATGCTTCCGGTAAATACAGTAGATAAAACTAATGTCTACTGCCAGAATACAATGTTATGCTTTAATTTATTACATAATTTCGACAATATAGCATGCTAAGCTTTCATTACTATATGGCCGCCGTATAGAAAATATGTGTTTGGCATCCTTAAAACATATAACATAAAATCTTTTGCATCAATACTACTTGTTTACCAAATTTGGCAGAAATAGGTTACATTTTAACGAGATATAACATATTTATTTTATTTTATTCGTATGGATCTATCTTACAAAATAGCCCACAAAAGTGTTTATGTGTTGGTATATAAGATACTGTCAGTATACAAAATGCAGTCCAAATTATTTAAATGGTAGACCTATGGAATATATAACAAATAAATGTAAAAAATGTATATGGCCGACATTTTGAATGTAAGTACTTTAATCAATTTCAATTACATACGTTTATTTGGGCTATTAAAGTATTTCTGAGCTGCCTAATTGGGTGAGAATTGATTTAATAGTTTTCGAGATAAAATGAAAAATCTTTATTTATATATTTGGTGCTATTATCCAAAAGTCTCACCGACAATAATATGCATCTCCAAATTTAATGCTTACATGATAATCTGCCGGTACAATATTTTGTTTCATTCGGTTTAATGGTTCCGAGATATGACATATCACTCCAAATTTTAAAATGGCCACCATTCTACAAGTAAGTGCCCAAAGTGGTCGAAAACTTTTAAAGTCAGCTGTCCTTACTTAGTTTTTCGTGTGTATCGAATTTGGTTAAATTCTTCCACGCGTTCAAAAATTTAAAAATAGGAGCGTGTGGGGGACACACGCTCAGGCACGTACACACACATACACGCACGCAGACACACAGAAAGAAAGTTATCTCATAAGCATCTCCTTCTTTCGGAAAGTAGACAAGAAACCGGTGTGTTATTTACCAAACACATCACGGGATGTGAGCAATGCTCTATAACACACACCGAAAGTTTATGACCACCCAAGATATAAATGAAAACATCAGTTTCACATGACACTGGATATAAATCAGTGACAGAAATAGGAAAATATTGTGGAATATGTAATACTTCTTTAAAAAAATATATATATATATATTGAGTTTTAGGTAGCAAACGAACACTCGCTAGTGTATCAAAAAGTTTTATTTCAAATAGTCATTCCAATAATTTGCCACATAATGTTCTGTAACACTCTCTTCCCCCATTTTATTCACAACAACGTCACCAAACTTCCTCTGCAACTATATCTCGACATGGATTGCAATAATCGGTGAATATATAATTTGCCAGGCACAACCCTGTAATTATATATTTTCAGTGGAAAGGTGACTAACTAATGCCTGAAAAAACTATATATATATATATATATATATATATATATATATATATATATATATATATATATATATATATATATATATATATATATATATATATTCAAAATTGGCAGATTTATAGCTAATTGTTCTTAAATAATTAATTCAGTTAGCAAAAATATAAATCTTGTTTGCAAATTTACTATGGTATTGTTTGGATTTTTCTTTCAAATGTATTTATATACAAAATTATAAAATGTAAGTAAAATACATGTAAGATAATTGTGTCTACAGAATATTTTACATGAAAATTGGAAAAATTATTCCTTATTTATGTAACTGTATCAGGACTTATATTATGACATTATTTAACCGATTTCAATAATTAAATCATGTTAATATGTGTTTTTATGGTAACAATGCTATAAAATTTTATAACACGGATTGCAGAAAAAATTTAGAAAACAGGAACATATTTTAACTAATTTAATAATGGTCCTTTGACGGTTACTGTACTATATGTGGTGTGTTTGAAACATGTGATGGGCGGACCCTCCACGCGGGGCCGCGGTGGCTGAGCGGTTAGCCTGCTCGCCTCCCACCAAGGCGAACCGCGTTCAATCTCCAGCCCTGGATCACTCCCATGTTTTCGCATGTGGGAATCGTGCAGGGCGATGACACTCGGGCGCTGCTCCGTACTCACCTCAATCACCCTCATTGGGGTTTCAAGACCTGGCTGTTAGGAGCTGCCCACATCTCTCCAGTCACTTCGCCCTCGACACGTAACCACGGCCACTTGTCTCGACTTTCGGCAGGCGTGTTGCGTATCTGTGGCCGCGGATACACGGGATGCAGAACTACTTCACTATGGGCCTCTATTGCGATCTCTAGATAAATGTGTGGAACAACTATTCCATAGATAACCTATTCGTTGGTGATCTGTATTATGAGCATTCCATTAGTTAAGTTATCCTTTAGATAAGTATTCCAAGGTATTGGTTCGTTACTGTGTATGTTGGCAATAAAAGTCACTATTTTCGTTGGGTTATAGCTTATGTTCAGTTGTCAGTAATGAGTGCGAGATGTGTTTTAAATAAAATATATCTGCTCTTTAGCAAAAGTGAGTTAAATAAAAACTACAAACCAAATTGCCAACTATGAAACACATTATAGGCCCAGGTACACGACATATTTATTCATAATTATTACTGACACAGGCGATATCAACCCTCGCACAGCTTGCTTAACCTCCATACAATTTATCACAGTGCATGGTACTCGGTTTATTACCATTCAAGATTGTGGTTAGCGCCTGTGTTCGTTATAATTTTAAATATTTTGAGAATGGAAGTGAAGAAATTTTATTTCACAAGTTCCAAGGCATCGGATTCCCCAAAATGACAGTAATCATAGTGCAAGTATTTTATTTCCGATTTTTTGTCATTAAAAAAATACAATTACCAAAACTAAAAATAATACAAATTCCAAAACCAATATTCTGTGTTGTCGTCGACATTCGCCGGGTTTATTTGCATTTTGCAGAAATAGTCGTCATGATCAAAAAAGCAAAAAACTTATATTCGTATTTTTATATAACCTCCAAAACCAACATGCGTATAAGTAAAACACCGCCACCTGATGTTTGAGACATCATTTTGAAGCTTATCTAAAGGTATAAATGCTTTTCTACCACTTAAAATGATAGTGAGTTCAACCCCTTGATAACAGTTCTAGTTAGCAATAACTAGAAGTCGTTAGTACACTATTTTTGCACCAGTTGGTAATTAACTTTTAACCTGATGTGTAACTAGAGGTCGTAATACAGGCTCTAAAAAACAAGTTCAGATATTGAAGAGGTTACATTACCTTCGAGCGAGTTCCGATCGCAGTTGTTTCTCGTTCAAAGTGAACAGTTTTCACAAGTAGTTTCAAACGACTTCGCTTCTCTGCTGCGCTCCTATTGGCTGCTTCGAAGTAAACAAGCAGTATAATAAATTTTGCTGAATTTGGCGGGAAATCCTGCACTTGTTGAATTAACTTAAGTTTAAGACTGAATGTTCTAATGCCCACACATTAACCCATTACAGTAAAAGTGTAGATTTCATAACAATTAAAAAGATCAAAAGGGATAAATGTTGGAGGCTATTATAATAAAATGTCATACATTTTAAGTTCCGTGTTTGTTGAGGTTACAATTCCCATTGAATTTATTCTGCTTTCGGTGTGTGACCGCGAAAACACGTTCTGTTTTGAAACTTGTTCAGACATGTTTACCGAATGTGTTTAACAGGACTCGTGTAACCACGGCCTGTGAAGCACTGAACAATGGCAGTTGAAACTGGCGTGCTGTGCCTTGAGGGTTACGCCTCTCAGGTTTTGCACAGAAAGAGGAGGAAGCCACGTACATAACGTGGGTTCTGACACTCAGGTCTACTTGTTTTAATAATTACGGAGCTGGGGCGTGAACTTTCACATATCCGGCCTCCTCAACTTAGAGAGCAAGGCGACAGACAGAGTATCGACCGTGCGATGTTTTTTAAGAAACCTTCTAACTACTAATGACTAGTCCACAAAGTAAACCGCTTACATGGACTGCTTAATATTATTACTTAAGTAACGTCATAATATTAGTTTCCTTTCAAATCGGTTGTGTGTTTTCGTTTTTAGATTTTTCTACTGTTTTATTACTCAAGTTTGTCTACCGCTCTTTGGAATTGATTAAAGGTAGTCATTAAAAATATAATTTTTTTTTTCGTCGTAAAAGTGACTCGGCTTTTTCCATGAAAATTCAGGCTCGTTTAGGTCAGGAATTTCGTTTTACTTGTTTACTGTTTGATATGTGCTGTATAACTATTTATTAGCTTGCATTATCTACAGGTAGTAACATAGTTTACGATCCCTGCAATAGCAGTGTTGGCAAGAAATACCCCTTAAGCGAATATTGTTGTGTTTCCTTAAAGGAAACAAAAAATCCGTCAAAGACATAAGCCTACTGGTTAATCCATTTCTTCTTCAGTTGTGAAGTCATCATAACCAAACTATGTCACTTTATGATTTAGAACTCTGAATTCTGAAATTGATTGAAAATTGAAAGCGTTTCAAAAACAGTGCACTGGATAAGTCCCAGCGATACAAATATATTTTAAAGTAAATTTTTTTACGTATCAGACACAATGAATACAAAGAACTAAAACTCGTTTTGTTTTACGCATGTTACGTAATGTAAACAGTTTCAAAGCATTTTTGTCCCCGTAAGCATCAGTAAAATTTAACTTCAGGAACAAATATATCTAGTTGCAATTAAAAAAAGACGAAGCGAAGATTTCAAAATCGCAGATTCAGTGAACAATTTATATTTACTATATTATATATGTTACTATGTAAATCAGATATATTGAAATATAAGTGAATATTCTTATTTTGATTCGATTTTTGAGTTTTTACGGCTTGAAGGAAATTTAACATGAGTCTCGCCAATCTCAATACATATTAAGGTGAAACTAGAAGTTAATATTACAGCAATATCTTGTATCTGACTCCGTATGAAGACGTCATGTCACATAAAGTTAGGTTTATTTTTTCAAATTAAATTTTTAACTATTATTATTGCCAAAGAAGTAATTAACTGGGTATTTATTTCCTTTCATATAATAAAGTTCGGAACGTTACGTTGCAATATTACGTTTAATTTTAATACTTGACTGACGATGGTTAAGAAAGGAAGATATATTTCTTCCACAAAAATATCCATAGAATCTAGGTTGAAAGCCCTCATATCTGCTTAAATGTATGAGTGTCGTGTTAGAAGTTCAATTGGAATAATTTTACCAACCTTAAAACAGAACAGGGAACAAAAAATGTTTTCGAAAAAAAAAGTTAGATTGCTGCGGCTTAGCAAAGGCTTATTGTTCGTGCATATTTATAAAATACGTTGAGCGGATTAAAGCAGCTAGATTTTTGTATCGGGGAAGGATTAATGTTACCGTGTACCCTGGTCTTTCTCTGCGAATGTTCATGCTACAGATACATACATGAAACAAATGCCAGGGTTATTCAGATGAATGTTTCCACGCGCAGTGTTCTTTGGGAGTTTAATTTTCGTATTAGCATGTCGGGTTTGGCCTTAAAACGATAGAAAGTGCAAAAGTTTTCTCCGACGAGAAAAATCACACGAAGAAAATAAACCAATGCAAATTGAAAATATAAAATCTGAGAATTTATGGAGCCCTAAATTCTCAAGGCCTTTACAGAAGTTGTGATATATTCAATGAGTTTCTTTTTTATATATTAGTTTTCGTTTTCAGTTACTTTATTTTGCGAGAAATGTAAAGTTCTAGTGTTAAATTGCTTCTTTCTCTAACTTCACAAAATGTACGCACTACAACATTTTAGTATTTAAATTTTTTTATATACTTAACTGAATTATTTACTATAAAAATTATATCAAATTAAATGAACCACATTTTATACCTCGCCCGAAAACAACCGTTTAGCCATTTTCCCTATAAGAAAGACATATGAGAATAAAGAAAAAACGAAATCACTGCACATACATGGAGTCAAAGTGAATCGCCAAAAGATATTCGTGCATTTTGAACACTGTAAAAATTTGAATAGAACTGAATTGGGTGAATATTTGCACACAGCTATAGGATGTTCAAAGTAAAATGAGCACTTTTAAAAGCGCTGCTTAAAATCTGCTTGTATGCATGTTGTGTATTATTCCACCTTATGTAAGATTAACATTGTCATGGACCTCGTCACTTTATTCACGCGTCGATCAAGTGAAACTGTGAAATGATTAAGAAAGTATTTATTTTGCAAATTTGCTCATTTTTACACTCCGATGTATTAAAACAACAACAGAAAGCGAAATAAATAATTTAAATTATCAGAAATGGTTACCTTACACGTTTTATTCGGAGTTAAGATACGGAACTACTTTCCCATCCATCGTTACCAACTTTACTGGGCGCATGTCACTCAGGGCGTCCGTTAAAATTATATACAATTAGGACCAGTGACTTTTTTCTATGGTTTAATTCAAAAGCGCTCACTTTATCGCGAACAGCCTTTAGGTGCCGTAGGCAATTGAAGGCGTTATCTGTCGCGCTGGGATTCGCAGATGCCAGGACATCATCATGACAGCAACTGACCTGCATTAGAGTATACCCTGCATGGAGTGACCGTCTGCGACTAGCTGGGATACTTTCGAACAACGCAGGCACCTACCGTATACATCCAACACAGCAGTTGAGCAGACACGACAATAACTGACCTGCATTAGAGTATACCCTGCATGGAGTGACCGTCTGCGACTAGCTGGGATACTCTCGAACAACGCAGGCACCTACTGTATACATTCAACACAGCAGTTGAGCAGACACGACAATAACTGACCTGCATTAGAGTATACCCTGCATGGAGTGACCGTCTGCGACTAGCTGGGATACTCTCGAACAACGCAGGCACCTACTGTATACATCCAACACAGCAGTTGAGCAGACACGAACACGGCACCCTAGGAACCCAGCACCTCTTAGGCCCGGTTGCATCAACATCTTCCCCGATCCAAAATCGAATGATCCTAGTTCCGAACAGGAATACAGTTTGATCTTCGTTCCAATGTAAAAGTGTTGCACCAACGAAATTTCATAATTCTGGATCTCCGATTCGTCGATCTTAAATCCAAAGTGAGAGATCGAGATTAAGTATGAGACAAATTTTGCTATTGGTTATGACGTCATAAAAGTAGGCGTAGTTTTCACCATATATAAAACTAGATGTGCGATGTTTTATCTGTTTTAAGTGAATTATTCTTGTACGAATTTTACTGAATAATATTTAAGTGCCTTATAATGTTGTTTTAATTTTCCAAGAAAACAATCGAACGTAGCTCTATCTGTTGGGGTATTTTAAACTACATGTGTCGACGATTGCTGCTGATCTCGGATCGAGATTTCGAACCACCAACTTCGGCGGTTCGAAATGAACTTCATCTCGATCTCTAGTCCAGCTCTGAACCGCGAATGGTGCAACAGTTTTCTGTGTCGATCTTAGATCTGATCTCGGATCGAGTTTCGAACCACGATGGTGCAACCGGGCACAACAGTACTTATCAAAGTTGACCAATGTCGCGCAAGCTTATAAGGGTATTAACACGCAGCCATCGTGAAGACACGCATCACTCGATTTCCAGTTCACCAATTCGGAACCTCGTGAATGTGTAAGACGTCGTTAGAGCGCCGCTTTAGTGGCTGGATATATTGCAGACATAGGCGTGTGGTAAACTGTAGCAGGGTGATGCGCTGCTTGCCCACTACTGTACATTATCGGTGCACACAACAGAAGAAAACTGAGTGTTTTTCCGAAGACTCACAGTTGAGCGGGAAAGGTGCTTTCCTGCTCAATTGTGAGTTCTGTGGCGTCAGCTGCCGAGCTTCGTTTCAGTGGTGGGAGAACTATCAAGCAACTGGGACCAGCACACAGCTAATGCCAGCTTACCTTTGCAACAACTCACCCCACGCCACTTATTACAGATTGTAATTCCACTCAATGTTTTTAATATTTAGTATAAGTCTCCAGAAATTTAATTAAATATTTGTCATAGTGCACCCTACATTCGTAAACTTTTAATCTTTTCTCGATTACCAATACGTCCCGGTAAGTATCCGACTTTGGACCCCAAAAATATAAACGTTTTCACATAAATTGCAAAAAAAAAAAATCCAAAAAATTCTAAAATACCCCGAAAATGTTATTAAATATTATTAACATATTAAGTAAAATTATTATTAAAACCTTAGATTTACGGAGATCACCCCCATCAATACCTATTCTTCTATCTTGGTAGGTGCAACTGGCAACCATATTGGTAGGTGTCCGCCATCTTGGAAGCCAATGCACATTGGCCGTTACCCTTGACTTTTGACCTTGACCACTGACCTTAACCTTTGATATTGACGTTTTACATTGCCCTTAACATTCGACCTTGACTTTTGACTTTGGCCTTGTCGTGTACCTTAATCTTGACCCCATGGCCTTGAACGACCTTTAAAACCAAAAGCCGAGAGAATTCCTAGTAGTCAATAAGTGTATTACATTACAGACTACTACCACCATATTGGGTGCAGGTGACCTAACATTGAACCCATAAACTTGAATGACCTTGAAAACAAAAAGTATAGAAAAATTCATAAAATTCAGCAAGCATTTTATATTATTGACTAGTACTGCCATATTGGATGCAGGTAACGTTAACCTTGACTTTTAATCTTGACCTTGGATCTTGACATTTGACATTGATCTGGACCTTTACTCTAACATTGCCTCATGAATGATATTGAATGATATTGAAAACGAAAACTCGAGAAAAATTCATAAATGTCAACAAGTATATTACATTACTGACTGCTACCACCATATTGGATGCAAGTAATTTGACCTTGGCCACATAACCTTGAATGACATTAAAAACAACTCGGAATAATACACGAAAGTCAGTAAGCATAGTATGTTATTTATTACTACCGCCATATTGGGTGCAGGAAAAATTCACCTTGAACGCATGGCCTTTCACGGCATTGAAAACATAAATATGGAACAAAATGTAATGCACTAACAAAAGTCAATGAGCATTATTCGTTACTTACCACTACCACCATATTGGGTGCAGGTAAACTATACCTTGACCCCATGACATTAGATGACCTGGAAAATTAAAACCTGAAAAGATGACACATTCTCCACTCGCGCATATGTCAAACACGCACGTGCAAGCTCACACACATGTGCACACACACAGCCCGAAATATTCCAAATTGCAGGCGAAAGTGAACCCATTAAAAAACTGGTAGTGTGACCACGAACAACGTCCACATAAATGTTTCTTAGGCGAAATTCATACATATGTATATACGACCCAGCGATGGGGGGTGGAGGCGAAGGTGGAGGTGGGAGTGCAAGTGGAGTTAATTTGGAGACATTCTGGATACATTTTGGAGTCATTTTTAATTCATTTGGAGTCAGTCCGTAAGAGTTAGCCCGTACAGAGTGTCTATTGAGGTATGCAAACAAAGTATTTCCAAAAATCTGATATAAATTAGAAACTCACCTGCTTCGTTCCATTCCGCTTTGCGAATTTGCTGTGTATGATTCCGAGTGATTCTCCTCTACTGTCATCTTGAGTCTTTAACCAAGATCATTCGGGTCTTCGGGAAATAAGTAGGTGCGTGATGGTCCCAGATACAAAGGGATGCCACCTGTTTTTGATTGAATTAATTAATTAGATATCAAATTGATATCAAAGTGTTAATTAAATTGATTGAAAGGTTAATTAAATTGCTTGAAAGGTTTAATAAAAGATTCAGAGGTTAATGTAATTGAAAGGGTAACATTTATTGAAAGGGTTAATAATTATATGGATTAAAAGGGTTACTTAAAATTGAACTGGTTAATTAAATTGAATGGTTGAATCATTGAAAGCGTTAAATTTATTGAAAGGGTATATTTATTGAAAGGTTTAAATGGATTGAAGAGATTAAATTTAATGAAAGGGTTAATTTTTGTGTGTGTTTGGTGCAAGAGTGTATTAAGGGTCTTCATTCTTTCTTTTTATGGGGAGCAGGAGCTCTGGTACATCTTCACCCTTGGAGCTCTCACACTCGATGAGATGTGATGTGTTGTGAATGGTTTATATATATATATAGTGAGTTTTGTACAAGAGTGGCCTATGTGTAAATTATTTTGGTTTGTTAGTGATATTGCACATAGATAGTGTTGATAGAGAGGCAACTTTGAAATATGCTATTTTTCGAAATGAATAACAGTGTTGCACAAGAGAAAAAATAATTTCAGAGTGTTTGAACAAGTTCTACATATGAATAAATCGCACACATCGAATCGCACATTTCAAACGATCACAATTACATGAGTCTCCCATATCAAATAAATTATTTAACACTCTACAATGATTAAGAAAAATCTGTAAATTAAACGACAGTCTTCCTAGACACAAGATATATGTGACATTACTTGACGCATCTCGAACATACCAGAAATTTTTTTTATAACGTCCATCTGCCTGTGAGACTGATGAAGAACTTCTTAAATGTCATCATCACGTAAATATAATTTTATTTATTTACACATGTAAAAAATAAAATGTTTAATATACATCCATTCATTTGGGAAGTCGCTGCAGCACTGAGTTGGATATAGGACTTGCGTCAACGTATAAGCTATGTTTGATTATAGACTGAGGTGAAAAACTCAGAAATTGTAATGAAAATACAAAACAAATGTTTCCAAATAAATTAAACTAACACAAGTACATGAAAATGACTAAACATGTAATGAAATCGCACCTCTCCCAAAACACACCTCTCCGCCATGGAAGTCAGTCAGTGAATGAAGCGAGCTTACATCGGGAGCCTGACTATATATATATATAGGCGGAGTGCAGTCGGATGCTGACAGGCAACTGAGTTGAAATTATTGGTAGGGACACTATGATGACTTAATACCACACTTTATAGAAACGTACTATATATTTTTAAAAACTAACGGACATAATACAGTTTTTTTTTTTATTATATCTGTGAAATTCACGGCACTAGTTATAAAAACCACAGTTTAAAAATCATTCCAAGTTTCGTCGACCGAACACAGAAATGGGGTTTGCATGAAAATTATTTTATTTCCAATAAATTAATCAATTTCATATTAAAACCAGAAACGCGGCTAACATTCTCTGAAATCTGCTGACTACCATTCCCTGTGATGTTTACTGTTATGTCACAAAGCCCGCATTGCCTGGTCAAGACGAAGACAGCCAGTGGCGCATTTATGAAAGGTGAAGGTTCTCGTGAAACAAACATGGTGGCGGACAGCTTAAACTCTTCACGTCGCTCCTCACTGCATCCACTCCCCCCACCCCCTGTTCAGAAGATGACTTTGTGCGAAAAGACAGTTATTTTACAAAGTCACAGAACAACATCCCAGAGTGCATCTTCGGCAATCTGTCTCCCTCCCTTCCAACACAGAGTTCATTTTCTCCCGAAAAGTCCGTTTCTATCCAAGGTCACAGAACGTCACCCCTGAGACAGTTTTTTTTTTTTTTGGCGATCTGTCCACTCTCCCTTACAATGCAGAGTTTGTTTTCAAAGGGATGCTCTGTCCAAGGTCACACACCCTCACTGTCGATCCAATACCACGCACCCCTGAACCCCACCCTTCAACCATCAGCCCAGAACGTGTATTTTGACCAATAACAACTTCACGGACTCTCCAACTGCCAGATACCAGTCAAGACACGAAATTGGACTCTCCCAAAGCGGTGACCTGTTTGGAAAACGATGCTTTACCCATGAATTGTGGACTCTCCTGAAAATCTGCCATGTATGGTTCTGTGAGAGGAATAGTTATTCCACTACCCCTCCCCTTTCCCTGACTCGTCATACTTGGAGCTGGTCAACAGACTTCCAACCATTGTGTGCAGGGGATGTTTGAAAAATTCTCACATTTAGACTCTAAAGTGTTTGAATGTTTGCTGCAAATTAATATATTTTAACAGCTCTCACTATTTAATTATTGCACATAATTTGTGAGAAAATGTACAAATACTACCTAATCACAATCTAGGCGAACGACTCGAATGAATAATCCATATAAATTAAGCACAAAATGTATAAATGTACAAACACTAACCAAACAACTTGAATGAAACAGTCCACACACTTCGTCGAAAAAAACGATGAAATCAGTACTAAATTTCTGAACACAAACACAGTACATCGATCCGAAATAATTGTACCAAAAACTTCTTCGAAAACATATCGCAGAGAAAGTTAAAACAAATTATCATGTCGAACACATGTAGACTAACTTCGGAAATCCACATTTACAAATCCTAGTCTAATAACGCACAGATTATATAAAATTAATAGACGTGCGCAAACTTCAAAATAACAGAAAATATTTCTACACCATAAGCTATCGCTATGAAAATTTAGCTAATGCTGTACTTAATACAAGTATAGAAACTGAATTCAAATGTTAATCAATGATTATTAAAAAATAAATAAATTTATTAGCACATGTAAAAATATTCTAATTCCTATCATATTGTATGTTACGTAGGTTGTATATTCAAAAAACGGAAATATTTCGAAAAATAGTACTATGAAGACTGTGAGCGAGGTGTAAACCCCGAGCAGATAGATGATGATATCACCTAACAAGCATTGCGGGTTGGGGAGCAACTAGGCAAAGCACGGGTTCGGTGCGTATGCGTAAACAGGATGGGTCACCGCTATAGGGTAATGTGACTTTGTTCGTCTTTTTTATATCGTGCTAGATGATGAGGAACTACCTCGCTCCTTTGTCAAGGGAATTCAACACCCTAGCAAACTGCCTTCAAGCAATCAGTCTGTCTTGCTCGGGACAAGGACTGGAAGCAATCCCTTAGTTTTATATATGTCCCAGCTGTAGGAATCCTACAGGCTTCATGCAAAGAGTCAAACACAAAATGAACTGATTTACACAATAAAGGTATATATTGAGTAGATGCCAATTCTATGAGTTTTAAATATCCCGTGAAAATTGTCAGTGTTTGTTAATACCCATTAACTACATTTAATATTTGTATTAAAAACTTGTATACGCTAAGTAAATTATTTAATTCATCTAGTTTTCTGTTAAGACACAAAATCATTTACTTGTTGCGAATCTCGATAGTCTTTACTTATTCATGCAAACTGATTTCACAGCAAGACAGAATTGTTTGCTGTTATAGAAAGTGCTTAGACAATGTGATTCGCCAATAGTTACGAACAAACATACACTCGTTAAACCGAGTGAATAGAAAATTACGTATTGTGTTCACTGAAAACAAATCACTTAACCAGATAATTTGAGTTTTGTTACGTTGATATGCATTTTTCAATATGTATATATGTAAAAAAAATGGTCACACCCAGGCATAAATAAATGTTCTTCACACAAACAAACTGCAAAGCTACGACCCCTGGTGGATAAAGTAATATAATATTTTTTACTTTTATGTTAACAGTGACTCGCTCATTTCTCTAAGATATATGTTTATAAAATTCCAGATCTACAAACTGATTGGCAGTAAATAATAAAAAATGAAATACACATTCACTTTGAAATACACTTTTGTATATTCACTTTTTCCAACAAACACAATATGTATTTACATATACAAAACTCAAACCATTCTTAAAAATATTTATTTATATACAGAAGAATACTCCATCTTATTTTCTTGGAACAAGGTTGCTAGCATTTGGTTGATGTTGCAGGAAGCCGAACTCTTTACTCTCAAATCTGTGAGAAGTTGTTATTCACAACGGATTCTAGATGAGGTATTGGCTCGCTAGCTTTTAAAATGGCTCGCTGGCTGTTAGAATTTCATATAAGTTATTTTAGGACACTCTCTATAAGCTAACAGTTCCACTATTAATATAGTTCACATTTTAATTGACTTGTAGATGCTATTATGTAATTTAACTACCTCATTGGCGGTATTGCATTTAGCAGAGCTGAATGTATTATGGTAACAAGGGTAGTGTCGTGGAAAAAAAATTGTAGACAGGAATTCTACGACATCACACAGGGATACATTAGCCACCTGAATGAAATGGTGAAATACAAAAAGTGTAAAGTTTGTGGAGGATATTTGACATACGCATCATGCTGACATGAGGTAAGGCTTGCAGTTCAGAGGCTCTACACATATTCTGGGTTTTGTGGAACAGGACAAATTTACAGAAATCTAATTGTATTAAAACCTAGTAGTAACAAAAATGTATTATCTGTACATTGGAGTGAGTGAAAATATTTTAGCAGTTCTCGAAACAGGGGTCTTAAGAGTCGATGAGGGTGAAGCAAGGTGAGTAATGAAGCAGCCTCGAATTACAACACTTCTTATCGTTAATAAACTTGGATTATTTACCACCAGCAATGAACTGTCGCTATTGGGAGATATGAATATCCATTTTTATATCAGTTGTAATGACCACCTGCTTCCACGAGCACAAATTTCTTCAACTCTGGTTATTAAGTTAGGTACTATGTAATTGTCATAAAGTTCACCAACATTGGATGAGTGTAGGACAGGGAGGAATTACTTTGAAAATAGAAGATTCACATAATGGCTTCAAACAGTGTGAGGGATTTCAAGAACTTACATGTTACTTTTATACTAAATCTAATAGGTCGGGGTGATGTTTTAGTTTAATATATGAAAGGAATTCTGCACCTCTGGAAAAAACAATAAATGTCTATGTCACTGTTAAGCATATCGTTAACTATCTACACATCAGTTAGCATGCCGGAGAACACGCTAGCCAATATCTTGTATCTGAGATTTGTTGTTGAACTTTTCACTGAAGCTTGATAGTTGGAAATCAAATTACTTTTCATCCCTGAATTAAAAATATCGAATTTTTGAAGGTAATTCTGTGGGTGTAGCTGGAAATGTTAACTGTGGAGCTAACTGTGGTGCTGCCTTAGGATGTCCAGCAGATTGTGGAATAGATTATGGAGTATATTGTGGAGCAGATTGTGGATATAACTGAGCAGCTGCCTGACGAGCATATTGTGGAGGTAGAGTACCAGTGTTGCAAGTTTTCCAATGTCTATTTAAAGCATCACTCAGAGAAAATTGTTTCTGGCAGAAATCACACTCCAACAGCTTTCTTGAATTTTTCATTCCACGGCTCGTTCTTCCTTATCGTCGTAAGTTCTGCAGAATATTAAATTCTTTACCGCAGAAGTGACACAGCAAATACATCATTTCTTCCATACTATTCAAAGATTAATATGAAACTGCAAGGCATACACCTTTTATAGGTAGTTATAGGCAGTTCCAGGAAGCAATTCGATTATGTTATTCGTTTTAAAAAAACAATACATCTGAATTCTAGAAGTTGTTAAACATACATTTTATAAACGTAAGATGTCTGAGTCCTAGAATGTATGTTTAAAGAGTTTTATGTACAAAATTGATTTCAAATAACTATTGTTTTATTTAATTAGTATCCCACACAAACATTTATATGTAAACACATTTAGATTTGATTGTTAAATGCACACAAACCCAATTTACATAACAATTGATTGACAGAATATAGTAATATTACTATTCATGTATTTGTAAAATCATTAGAAAACCAAAAATAGTTTCAAACATTTAGTTTTAATACGATTTTCTTACATTTGCTTACAGAATACATTTTCTCATTGCTGTGTGTTTACTAAAACATTTTTTACATCATATATTTTCCATTCTCTCCTTGGCAATACTTATAGTATTTCCATCTGTTTTAGTGTTATAATTTTTCATGTATTTGGGTGCGTGTATTATTATACATTCTGGTAAATCACGAAAATTTTCATAAAAGTGCGAATATACTTCTTAGATGCTTGTTGGTAGAATTGTATTCGGACCTATATGGTATACAGGACATTATTTCAGATCTGAACAAGATATTAAATCATTCCATTTTACACCTTCTAAGGGACGTTGCATATTTTTTAAGTAAAACAACCCATCGCATATCTCTCCAAAATGACGTATTATTCCGTTAAACAAAAAAAAAGTAATTCACACTTGAGTTTTCAGGGGTGAGAGAAACTTAAATACAAGTGGGGTGGTTGAAAGCCATGTTTGCAGTAGGAAGATACCAAAACAATTTATTTCTGAAACAAAGTCTAAATGGTTTGCTTGAATGTGCTAATAACTTGCTGATATTTACATTAAATTTTCATTTCTGTATGCACAAGCATGTGATTTTGTTCTCCTGGTCCATCAGTACGAAGTAGTGGATGACATACACCCTAATACTTTTTATGTTAAATTTCACTCATCATAAATAATGCCATATTGCTTGAATAATATCCATAGGTGATTCGGGAGAGAATCATCATACTCTGTTTCACCCCAGTCAGACATCATTACCCAAATTAGCATTAATTTTGAGTATTCTTCAGCACAGAAGAATGTCGAATTAGATTAATATGTTTTACGTAGTTTTTTGAACGAGGGGCAATTGTATTCTTTTTGAATATATATTACTTTCCTGTTAAACACTCTTTCTAAAATGTGCAGTTCCTAAACTCCACCTACATATATTTCATGCTTATTTAGGAAATGTTTGCAAAATCTGCAATATTCTCGTACTCTATACACACACACTCCCATTTTAAACTGTGATGATGGTTAGTAACCCTCTATAAGTTTTCTTGTATTTGGGAGTTAGATATTTTCACTCAAATGGTGCTTTGAAGCTGAATACAGTTGTATATTCTTCCATTTCAGTAATAGCTTATTCTTTAATAATAACTTTTGCATAGCAAATTGAAATTCTTGTACATTGCAAAACATCGTAGCTGTGGTTTGTCGCCTACTGGCTGAATTCATTATTTTCACCAGCTTAACTCTTACAATGTTACTCGCTAATCTATCATGAATTATCAGAGCTTAAGCTTGTGTATTTGCTGTAATTGGTGTATTTTCAATAATAACAATTCTAGAATCAATCATGCTATTTGTAATAGTGCATCTTGTTTACTTACATCAAACACAAATAATGCTCGTCTACTAACAAATATTTTGGCTTTTGTTATAATATGTTTCCTGAAACCTTGTATACATATCGTAGGAAATAAGGAATTCTATATAAGCAAAGTACAAATTTAAATCCACATAGTGGTAAGGTTGACTTTTTAGATACAGTTTGATATTTTTCATCGAATACTGATCTATCAGTTTTTATATTGTTTTGTTGTTTTGTTTGAACACAAAAAGTTCCGACGAAAAACTTGATTTCACACTCCACACTATTTTTTGAGCCAGCAGTAGAGTTGGAAAAACCTCTAAACCACACTATCAGAATGCAATGTCTAAATTATTCCCTTTTTCGATAAATTTTAAAAACTTTAATGTTCATGGGTGTTAATTTAAATATGCGAATCAACCATTCCATACAGCTTAACTCAAATGTTCCACCTTCCTTGTTATTAGCTATATCATATATGGCATTCAAATGTGTATTGCCAAACAGAATAACCAATTCTTGTTTAGCATTTAATATGGCATGTTTGTAGTCTTTGGCAAAGCCCTAAACCATACTTAACAGTAAAAAAACTTTGTATTTTCCACCTGGGTTTATTTGTAGTGAGTAATCATTAGCATTGCTCCACTCAGCCATAAGCACTCTATAAAGATCGTTTACAGTTTCTGAGAGATAGTTCTTTATAGTGGAATTAACTCCAACATCTTGTGTTTGATCGATTTCCGCTCCATTTAGAAGATACATAATTCTGTTGATTAAATGAAGTATTCCATTTTTTACTATTTTTGTAGTTGCTGAATTACTTGCATTGGCTGTCTTTTTAATTGTTCCTCTAAACCTTAAACTTGATTTCGACTATAATATGTAAATATCATGATTTTGTATTGAAAACCTTATTTGCAAAGGAAATGTATACGGACCTGCTTGGAATGTTTCATACACATGTATTTCCATATCGGTGATTGCATTTTCATAACTGATTGGTTCTTCAACATTAACTATGTCTTCCATTTCTATTAACAATATATCCTCATTCTTTCAGAAACAATTTGTTGCCTTGTTTTAACTTCACTTGTAACTTGTTCATTAGTTCCTTAGTGACATAGCACTTAAAAGAACAACCTACTTTACATACAAATTTAATATTCTACACAATATCTATTATGATTGTAATGCGAAATGTAATATTACTGTTTATATAGATATTTTAATGTAATCGATGGTAATTTCTTTCTTTCTAAAATTAATAAGTAGAACATCTTAATCTACAATTATAACAACTATTTCATCAACATGATTCACTATTATCAGAAGATATATCAAAATATTCGGTTTTTCCATTTTTTTATATCCTAGAACCACAGCACATGTGAATTCTTATATGATTTTATTTGTCGGTTTTCCATTTAAATGTGAACCGCCTACAATATTAACATTTATATGCCATAAATTTGCCGATAATATTGACCCTGTTTTGATGATTTGTGTAACTGATTACCTGTATATGCTCTCCTTTCATAACTTAACAATTTGTTATTGAATTGTCTTCCAAGAAATTGATATCGATGTAACTATACATTGCACTAGTTAACGTATTTGGATTTCCATGTAATTGGAAATGTATATCTTCAGGTAATGCTGTTTTAATGAATGTTTCTAAGTCATCCAACTCATAAGATCCTACCAGTATCACAATCTTGTAGTTTTTTTCCACCAATATTTGCCATAAATGATTCTTTGTGCACATCAATGTTTAGTATGGTGTTGTAAGTTACGAATTCGATTAGACTTATTTGCTATTCTCCATCTAACTTCAAAGCTGGGAAATATCCAGCACACAGTTGCGACGAACTTCCACTTATATCAACATAATTGACATATTACTTATATGCTTTACTATTACACTTACTTATATATCCTATTTAGAGTCAAAATACGCACACATAATGTCTACAATTAATTGTATTCTGTAATTGTTCCATTTTGTAATTGTACCTTAATTGCATATTTTTAAATCTCCACAACTATCATAATACAGTGAATGATTTTCGTTCTTAATATAACCCTATGCACTACTTCATTTTGTATCGAATCTAAATTAACAATCATACATTCATGAAGATTTGGTCTATTTGGTAAATCGTCTCTCATATACACACCTTGGAAATAGGGAATATCCAATTTCATTACAAATACATTAATACCTTTGTTTGTAAGTACACATTTTGAAAGACTACTTAGATCATTCTGCATTTTTTCCCACATTTAGAGTTTTTTTGTCCTTGACCAACTTTAAATGGTTTCAAATACATTCCTTTACCTTTTCATTTAACTGCTCTACTAATTCTCCAAACCCCTCCAAGGATTGATCCAAGAGCTTATAATGGTGGAAATAGGAACAGAATGATTCCTCCTTTCTTTGTTTTACTTTTAGTTTTACTTCTTACACCAATGCCTCTCTTCACATTTGCACACATAACTCTATCAACTACCCAAGCTCAAATCTTTTCATCTTTAGATGTAGATGGATTCTTCCTTACATTTGCTGCTTTAATGGCTAGCATTGTATCTGCTATATGTCTTTCTTTCAAATTGTTTGTTCGATCATAAACTATATTGTGTTCTTTACTACGTTATCCTTGATCATTTATTCCTTGACCATTCCATGTCAAACGTTTGGCAAATTTAATACATCGTCCGCAAAAATTGTATTTAGATAAATGCAATTCAGATGGTAATTTATTAATCATTGTATTCAATACACCGTGTCCTTTTTTGATAAGTTTAGTATCAACCATTGTTTTCAAATGAATGTGAGCCTATATATAGACCTACATTTATAGTTTTTATGTTAGAATGTTACATTAGTCCTTTACAATACATTACAGAATGTAATGTTAGTACATTACAATATGTTACATTAGCACTTTACAATACATTACAATATGTTACATTAGTATGATACAATACATTATGTTAGTACATTATATGTTACATAATGTTGCAATAGCTTTCAATACATTACAATAGTATGTTGCAATACATTACAATATGTTATAGTGTATATATGTGTCGAAATGAAGGTTACAAAACAAAATTTACATCAGCTTGTAATTGTAAATACGAAAGGAAACAACAGAAACATGGCATTATTTTATCATCAAATATACATTGTATAGTCGTTCATGTGGAAAAAACGAGTGTTATTATGTCGCTGTTGGACATAATAACACTCGTTGAAAACCATATATGTGTTTTCTAAAGCAATACAACAGAACTATCAACGATTAGCTACCACTTTGTTGTTAATTGAAGGAATACAATATTTCCCTTTTACAAATAAAGGCGATAAAGTGTCTCCAAATGGAGCATTACCCAATTCCATACTTATTTTTGACGACACTTGGTGTAAACCACAGTGAGAAATACAACAATATTTTAGTTTTAGTCGACATACAAACATTGATTGTTTTTACCTATTGTAAAGTTATGCAATATACCAAAACATAATTTGTACAATAATGCAAATATGGTAATTGTTTTTAAATGGATAATATGGATCTGCAACAAATTTACAATGATCATGTTTTAGGCTATATGACCTTTACAAAATTTATAGATTTTTTTACTGTAGGAAAAACAAATATGGTGTTTTAGTGATTATACCAATGATTCCTCTGTATAAAGGCAGATATAGGTCTGGTTTTGAAATTTTTTTCTTCCAGGCAAAGAACAATGAGTATTTCAAAGTTGGACATAGTGGTATAAAACATATTCATTATAATAGCTGTTTAACTAAAAATCGCGATGGGAATTGTGATTTTGGCTGTGAAAGATAGTGATGTGGTAAATAAACATTATGTGGCAGACTTAAGCACTAATATGCTAAATGTATTTAAATTGCAATCAAACGATATTCAAGAGAAAATAATAAAGTCAGTGGAGTTGAATGATAATGTTCATGAAAACATAAGTGTTATTGCAAACAATTTAACCAATATTGGTAATGATTTGCAGAGTAATGAATTTAGAATATAAGAACATTTAATTGGATTTACTAAAGACTTTAATGATATGACATAGTTTTTACTACACAACTTACAGAAATGCAAGAAAATTGAAAAGTTGTAAATATTGAAGTGGTAAGGGATGTTATTACAAGACAACTTGAAACACAAATTGAACAAATAAAGCATTATATAAATGACAAATTCATTAATAAAAAACTTGGTGTAGTTTCGCAGACAGGTTTAATAAAACAAAATTATAATTTGGAAACAAGATTAAATTTATTAATTCTTGATTTGATAGCAAAAACTGTAATTAAATTAGATGATGTTTTAATCAAATTCGATAAGGTTGAAAAAACCCAAACAATACAACCTACTCCATTAGTTAGAAAAAGAACAACTTAATGCATATATAAATAAATCGAATTTAATGTAATATAATCGAAACATGTCTGCCTCTACTTTAGAATTACATAACGTTATATCTGCTGTGAAATAGAATATTTACAAGTCAAAAGAGCTTATATGAAATGGGATGTTTTAAATGAAGAACTATTTAAATCTGTTATGAGTAGAATGGACACATTGCATTCTGTGTTAAATAAACCTAATGAAACAGCATAGAAAATTAAATCGGAAGAAGACCATTGAATAAAGGAAAAGCAAACTCTTTCTCATTTAACACAATATTATTTATCTTTTCAACATTCTATACGTTTGGTGTCTATCGACATGACAATGTCTGGTTCCTGGGAATATTGGGTGATTAAGTTTTTTGCCTGACAATAATATTAACATAGGTGATTACGTTACTGATGTTAGTAGAGGATTGTTTGAATTATTATTTAAAAACTTTCCAAATTAATATTCCGATGTTGATTTGCAGAAATATAAGGAACTCATTCTTCAAATGAATGCTAACATTCGTTCAGGAGATGAAAACCACACGAAAATACATTTAATATCTGATATTGTTGGAAGTGGAATATATAAAAATGAAGTTAGTGATCAGTTTTCTCCTGTATATTGGAACAATACAAATGAATTGGTCGATAGCTTAAAACTTCTCATCGCTTCGAGAGAGTCTGGGTATAATTCACATACGAACGAAATTGTTTCTATTATTGAAGAGCTGAAAGAAGATGGTTATATTGCCAATGAAGTTTAGTAATATTTCTGAAGAGCTTCGCGCTCCTGCAAGGATAAGATATCCTACAAGGAGAGATATAACTCATGGTTAAATTATCTTTCTCAAGCCAATTTGTATAAAAGGGCATTACTCTCCAAATACAATAATAGATACAAGTATATTTTAAATGTAATTGTCGTTTCAAAAACAAAACTGGGAAACAGGTTAGTAGCTATTAAACAGTTAATATATAAACATTTAACATCGAGGGGGACTTACAAATGGATTGACATTTTGCTTGAAATAGTTAAATTTTATAATTCCAGATATCATAGAATTATCAAGATGGTAACAAAAGAAGTTATGAATAATAGTTTAATGAAAACTGTTTATAATAATGTTAGTCATCGATGAAAGAAAACCAAAGTTTAAAGTTGGGGAATTATTATGTTTCTCGAAGCAGAATGGAATCTTTGAAAAAGTATTTACATTTAATTATTCTTATGAAATATTATAAATTATTTCTATTAGACAAAGACATCCCAGTGTGTATTAACTAGAAACCTATGATGGATAACCAATAAAAGGCAGATTTTACATACTAGTACCGCAAAGAGTCAATTTTCCTAATTGATATTTGATTGATAAAATCATTCAAAGGAATAAAGGTATGTCTTTGGTGCGATGGAGGGGTTTATCAAAAGCACACAACTCTTGGGTTAATAATCAAGAACTTAAAATTTTCTATTACAATAATTGTAAAATTATGCTACCAAATAAAAGATTTTTTATCTTATTTGATGTGTTATTTTATTTAATAAATCTGTAGATAAGCAATGAATGTAGTATTTTTCTGCAATCATCTGCTTGTTGATTGGATTATCATTTCATTGAATTAACATTTAAACAATAATCTATCACATTTATTTCCTTATATTTATGACATAATTCGTTATGTTTGATTCCTTTTAATTGTGATGCAATTTGTTATGTTTTATTTGGTAATTCAATTGGGAACTCTTATATATTCGTTTAATTGGTCAATCGCATTTAGGTGTTGATTGAGTGTATTTGGTACGTATTGTAATTCTTGTGTTTGGGTTTTAAATAATTTAATTTGAGTTATGTAATTTATTGTTTTTTATATTACATTTCTTCAATTGGAATAAAATTTTGCAGCGTTTTTCAGCTTATGGACATTTAGGACATGATTTGTTGAATTTGCTAATATAATTTCCATGAATTGAAATATTTTTTTGCTGAATTTTTCAACATAATAGAATTGGGGCACGATTATGTTTTAATGTTATTTAGAGTGTTTTTAATGTGATATATTTCTTAAAACTGGGATAATGTTTCCCAGAATTCGTTTCTCGAATGAGATTTCTATGGTATTTCATTATTTTTTAAATTTAATTGTGATGTAATTGATCGTTAGTTTATCAGAACACTGTACTGGGTTTCAAAATTGTTTGTGGTGGGTTATATTTCTTTGTTTGTAATGATACAGTTAGTGGAAATTGGTAAGTATTAAGAGAGTAAAATAGTATTCCCCATGCTAAAAACATTTCATACAAAAATCGTTATAATTTTTTCTAGTTTAAAATCTCATAAAAAATTGTTTAATGTGTAAACGATTTTTATAGTGTAAAATTCACAAATTTTTTGATGGTATAAATGATTTTTTATGGTGTAGCCAAGTTTCACGGTGTAATATTCAATATAAAAAAAAAGAGTTCATTTAATTTGGAAAGTTTTTGCTATTCAAAACTGGGCTAGTATTTAATGCAACGTTGTATTGTAAACACAGTCCACTAACTTTAAAACTTAAAACTTGTGAAAAACAGACGAGGCGATATAGGTCAAGGAAACTCATTGTATACTGACTAGATCTGTGGGATGGCAATTTACGTCGCAAAGAGAAGTCGGCAGAGTAGTGTGTACAGAGGGGAAGTGCCCAATCTCCCTCCTGCTACAGCACATGTGCACATACCACCTCCAAGGCTTTGTGCGATAGCGGCAAAGAAGGGGAGGTTGTTGAGCGGATGGAAGCAGGCAGGTTTCGATAGTGCCGTGTGCTGTGGGCAACAACTCTTTTCTGAACCAATTTTCATTCTCTCGCCCACTCTGGCTCGTCCACAGCTCTGCTAATGCCCTAAAACTCTGGCCTGCGCATGGGGTCTTTTACACTGCTCCTCACACAGCTCATCCTCATCAGCTCTTGAGAGCAAAGTTTTGCTCACTCCCCACATACTCAATTCTCAGCTATATGCTACCTGGATTTGTGCACAGGGCTTTAGAATGACTCCTCCCCCATATCTTTTGTAAAAACATGTCGCTATAATCGACTACCTTTCCCAAATAAATTTGATGCTTATTATTACTTAACATGGAATAATAAATTTTAACGAGATTATATTATATTTTTCTATACGATAGTACTGTCTAAAAATTCTGAGTTAGGAAAAACTACGTGTAAAATATGCACAAATATTAAAATAAACAGATATGATACGTATGTTTTCACATAGGTTTTAAATGTTTGGAGAAATATTAGCTTGAGTATTGCTTAAATATAATAATTGTGTTCTAAGTTTAACTTGTATAAGTGAAAAGATGCATGGTTTTGATTACTTAAAAAAATCTTAGTGACTTAATAATATGATTTATAGTTGTGTTGGTATGAATATTAATCATTGATTAGTTAAAATTTTTGCTGGAAAACCCTTAAAAGCATGCTGGGAAATGGGGAAAAAAATTTGCAGAATTAAACTTAAAAATTTTTACTTAAAACGGTTTATATTTTTTAATTGAATTTATTGTGTGATAAAGACATTTTTAACGTATTTCTTAGTAAGGAGGAAAATAGAGTTTCATCAGCGGGACTTGTAAATGTTATTTATTTCGCTGGGAATACGCCAGGCTCTTGGGTCCAGAAAAATTGGAGGAAGCTTCAGTGTCCCAGCGAAAATAGCAGTTTTTCGTCAAGAGGGCAGAGGGGGAGCTAGCCCAGGTCAGTTCAAAATCTGCTGCCGCCCCTAGGGATGGACCTTTAAGCAAGCCTCTGTTCTTCTCCGAGGCAGTTTTCGTTTCGCAGAATGCACACTCTCCGGTGGGGGGGGGGGGGGTGAAGTGTCAGGTCTGCATGGACCGGCCAGTTCCTGAGATATTCCGAAAAACACATTTTTGGCTGGAGTAAGGGGATGGGGAGCTGCATGGCCTACAATCGATGGCGGGGGCTCTGCAGCACCTTCCATGGGCATGCCAGTCATTCAAAAATGCTTCCTGAACTTGAGGGGACAGGCTTGGAACAAGGTGACAACTTTGGAAAGGGCAGCCCTCCGAAAAACTAACTGTGTTGGAGAGGAGGGGTACAGATCGCCGAAGACGCGCTCTGGGGTGTTGTTCCATGACCTTTTAAAAGAACTGTCTTTTCACACAAAATCATCTTCTGCTGAAGGGACAGGGGAGTGGTATGCAGTGAGGAGCGACATGAAGTGTTTTAGCTGTCCGCCGCCATGACGCGACAGTGAACATAACAGGTGCGATGGTCAGTGGGGTTCGGAGAATATTAGCCGCGTTTCTCGTTTTAATGCGAAAATTTTTAATTTATCAGGAATAAAATAATTTTTGTGTAAATCCCGTTCCTGTGTTCAGTCGACGAAACTTGTAACGATCTATTAACTGTTGTTTCAGTAACTAGTGCCGTGAATTTCACAGACATAATGGAAAAAAATTTGTAGTACAACCATTATTTTTTTTAAATATATAGTACGTTTCTATAAAGCGTTGTGGGATTAAGTCATCTGAGTGTCTCTACACTTCGACGGAAAGAATTTGTAAGTGAATTATTATTACAATAGTAAAACTTTTGTTAAAAATAATTGTTTCATTCTTGTACTTGTAGGACTAATGCAGAGTAATCCTTCTTCAAAATTTCAACTCAGTTGCCTGTCAGCCTCCGACCACACTCCATGTATATATAGTCACACTGTCGATGTAAGTTCGCTTTATTCACTGACTGACCACCGAGGCAGACAGATGTATTTTGGGAGCAGTGCGAATTCATTAGGTGTTTTTTTAAATTCATTGTTAATACAACTAGTCTAATTTATATATTAGTATGTGCATCATAAAAATAATTTTTATCCATTTGTCATGTAAATTGTATTCACATCTATTTCCAAGTAACTATAACCTTAGATGCTTGTCAGCCTTCGACCATGCTCCACGTATATATAATCAGGCTCTCGACATAAGTTCACTTTATTCATTGACTTACCTCCAAGACAAAGGGATGTGTGTGGTGGGAGGTGCGATTTCATTACGTGTTTAGTCATTTTCATGTACTTGAGTTCGTTTAATGTATTTAGAAACATTCGTTTTCTGTTTTCATTAAAATTTCCGAACTTTTCATCTCAGTCTATAATCAAATATAGCTTATAAGTTGACGTAAGTCCTATATCAGAAACAGTGCTGCAGTGACCTCTCAAGCAAATGGATGTATCTATAAAATTTTATTTTTTTGCATATTTATAAATTTATTTATTTTCACATGGTGATTACGTTTCAGAAGTTTCTTACCAGTCTCACAGGCAGATGGACGTGATTAAAAATATTGTCAGGTATGTCCGAGACGTGTCATGTAGTAGTCACATATATCTTGTGTTTAGGAAGACTGTTGTTAAATTTGTAGGTGTATATTTCTATTTGTTGTGGATTTTTAATTAATTCATTTTATACTGGAGGCACATAATTGTGATCATTTTAAATTTGAGATTCGATGCATGAAATTTATTTATGGGTAGAACTCATTTAAACACTTTGAAACTATTTTTTCTCATGTGCAATGCTGTTATTCATTTGATAAAAATACTATCTTTCACAAATTCGCCTATCTACCAACACCATATATAAGCAATATCACTACCAAACCAAAAAAAAAATACACTTAAGCCACTCTTGTTAAAAACACACCACATTTATACCCCGTTCCAACACGTTACACCTCATCGAGTGCCAGAGCTCCAAGGGTGAGGACATACCAGAGCTCCTGCTCCCCACAAAAAGAAATAATGAAGACCCTTAGTACACTCTTGCACCAAACATACAAAATATTAACAGTTTCATTAGATTTAACCCTTTCAATCCATTTAACCCTTTCAATAAATTTAACTCTTTTAATTTAATTAACACTTTAAAATTTCTATTAACCTTTTCAATCAATTTAATTGATCATTTCAATCAATTTCATTTAACCATTTGATACCAAACTAATTAGGTAAATCAAAAAAGGTGGCATCCCTTTGTATCTAGGACTATCATTCCCCTACTACTTTAGTAATTATTCTCGTCGTCTTCTACCTTCTTAGTGTCTCTCATTGCAGCAAATGTGTTGGAAGGCGTGTGCCAGTGCATCAAGATTATTACCGTCATCGTATTTAACATTATCACTTTCACTGTAGTCATTTTCTTCTATGTTGTCTTCATGATCATCTTCACTTCCTGTTTCGTCATCAATATCAAGATTACTTTTCTTTGTAGGAGGTGTATGTTCACCATCAGTATTAAGAGTCAACGACTGATTATTTTGAAGTTCGTCGACCCAAGTGCACAGGGCCGCATTACAATATTGCCCACGAGAAATATACTTGCATTCAAAAACACTTCAGCGTGCGATGACACGCCAATGTGGACTGTGTGTACCTCGGCCAGACTTATTCGTTCATACCAAACAAATGCTTCGCGATAATGCTAATATGTTGGTGCTGTTTCGCATCGACGAAGCGAATTTACCTCACATTTACAGTGATAACACTAATACGGACATGACTCTACCAGATTTCAAAGATATGTGTTCTTTGTGCTGAAAAGATAAATATGGATTTTTGGCGATCTTTAAGGACTATATGTTATATAAGGGAAGGTACAGGCGTGGGTTCAATCAGTTCATCGCTGTCTGCAGAGAGGGTTCGTCTATTGAGCGCCAGCAAGTGATCTCATCAATACCTCCTGCTATACATCGATGGGTTCTAGTTCCGCAGACGAGTATAGATAGAGCTATATATAGAATGAGTGCAGTATATTTGATTTGTGAGGAACATCCGTTGCAAGATGTTCGCGTGAAGTCGAAAAACTTAGAAATAAACGGCCATCAGCTCTGAATACCAATGAACATACAACGCCTTCTACAAAGACAAGTAAATTTTATATTGAGAAAGAAGCATAAGGTGAAGACGATCATGGAGACAAAATTGATGATGACTATAACTGCAGTGATAGCGTTGAAGACGACGTTATTTTCCTCCGTGTTTCCACGCATTTCCCCTATGAGTTTCCTTCGACAAGTGATGCGAAGAAGGCAGAAGGTGCCGGTTGTACAGACTATGTTTACCGAAGTTCCCAACAAATTTATGGATTTTGATATTTGCTCGATAAGCAACAACGCGGGGATTACTCGAACATTAAAGAGGTTGTTTCCATTATAAGAAAACTTAAGGATCGGTGTGAGATGAACTGCTTTCTTCTGAAAGTGTAATTCTAAAATAGCAATAAATTGTTACTATAAAGTAATCTTTTTTCCTTTATTTTTGTACAGTGTGTACTTTTATCGACCATAAAGCTTCTAATAAAATATGTATTTAATATATTTTATGAATTAAGCTTGTAGTCAAAGTCTTTCATCTTGAATGTAGCTATACCACTGATTGTAAAAAATGCTTAGTAAAAATAGGATTGAAAATTGCAGGTTTTTAATGTCTATAATTATAAGTGCAACAGCTTGTTTGGCATGAAATCGAGACATTAATGTAGCAGTTAGTAACATGATATTTGTGCTGACTTTCATGTATTTTTCCCGAATTTTTGTTTTTCAAGGTCATTCGATATCATGGGGTCAAAGTTGAGGTATTTTACATGTAATATGGTGGTGGTAGTCTGTAATGAATTATGCTTGCTGACTTGATTGTGTTTTTTTTCTCGAGTTTTGATTTTCCAGATCATTTAAGGTCATGGGGGCAAGGTTGAGTTAGTCTGCAACTAATACCATGGTACTTGCCTTTTTGCATCATATGCTTGTAGTATTTTATGAATTCTTTACTAGTTTTTTTGTTTACAAGGTCGCTCAAGTTCGTGGGGTCATGGGGCAAGGTTGAGGTAGTCTGCATCAAATATGGCGGTGGTATTCTGTACTGTGTTATGCTTGCCGACTTTTATGTATTTTTTATTCCAGGTTTTGTTTTCAAGGTCATTCACAGACATAGGATAAATGTTAAAGTCATAGGTTAAGGGTCAAAGGTCAAAATTCATTTGGTAATGGGCACTGGTTTCCAAGATGGTAGACAGGAGATGTGTGCCAAGGTGATGGTTGCTTACCAAGATGGCGGTCGTCTACCAAGATGGCGGTCGCATGCCAAGATGGCAGCATCCAGTAACATATGTACACAAATTATGAAAAAAATAACAAATATGGCCAACCCCAGTAATGACGAACGAAAAAAAAAACAATGGCCTCTTCCTTTAACATGTAAACAAACGATGTACGACAAAACAAATATGCCGGCATAAGATAGAATAAGTATAGGTGGCGGGAGTGGGGCGAGGGATTCAGTCGTCTGTTGGACGTGATGCTGGCAAAACCTCCAGAAATGTAAATTTTATTATTTTTTACATTAGTTTTATCAATTTGTCGGGATTGTTTTTTGAATTTTTAGGGAAACGGAGAAAATTTAAAGGAAAGAAAGTGAAATTTTAAGGTAAAAAGGGAAATTGTTAGGGGAAATGGCTACCAAGGGGAGTAGAATATTTTAACTATTTGTTAATTACGTTTTATTAATTTTTCATAATTTTTTAAAAATAATTTTTAAATTGTACTTAAAATTTTAATAAGAAAATTTTTACAAATTTTGAAACGATTTTTTAGTAAAATCTTTCGTAATATATTTTATATTGTATTAATAATTTTTTCGCAATTTTATATTTTTTGGGGTTAGAGGTCACCAGGTCAAGTTCAGGGTCAAGGTTCAGAGGTTAAATGCCAAGGTCAAAGTCATATGGGTCAAATATGGCAGGTGGTTGACGTAACAACTTGACGGCGGCCGTTGTCTGTCAACATACATTCCCCTAGTACTGGCGCTAATACAAGTAACTTTGTTTATTAGGTTATATCTCTTAATCAAGTAAACAAAATAAAACCAAATTTTGTACACTTATAGTATTTAGTTGAATGATCAATTATGCATAGAAATTATTTTTTGCTAGCCAATTTGAAAAGTGTTTCTCGGTAAAAAATTAAACATTTTACAATATTTTCATAATATTTCAAGTGATTTAAATTTGCACACCAGTAGTGCTACATACGGCCAAGTAGAGTCAAAAATTAATTTTCAAAATGATGGCCATATAAATATTTTAATAGGTATGTCATATTTATTTCTAATTTAACCAAAATAAACAAAATGTAGATGCTGACACTCTCCATAAGCATTTTTACAAAACTTTTCATTAGTAAATTTTGTAAGATAGCACTATATAAGACAGTATAATTTTCATGCCATTATTAACGGACCAATCAAACGATTCCCCCCCCCCCCCCCAAATTCTTCACACGAGTAGCGTCACGGTCAGCCATATAAACGTGCATGTTTTCAGAGGCTCAGATAGTTATTTTCTTAATAACGGCCTTGTAAATATTTCAAATTAGTAAATCCGAAAACTGAACCTCTTGCACGAGAGCTAGTCACTAGACTAGCGAGTCTACCCGCCCGCTTAGCCCGCACTGGCTCGCCTCTTCCATATCAAGCCCATCGCGTGTTCTCAAACATCCCGTACCCGCAACAAACGCCGTCCATCTCGTTTGGTGGCTACCTCGACTCTTCGGCCTCCACGTGAAACAACAACAAGTTACCCGTACAACTAATAAGACTACTCTATGGCAAGTTTCCTGGTAAACTTCCTCAATTGTAATGGAACTTTTTAACCCATACATTGTATGGTTATAATACCACATGTCAGACTACAAATATATTAACATGTTGAACGCCGTCGCTATACAAAGTTGGGGACTTTTCTACGTATTTGACTGTTTCGTGAGCGAGTGTAGGGAGGGTATAAGTTGTTCACGATAAACTGAGCACTTTCGAAAGCCCTGCTTAATATCCACGTGTAGACAAACTGTGTATTCTTCCATCTTATTGAAAATTAACATTACATTGGGCCTCGTCACTTTATTCATGCGCCGGCCGACTGAAACTGTGGAATAATTAGAAAAATAAATATTTTATAAATTAGCTTACCATTATATTTATTTGGATTAAAAAATAGGAAACTCAAGAAATCATTTTCGTATTCACAAATGTTTACCTAACACTTTTAATTCACATGCGGCATGCCACTCAATGCGTCCGTTAATATATATGCCGAGCGAGGCAGTGAGAGTTTGAAGAGGTTGATTTGAAAAGTGCTCACTTTATCGCGAACAGCCTTTACTATGGGAGTATGGGAAAATAGTTTACCATCCGCACTTTATATCACTATTCGTATGGATTGGTATGGTAATTTTACGAATAATTCCTTAGAGTGTACTTTCCCCAACATTGATGCAATTATTATTTTTAGTTAGTTCTTAAAAGCTAAGTTGGTAGGAAAGACTTGACTTCTATTTGAAAACAATAACATTACAAATGAAATCAGAAACGTGTGAGACAGTAGTGGAACTGCAAATACACGCGTGCCATACCCCGGAACTTGACTTCAGACCACCTCGTACAATAAACTGCATTGCGTTATGGAGTTCGGGTTGGGAGAATCAACTTCGGATTTAATCGCTCGAATGTTTCGAATGATAGGTTTTCTAAACTAAAATATTTAGATGGCCGACACTTAAAATTAGTGACTCAGTCACTTAAAGTATGTAAGTATACATGGTTTACCATTGGCGCTTCAATGTGGAGAATTTGGTGGAAATCGGTTGTTGGTCCCTGGGATAAGCCATAATAAACTTTTCAATTTATTACTTGATGCTACCGTACCAAATTGACGAAAAAACTATATTCTGTATTCGATGCTTCTTATGAATACTATTAACATACGAATTTTACTTGAATTTGGTTAAATTGTTTAATATATGTGAGAAACTTATCTCAATATTTATGCCACTGCCATTTTGAATATCATTGTCCCACCCATTTTAATAACGAAAATGTATATGGACTTATGTAGCATTTATGTTGTGATCAGTTTGGTAAAATTTAGTTGAAATTCTCCACTGTAATATTTGGTGGGAATAAGATGATTGGTTCTCGAGATAGGGCCAAAAACTCCATCATTATCTTATGACGATCTTTATAAATGGATAATATAAACGTGATGTAGTAGCCCATTCGATGATTGTGTACTGTCAGTATACAAAGTAAAGTTAAAATAGATTTCATAGCTTCGTAGATACAGCACACAAAACGTAAATGATTTTATAGGCGCCATTTTGAAAATACGTGTGACATAATTAAAAATACATATATTAATAAGGCCGAACATATAACAGCTTCGCTAAATTTTATAAGAATAGCTTGATATTTCCCGAGATATAAAAAGATGTTTTTTATTTGTGGGGCTATCATACAAAATGGCAGAAAAATGAGACTCTAACATAGACATATAATATGGTTGTAATAAGTACTGCCAGCATACAAAGTTATATTGGGATTGGTTTCGTTGATAAAAAAATACTGAGCTAAAATATCTACACAGCCACCTACCATTTGGAATATAAGTGCCTCACCTAATTAAAACATACAAGTTTACAACACCTGCTGCGTTGCAAATTGTTTGCCAAATTTGATAGGGGACTGGTCGTGGTTTCGCGAGATATGATATAAAAACATTATTTTATCACATGTCGCTATCTTACAAAATAGTACACATAGTTAGATCTGTGTAGATAGAGTTGATTGTTGTAATATATTCTGCCAGTGTGCAAAGTTAAGTTGGAACTGATTACATGGTTTCGACGATATAGCATTTTAAGGTAAAATTAATTATACGACCATCATTTCGAAAAAAAAAGTGACTTACATGCTTGAAACAGATTACTTAAAAGCATCTACCTAGCAGCCTTACATGTTTGCCAAATTTAATGGGAATCAATCAATTTTTTCCTGAAGATACTACATAAAAGCTTTATTTATTCACATGACACTATCTTGAAAAATGGTGGACTAAAAATGCACCATGTAGATATAGTTAATAGTTGTATTATCTACTGACAGCGTACGATGATAAATAGGAAAATAATTACATGGTTGCGACGATATACCTAGTGTTTGAAGCTAAAATAACTAAATGTATGCCATCTTTTAAATAAATGTCTAGTGCATTTAAAACATACCATTTGACATCATCAGCAGCAGTAATACTTCTTTGCCAGCTTTGTTAGGAATTGGTCTATTGTCTCCCGAGTTGCGATAAAATCTTTATTATTCGCATGGCGCTGTATTACAAAATGGAGGAGAAAATATGCTCCATATAGAACATTTGTGAGTTGTAATATCTTCTGAGGGCATGCAAAGTTATGATAGAGTTGATTACATAATTTCTGCTATAAAGCATTCTAAACTAAAATTGCTAAAATGTATCCATTTTAGAGATATAAGTGCCAGAAATGCTTTAAAAATATCATTTAATATCATCAGCTTCATTACTACTTGTTTGTCAAATTTAGTAGGAATAGGTTTTATTTACTACTGAGTCATGACACAATAACTTTATATAGTCGTTAGGCATTATCTTCCAAAATGGCCGGCAAATGTGGTTATATTCTGGTATATAAGATGTTTGTAACAGATACTTTCAGTATACAACATTTGGTCGGAATTATTTAAATTGAATGGCAGATATGCCAAATAAAAAAACCTAAGAAATTTGTATGGTCGCTATTTTTTTAAATAAGTAATTAATCATGTTCAATCACTTGAGTTTATTTGGCCTGCCACGGTATTACTTATCTGCGAAATTGGGTGAGAATTGGTTCAATAATTTCCGAGATGCATTGTAAAACCTTTAATTATTAATTTGGTGCTATTTTCCAAAATGGCAGACCAGCAACAACATACAACTAAAGTTTTACTCCATACACGATGCTCTGGTTGCATACAAAATTTGTTTTACATCGGTTTAATGGTTTCCGAGATATGACATATCAACCCGAATTTTTATATGGCCGCGGTTTTGAAAACAAGTGCCCGACTTGGTCGAAAACTAAAAAAGTCAGGTTTCCTTACCAATAATTATTTGTGTATTAATTTTGGTGAGTTCCGGTTCACGTGTTAAAAAATTGAAGAGGGGGGGGGGGGACACGCACAACCATACACACACACATTCACACAGACAGGAAAGCGATCTCATAAGCCTTTCTTTCCTTCGCAACGGGGGCTAAAAGGGCCGTCAAATGCGCCGCTAGAAACACTCAACCCTAAAGCACATAACAATAATTCAGCCCGACACTAAAGATAATTCCTCTCCGACTTCTTGCATCTACCGGCTATGAGGCCCACTAATGACCCGCGCGCCTCGATGGATCGGCAAACATTATAACCAAAATTACCAACACGTGGCTCACATGCCATCCACAGTATCTTGGTGGCAGGAGCGGAGCTGAGCTAGCAGCGAGGCTAAACGATGTTCACGATCAAGGGAGCGCTTTAGAAATTTAACTTGGCAAAAGTCACTGCCCCTGCATGCATATATTTTAACGGGCGCACTGAGTGACATGTGCCCAGTAAAGTTGGAGGGGAAATTAGATCCATATATTAACGTAGAATAAAAAGTGTTAGGCAACCATTAATAATAACATAAATTATTTCTCGCGCTTTCTATTTTTTTAATGCATCGAAGTGTAATAATGAGCACATTTGTACAATATTTACTTTTGTAATAATTTCACAGTTTCACTTTACCAACGCATGCATAAAGTTGTAAAGCCCATGGCAATGTAAATTTTACATAAGGCTGATGAATACACACCGTCCTTACAAGTAGATGCTAAGCAGGCCTTTAAAAAACGCTCATTTTACCGTGAACAGCCTATACTGCCTCGCCTCGTGTTTCGTGCTGCCTGAAGGACTTCTGGTCGCCGTGTCCTGCCGTGGGAGGTCCTTCTCAGCCATAAGGCACCTCACATCTCCTGGCCTGACTGGTGTCCAACCAACACCGTCATAACTCACTTCATACTCAGCGAGGCTGTTCTCAAGTCGTCATTAATATTATTTTATTCTTTTAGGTTGTTTTGCGTAGCAGTGGAGGGCGAAACGCTATTGCTATCATAATTAAAGAATGCGTATACATGAACATGTACTACGTAGTAAGAAAACTTTATTTCACTCTATCTTTTTACACGATCTCTTGAATAGCATAAGCAGTATGAAGTGTTGATAAAAATAACTTTTGACACATTTTCAGGATAATTAATCCGTTTGATTGAATGGTATAAAATAGTTTCTCTGATATCCTTGTTCAAGGTAATTACGTTAATTAGGCCCAAACAATGCAGAAATAGAACATTATCGTGGGGCGAGACATATACATTTGTGCTACCGCGATGTAGGCGACTTACTGACTTTAACTTTCAAAATTGTAATTCTTTTTGGAGACGTGTAGGTTGCTATATATTTCCAATACTGAACTTATTTAATTTGAGGATTATAGACATCTGTATATAATTGAATATAAGAAAGTTCGATGTAACATTATAGTACTTGTAACATCATTGCCAATAGGCCCTAAGTCTCATAAGATACGATGTAAATACATATGTGCCAATATTAAAAACAAACTGCATTACTTAACTTAATCTATTAAATTTTTATAAGAGAACCTACGAAACATCTATAACTGATAACATTTTTATAGAAATCTGGACCTACATGGCTACTATAAATTAAAAATTGTAGTTTATGAAAACTTTGCAAAAAGGGAACAATTTTTGTAATATTTTATGCATTACGCACTTTTCTGTATATTTTACAAAATATGTTTACTCCTTATTCGAATGCTTTTTAATATAGGGTCAACGAAAACAGCAGATATTTTATCACTAGCAATGATGTAATATAGTGAATGAATATCTACCCCAGTAAACACAACCTGTCGGCAAAGTGTCAGCCCGATATCGCTGCTGTCAGCAACTGTTGTTTATATGCAAGAATACAGCCATCTGACAACAGCATGTCTTTTTTGAGACAGATTGCTAACCTTCCCAATAAAGACAAAGGCCTGGTGCATTATTTAGTATAATAGAAGGATATCATCGAAATTATGTAGGCATGATATCTTACAGCAAGCATGTTGCCAGAACCTAAAAAACTATCCTGAGCCGATTCCGATACAGTATTTTTGTATTGCCAGTAGGAATGCAAACATTTTATTGCTTCTGTCTCATTACTGTTTTCGTTACGAGGCTCTTTATCAATATACAGATATCTGTATGATGTCTTTTTGTCGACAAACTGTTGAAACGTGTTTTGAATAAGCAAGAAGTTAGCTAGTTGTTAATGTCATGATGTTGCGACGCCCTTCTCAAAGGATAAGGCAGGGGGGCTGATACACAGCCCAACAATCCACAAAAGGAATCTTCAAAGATATATCGTTTAGCAGAAACACGTAATGTAAGAATTCCTGGCACTAATACATAAAAAAAAAAAAAACACACATGATTTCTCTTGTATAAATATATGGAAATTTATTTTCAGAAATGAACATTTGTGTGGCAAAAAAAAGGCGTCCAAAATTGTCCATTAGGTGAGATAAATTTACCATATCACCTATATGATTACACCAGGTAAAAATATATTGATAGCTAACATTTTGTATAATAAAACAGATGGGCGTAAGACTGATATAGATATAACCTCCCTATTTTGGCAAATTTCCCAGTAAAAGTGTACACTATATGTAAACACTAAGAATAATGCTGGATTCAAATCCATTTTTCGTACTAGATATGTAAATATCTTTTACATTCAGGGAAAATAGAAAATCTCAGCATTTATTTAGTGGAGTTCCTTTGCAGATCCGAAAAAAAAAGTATTTTAAAAATACTTTATTTGTGGGAAAACATTTCTTTGATTTTTATTTTTCCACAACCGGGAAGTTAAATTTGACAGATTTGTATTCTTTCCCAATCAGGTAAATATCGCTCAAAATTTTTTATGAGTTTTTCTCAACACCTTGTAAATATTCCTTTGGTTTGCCGTGCTTTATAAACAATTAAAAAAATCCTAACAGAGCTAGGAAAAATTTCGTGTCCATACAATGTGACTTGTTTTAAATAATTTTTACAATATCTTGGTAGTAACATGAATTAAGGATTTTGTTTAAAAAATGTCTCAAAGGTGATCATCTGTCACACATGATCTCAAAAACAACTGCATTAATTTAAAAACTTTCAAATTGACAAGATTTTTCTGTTTTGCTGAAATGCAATAACAAATAATAACTAAGTTGTACATATGACAAATTTACAACATAAACGAATGCCATGGACTACTTGTTAACATATATGAAATCACCAAATAACAGTTTTATAAAATTTTAATCAAATGGAAACATTTATTCATTTTTAACAATTTATTTTCATTTATATGGATTGTTATTTGGTAATAACATGTGTCATGTGGTAGCCCTTGGCCTTTATTCACAATGTAAGAGTGGCAATATCGTTCTGCTGACTGCTCATGAAGAATGGCACAAGAAATCAAGGATCTCCAATGATAAGATAACAATATATTTCCATTTATATGGATTGTTATTTGGTAATAACATGTGTCATGTGGTAGCCCTTGGCCTTTATTCACAATGGAAGAGTGGCAATATCGTTCTGCTGACTGCTCATGAAGAATGGCACAAGGAATCAAGGATCTCCAATGATAAGATAACAATATATTTCCATTTATATGGATTGTTATTTGGTAATAACATGTGTCATGCGGTAGCGCTTGGCCTTTATTCACAATGGAAGAGTGGCAATATCGTTCTGCTGACTGCTCATGAAGAATGGCACAAGGAATCAAGGATCTCCAATGATAAGATAAAAATTATTATTTTACTAAAGGGGCCGCGGTGTCTGAGAGGTTAGCCAGTAGCTCTCCTCCCACCTAGGCGAATCCCTTTCTCCCCCGCCCATATAATCTGGCAATGCTCCGTTCTCGCATTATTTTACCTCATCGGCTCTCAAGACCTCATTTTTAAGAGCCTTCCAAATACCTCTACTCCCTGGTTTTACTGAATTTTGGCTGATTTTGAACGTGGCGATTACTATCTGAGGGTTATCATGTTGATCGGGCGTGATCTTGGCTATGTGATGGGATGGGATGTAAGTGGCGAGTGAGATGTGCTGTTTGGTTATTCTAGGCGTGATCAAGTAACTATGATCAATTGTAATTAAGTTTGCGTTCAACTTTTGAGTTTCATTGGTCGCAAGCATTTAAATAGCTAGCTATCGTGAAACCTATCGACCATACTATTTCGGTCTTAAAGTGTATTATTATAGTTAGATATATCTTTGGGCAAATTATGGATATCGAACAGAAATATACAAATTTTAGAAGCTATAGTGCTGGAAATAACCTCACAAAAAGAGTGCTGTTACGTAGATATTTGGAAAGCATTTAAGTAACGTATGTACAATTATTGTCTGCTAGCACTCCTTTTCTTCTTTGCGTATAGGTACATTGACATATCAAGGTTTTCATTTCGTTATTATATTGGCCATCGTATAGTAAAAATACTTAACAACTGTCATCACCAAATATTTCATAAATATACATTTAAATATTTCAATCATTGCTGCACACAATGTATGTAGAAAATTAGTAAGTAGATAGTAAAGGCTGAGCACATGGTATTTTAGCCATACTTGTATCAATCATAGACTAAAGATGGGGTAGACTGATCTCGCTGGCTGCGCACAACCAACCTTCGTATCCCAACATTGAACTGCACACCTGCCAACACGTCTAGCGAAAATAGCGTGGTTTGGATCTTAGGTTGGAAAACTGATTTATAAACAAATGCTTTCAGATGAACGTATACTTCCTCTAACCGATTTGTAATGCAGTTTGATTAGATTAAAACTGATGAAAGTATTTTATTAATATAATAATGCTTGTCATTTAAAAATGAAGATGTAAGCGAACGCGTTCATCACTGTTGACCATGTGACTTTGACAGTTGTGTAGGATTGGGGCAGGTCAATGTTGAGTACATGCGCAGAAGACGAACAAGCTGACTACCTCATCTTTAGTGTATGTTATAAATACAGCATCTTACACCGCCGCGAACATAATACACACAAAGTGATTCATCGTCGTTAAATCGACACCATGCCCAAGGACTAAGAAATGTGTACCTTTTGCCATTGGTTTGTAAAGACAGGATATGCGCTATAAAGATTTGCGTCACGGCGAAAGTCATAGGTGCCACATGCTTTCAAAATTATACTATACTGTGTTCGGTAGTTAAAAATTGATTAAGAGAAACGCGCATACACAGTTAACCAATCGTACACGAAGGCAGAAAATTCTTATATCTAGTAAACTTTCAGCTATTTGCATGCGGGAGAATAACTCAATTTCTTTCAGACGGGCACGTCTAAATTACTAATTAAGAAAATGAAACTGATTAAAACTTCTCCTGCAACAGCATTAACGAGTCTTTACAGATATTTATTTTCGGAAGAAAATGTTGGTCATAGAAAATTCGAAGTCTTCCGTAACCCGTAAAATGGCGTTATGCTTGCCAGGAAACTTATAACGGACAAACTAAGACTATGGAGGAGCACGTGGGCAAGTTTAGAGCGTAGCGAACTTTTGCCGCTCCGACCAGCTTCCTCTTTTGCTCTCCACTAAACTTTCTTGCCCGATTCTCTACGGAAGCGAGACTCAAAGCGACTATTTATTGGGTAGGTGGTACACGTTCCAATCCACCGTCAGCGGAAATGAATAACCACCAAGTTTCGTTAAATAATCTTCTGAATTAGAGTTCGCAGATTACTGCTATTGATCGCTATTGCTAATCATACAATTATTTCTAAATTTCAATTTTTCTACGGACATCTACTGCTGTGTTGCCCGTTGAAGTAAACGATCGGCCTTTCTTCTCTGCTAAGTTATTTTGCTGCAGATTTGTGTGACAGAACTCTACAGGCAGATTATTTATAATCATACGAGTAATTTCGATGAAATGGTCTATAGTCTCTTCAAGTCACAAGAAGCATTCAAAAAAATTAACATCCTAGTAATGAGAAACATTCAAGTGTATAATATGTTGTCAGTTTCCATTGTGTGCCCAAACAGTACAAGAAATCGTCCAACGTGTTCCTATTTTTTCAGTTATTTAATTGAATGTAGCCAAACACCAAATCGATTTATACTGCTTGTATAGAAAACCGCTTTAAATAGAGGAGCCTAGCGCCCTTTTACAAACTCCATTTAAACAAAACAATTTAAAAACTCATCAATTTAACGAATAATATTATTTTAAGTTACTTTTCAAGTACTTCTATTGATTTGCTTGGCGGCAGAGTGGTTATCAAAATTTCAAAATCATAAAACCATAGTTAAAACACTCCGTTTGAAATATATTTTTTTATAAGTATGCATAATAACGAACAAGTTAATTTTGCTTTCAAAATAATCGAATCTATAAGTTCCAATGAAATACAAAAAAAAAACCTTTTAACTGTAGTATGTTCATGGTAAAATGAGCACTTTTGAAAGCCCTGCTTAAGATCTACTTGTATGCACATTGTGTAGTCTTATGCTTTATGTAAAATTAACATTGTCATGGGTGTCATCACTTTATTAATGCATCGGTCCAGTGAAATTGTGAAATTATTAGAAAAGCAAACATTTTTCAAATCTGCTCATTTTTACACTTTGATGCATTAAAAAAAAAGAAAAAGAAATAAATAATTTAAAGTTATCACAAATGGTTACCCAACACTTTTTATTCGACATAGTTATATGGAACTATGTCCCTTCCATCGTAACCAAACTTACTGGGCGCATGTCACTCAGAGCGCCCTTTTAAATATGTGCAGGTTGGACCAGTGACATTTTTGTAAATACGATTTTAAAGGTGCTCACTTTATCGTGAACAGCCTTTACCTATACCATTTGATACAAGTCTCCTCCATGAGAGAGGAAATATGTTAGATTTCATAAAGATATTTTCACTTTTCGCGCATTAAAAATGTTCGAAGCACGTTTGTTTAAAACTAACAAGGGCTTTTGCAAAAATCATAGCTTAGAGTTATATAAAGTGTTACGTTTCTAAAACTAAACTAAAAAATATTATTTTTCTAGTTCCAGTACTGCAAAATAGCCGATCGATAAATTTCATAGAAATATATCAACCAAATAAAATTTGATCCTACGATCAATAAGAGGTAAAATCAACAAACTTTACAAGGACAAAACCAATTTTCCAGAAACACATTTTTCTCATTTATATTTTCCGAATTACTTAAAACGACTTTAGTAGATGGTAGTCATTTTTTCTAATGCAAGAACATTATAATTTAGTACTTTTTTTGAAATACTACTGAATTACCTAATGTTCGAAATAGGTCAAAGGCAAAGGATTTAAAAAAAAAAAAACTTTTATTAGTGAATTTTTTAGTTCACGGACTGACAAAGTTTTCAGATAACGAAAAACATATATTTTTTAATTATACGACATTAGCATTTGATTAACATATTTTGAGTTGTTACAAACAATTCCATAGATGGTCGAAAAATACAGACAGCCTTTATTACACGGCTGCAAACAAAAATCTGTATTTCTGAAGAATATTTTTATAACTGAAAAATATAAAATAAAATTTTACTTGGTTAAACACGAGCAGAGTGCTTCTGCCGCAAACACACCAGTACACAAAACACGCTAAGACAAAGGTTTGTTTGCGCCAATAGAGTGCTCATTTGTATACAGCCACGCAAAATATGTAGTTGCTCTGTAACAAATTATTTTGTTGGCTAAACAAGAATTGAGAACGTTTTATTATTTTTTCGATATCACAAAATGGACATTTGAATTTAGTAAATCCCTTTTGTATTAAGAAATATGCCTTAAACCGATACATTAGATTGAGTCAACCTGAAGTTTTTGATTTGTGGCATTGCAGCGACTTGATCAGAACATTGCTGAGTGGAAGAGTGTGCCGCGGTGACGCAGTCGTCACACTACTCACCTTCCTTCAAGGCCAACCGGGTTCGATTCCCGACGCGGTCGCTTTCGGATTTCCGCATGTGGGAGTCGTGCTGCTGGTCGGCGGGATTTCTCGGAGATCTCCCCCGTTTCCTCGCCCTTGCATTCCGGCGTTGCTCCATATTTGCCTCGCTTCGCCACCATCGCCTCCCAATATCTCGAAATGACGAGCCACCCAAATCTCTCCACTGCGCTCAGTGTAAGACTCTACAAATATACGTAATTTAACAAAGTGAACCAATGTCGCACGTTTGTAACGCATAACATACATCAAGCAAGCCATCAGACCGTTTGTATCCCCAACATTATAATAACAGCGGATAACAATTAGCAAGATTGTGAAAGAAAGCTGTCATGGCCTGTAACAAGGGTATATCCCGCCGTCCGTTCGTCTTGAGTGAGTGCAAAATATCACGAGAAACCAAAATCAGGTTGAACAGAACGGAAATCGAAACCGGGTACTCCCAAATATCCAGTGGGCTCCCTGAGTCGTACAAGTTAACTTTTAGAAGAAGTTCATTCTTATAAAGGCTATTCACAGTAGAATGATCACTTTCGAATGACCTGCTTACGATCTGCTTGTGTGCAGGTTGTGTATTAGTCCGCAGAAAACGAAAGCAATAATTTAAGTTATCGCAAATGGTTAACTAACACTTTTTATTCGACGTTAATATATGGAACTACTTTCACTACATCGTCGCCAACTTTACTAGGCAAATGTCACTCGGTGCGCCCGTTAAAATATATACAGGCAGGGGCAGTGACTTTTTTTAAAGGTTCATTTCAAAAGTGCTCACTTTATCGTGAACAGCCATTGCATTTCATTTCACACGGTCTATAAACACCAACGTAATTTGACTCGCTCAAGAAGTTTTCCTGCCTAACAAGACTCGAATGTACAGTCCCGTGAGAAACGTCCAGAGAGATCTCTACCGTGTACTTTAATTGATATTTGAATAGCGTGCCTTCCCGCGTTTGTGGTAATGTAGTCGGCTCGCTCTCCCGCGGCCGCGCCGCGAGGGCGAGAATGTCGCCCGGCTTCCTGCACTCTCACGAGCCACCCCGCTGCCTCGTCTCAGGGGCGGAACTCGCCAGTACGACCCACCCGCCTTCTCCCCCCTCCGACGTTCGTCTTATTCTCTTCCTCTTCTTCGTGTGCCCGGCCAGCTCTTCTCTTCCCAGTCCGCCTCCGATCTCTTCGCCGCCCGCGAGGCACTGCTACCTCCCACACAGTTTCCCTTGCATATTGCAAGTCAGCACTAGTGGGCAAAAGACTGACGTATACGCTCTGCCAGCGCAATACACGTTCAAATAAATGCTGTTCACGATGACATGAGCTCTTTAGAAATTAATCTTAGAAAAAAGTCGCTGCTTCTATAAGCTGTTCACGGTAAAAAGACCACTTTTGAGGCCATAGGTACTTTTTTCTTGCAGCCAATTATTATCCTTTAGCCACCTTTTAAAATAATTATTGCCATGTAAGCAATCAACACAGTGTATATATTTCATCGCACTCGGAAGTTTTCGTCTAAGGCTAACATAAAATATATTTATTGACTATTATTCCAAATGAGAGAGCTTTCAAAAGTGCTCACTGTATAGTGAATGGCCTGTACCTGCGTACATTTAACGGGCGCACTGAGTGACATTGCGCCCAGCAAAGTTGGTAACGATGGATAAAAAGTAGTTCCATTACTAACGTCGAATAAAAAGTGATAGGTAACCATTTGTGATAACTTAAAATTATTTATTTCGCTTACTGTTTTTTTTTTTAATGCATCGAATTGTACAAATGAGCAAATTTGTAAAGTATTTACTTTGTTAATAATTTCAGTTTCTTTTGGTCGACGCATGAATAAAGTGATGAGGCCGATTGCAATGTTAGTTTTACATGAGGCGGAGTAATACACTATGTGTATACAAGTATACTTATAGCAGGGCTTACAAAAGTGCTCATTTTTACCGTGTAGTACAGTATGCCAACTGTCCGGACAACAAATATGGAGACCGATGAAGCTGTGATAATTTCACGCTCAACCTCCGTTATCTTTTTTTTCCTTCTCAAATTGAACTGATATCTCCTGCTCCAAGGAACGCGCAGAGTCCGGTGGAACTGATATACATAGTCACATTAAGTTCTGAACGTAAACAATATTTTATGGATATTCTAAGACACCAGAAAATTCGTCAATATATTTTTTGGGACGACTTTACTTACCCGGCACAAAGTTACTACATATATTTGCTCGTGCCAACGTCGTACGGCGAACCAAGCAACTTCAAGCAGCGTTCTCTAGCCCGCTTCTCTCTAGCACACTCTCATGGCCCCTTACTTTTGACTAGCCTGGAAGCGATTCGATATTTACCTTCTATGTAGTCCCAGATTATTATTTCCAATACGCGGAGAAATACTTTCATAGTTTGCGTACTTCTGTAGAATGAGACAGTACACTTTCCATCTCGTGATAAACAGCTTCCTAAAATGACGCCAAGTAGCTGAATTTTCACCTCACAGTTATTAATTCATCTACAATTATTGGCGTTTCTCCTACCTTTGGCGATTATTAAGTATTGGCTGTTCACGGCGAAATGAGCACTTCTGATAGCCCTGCTTGAGATCTACTTGTTGCCACGTTCTGTATTCTTCCGCCTTATGTAAAATTAGCATTGCCGTAGGCCTCATCACTTTATTCATGTGTCGGTCAGGTGAAACTGTGGAATTATTATAAAAGTAATTATTTTTTAAAATATGGTAATTTTTACACTTCGATGCATTAAAAAACAGAAAGCGAGAAGAATAATTAAACTTACCAATAATGATTACCTAGAACTTTTTATTCGATGTTAAGGTATGGAACTACTTTCAATTCATCGTTATCAACTTTACTGGGCGCATGTCACTCATTGCGCCCATTAAAATATATGCAGGTAGGAGAAGTGTCTTTTTTCTAAGGTCGATTAGCACTTTATCGTGGACAGCCTTAAACAGCATGGAAGACTACAATATATGTGGCCTCAGCTCTGATGATACTACGTAGCATGCTGGCGTCCAGTGTCAACTGGGTGGCGGCGTGGCGAAGAGTGCATCCCCAGCCTCACAATTCAGACTGCCGAGAGCGTCCATGTTCCTGGCCAGTCAGACGACGTACTGGCGAGCTTCAGCGTTATTGTCTCCTCCTTCGTGACGAGTGTGATTAGCGAAATGCATTAATTACTCTGACCTTCAACAAATTTGCATGCTTTGAGATGCATCTATTTAGAAGAATATTGTAAATTCTTCAAGCTATTGTAATAATATCATTGGATAAAAAAATATGCGTGAAAATTAAACTGCTCTATTTCGTGTTTATCTGATTTGCCAGAATTTGATTAAAATTTAAATGTCACGGAAATAGCTTTAATTAAAAAGTATTGTGTAACACACCAGTGAATACATGTACAATTTTATACTATTTTTAGTGCATCTTTTGTTTTCAAGGTCATCTAAGGCCATGGGGTCTTTAACATTGGCCGCCTCGTCCCCGCAGTTGCGTCATGTTGTTGCCTGCCGCACGCACATGTTATGAAACGTGTGTCTGCCTCGTGTGCATGTCGATGCATGTGTGCGAGGTTACAAGGCTAGAAGACTTAATTTCAATTTAATTATTTTTTGTACAACAGTAAAAACAAATTGAATAAAGAAATTTAAGAATATATATATTGAATTGATTTTTCCTTAACTGTTATGTATGATTAAGGGATGGTGTAAGCCAATAGGAGTTTGGGAAAAACTTACACAAGTCCTAGCATTATTAGTATGTCTTATATAGGGGTTGAGAATATTCCCCGTTCAACATAGGATGTAACATTTTTCTATGTTCTGTGTAAGTAACAATTTCCCTACATGTAAATAAAATAAATACTCAAGTCTGGGACAGTAAAAAAATAAAATAATAAAAAAATAATAATTATGACTTTATGAAAAAAAATCTTATTACATATATATAAATACACTATAATAAAAAAGGTAACGAAAAAACTTATTGCTGGGATATTTAAAAAATATTACATGTTAGTAATAAATGTAATCAAAAATACTTAAAATATAAAACTTACAAATTAATGTTTTAGATAAAAAACATATCTAGTCTGGGATAGTCAAAACAATTATTGAAATCCCTTTTAAAACAATGACGACATTATTCGGGTCCAACCTCCCCCCCCCCCCCCCCCCACCCCCAACGGAACCCACAAATTGCAAGAGAATGAAGTGGAGAATATTCGGTAGGAAGTAATGAGAAAATAAAAGGATATTGGGAGGACCCCGATAATCCCCCCCCCCCTTCCCCACAGAATGATAGAGCACGAAGTGCAAAATCCCGAACTGACTACCAAGATGATGGCCGGGGGACCGGAATGTTTGAACAATTTTAAATAATTTAAAAAAAATTGCAAATATTTTAGAGGAAAAAAAATTATAAGAAAATGATCGATTTTTGGGTAGAATAATTGATTTCTGGGGTAATTTTGGCGTTAAAACAAGCGATTGTTTAGTAAAAACAAGCAATATTTTTAGAGAAAAAATCCGATATGGCGGAATCCAAGATGGCAGGAAGATGAGGCTCGGCGAGAGCTGGAGCCGGACCCTGGACCCTGAGTCAGAACTCTCCATGGCCTACTACTAATTTGGTGGAAAGTACAATTTTAAATTAAGAGAACCGCTATTTTTCACCTTCCTTTGTGCAATTTTTGTAAATGGTTTATCCTATTTTATTCGTATGTTCGGAAAACTATAGGCTTAACATAGCGATTTAAATGTTTACTTTTAGATATAATTTGAGACTAACAGCACCTCACATAATTTTGCGACTTCAACTTATTTCGCAGTAATATCAAACTATGAGTTGTGTTAAATACAGTAGCCTTTAAGTACATAGAGAAAGACTTATTAGTTCCCCAGAAATTTTCCGTGGAAATTAAGCAGCTGAGAAAATCCTGAACCTATCTTACTCCCACATTTAACTTAAAATTCAAGCCCTTCCTTAATATACTGACGAGAATCTTGCAGTAGCAGCTATTTTGTGTTTTAATGAGGCTTGTTCTTGTCATCAACGTAAACCGCTTAAAGGCTTACAGTTTTCACGATGAAGTATTCGTTCCTATATTTTAACGGTCTTGCTTTAAAATTGACTGTAATCAAAATTACGCATTTGCAAATTAATAATGATTTTGTTACCACAATAATTAGGGTTTCGTAATCTTCCTTCGATAAATTAGTTAAAAAACTATTTAATCTAGAAGACTATTACAATAAAATGACATTTGCCGTTCAGGATAGCGTGCTGTTACTCTCTAGCATTTCCATTTCACTTCCACATCTCCTGCTGTTAGTTCTGCGGAACATTCGGAATTTGAGCTCTTTGCTCTACTAAACGTAAATAATACTAGAGAAGAAACAAAGCTATTAGAGATTTCCTAAGTGTTTTACCGCCAGTTTTGTGACTTGACACAAGGTAGGTATGTTATCGCTTCTGCTTCCCCATGGCGCCATCGTGTAGCCAAGCAATTAATTTGACGCCAACCAACCCCTCCGCCCAATTAAAGGCTATTTAAAGAAAAAACCCTCCCAGGAAGCAAAATAATCAAAAAATTATTTTTATTGTGGCCTTAGGCGTTAAATTTTAAGAGCTGTAATATATATGCACTGGGTTTATTAGTCGCATGGCAATGTTTATGTTAAGAATACGCGGAAGTATACAAATGAGCTGAAAGGAATTTTCGAGTACGGCTTTAAAAGAGTGAACATCACATGTTAGACAATTATAGAAGAAGGAGAACAGGGTAGCGTTAAGAAATTGGGAACGCCACAGTATGGTACAACGGACAATAGGGAGCGATTATATACGTAACTTGCTTCGGCCATAAATCTAGCTCCAAAACACGTATAGCTTCGTCCTCCCTACAGTACGCTTTATCAAGTCGACCAACCGTTCATGTTCCTTGTGCAGGGTTAAATGCACAATGTCCCCCTATAAACAATCAGTGATCACAAACAGTTATCACAATGCTTTACTGAACTAGTCATCACTAGTGAAGACTGAAACTACACACATCTCCAGAGAATTTGTTTCATTCCTATTTTGGGCGTGTACGCACTAAAAACGAAATCATATCAGCCAGACGTGGTACAGTGCCGTCCTGCGGCAGAACGAGTGAAATACTAGATCTCATGTATTTCAATTTATTCCGGAGAATACATGTTCAGCTTATTTGGCTACGACGATTTTACTATGGTATGTGAGAGTGGAGCTGTCATATTTGCACAACTACCTGCAGCATTTATTTAAGGCAGAAGTTTTTATATTTACTTTATCACGTTAAGAACGTAAATATAAGCTAAGATATTGTTATATTAAAAATAAGTATTTACCTAATAAGTGATAAAGTTTCCCTTTTCTGAAAACCTTCTATATAATGTAATAGTGCAATGCGTTTCTCGTGTTAAACATTGTTATATTTTCTCTTCACTAAAAAATATTTCAAGTCAAAGTATTAAATACATTTATAACCCAAGTAAAAGAGTTCAAATATTTAACACTTAGAGGGATGACGAAATAATATCACTGCTGACACAAGAAACCTTACTAGCACTACAACGGTGGTAATGGCAATAAGATGTACTTAACGTGCTAAGATAGTGACATATCTTGTACTTAACGTGCTAAGATAGTGACGTATCTTGTACTTAACGTGCTAAGATAGTGACGTATCTTGTACTTAACGTGCTAAGATAGTGACGTATCTTGTACTTAACGTGCTAAGATAGTGACGTATCTTGTACTTAACGTGCTAAGATAGTGACGTATCTTGTACTTAACGTGCTAAGATAGTGACATATCTTGTACTCTGATTAAAGTCCAGTAATTGTAATCAAATGTTATTGACGATTACGTTGAAATACAGGTATCTGAGATGGAGTAAGGAGGTGTGCAAAACTGAGCAGTTGGACAGGCGATTTAGATGCAAGCACAAACACTGGACACCCGTTGGCAAGTACTTGTAATTGTACACAGTCGTCACACGCTTGTAAAGAAACATTAAACATAGCAGGCAAGACATTCCTTGTAATCGGACAGAACGAGCATAGTGATGTTCAAGGAGGTAGATTATTGGTGCCTACAGTTTAGGTTATTCGATTTAAGATATTCCAAGAAAGTTATTGATACAGCATGCAAACACCGGTGAACAGAGCAAGGTGGTGCAGTGGTAGGCAGCTGGTCTCGCTTTAGGTAGGACACGGGTTCCATTCCCGATGTGACCATTCTGATTTGGATTTTCCAAGGTTTCCCGAAACTGCTAAATGCGAATGCTGGGATGACTCCTCTCTACACGCCATGGTCGAGCCCTTACATGCTCCGGCTTCTGTGAGCATGTTGCTCCGTCTGCAGTGTCCATGTCATGTAAGTGGGGTATAATTTAAGTGGGGTAAATTTTGACAGTTCTAGAAAAGTAGCACGGCCACAATGTATCCTTCCACCGCAGCACTTTTCTCACTGAAGAAAACGGCGTTTGTAAACAAATGTTTTGAGTCCAATGCACACTTGCATTTTCCTCCTTTCTCGTGTTCCCTGTCATTGTATGCACTGAAAGAGTCTGACGTTAGCTAACTTCCGTCCAGTAATTAACGTAGGATATTGTAAATTGGTTGGCATTCCAACCTGTTTTATTTTTTAGTTACAGAGTTAAATTGTTTGGGGTTCTGTTTATTTTATTTCAAGGAAAAAAGAAAACAAGAAAAGGGGGAGGGGTGCTTTAGTTTAACGTCTTTCGTGAGACGGCGTTATTTTTATGTTCTTACGAGTGTGTGACATTTTGAGTTGCATATTTTTTCTATGGAACAGTGGAAAATTTGGCACACACACACTTTTACCAAAGTTAACCCTACATTCCTTGAATTTACGATATAGACAAATAAACAAATTATTCACTCACCACAAAAGTGTGGAAAGTGCGGCTTTTTCAGGCCACGTGCATATCAATAATTATATTAACAGTTTACAAATACATTTCCAAAACACGCAAACTTACTGTTTGTAAAATTCGCAAACCTCTTGAACACGTGTTTTCTATAGGAATCTTTGCAAGTTTGAACTAAAATCACTTGTGTTCGTCACTATCATTATATAATTTATTTGCAGAATCATTCAGTAAAATCAACACTGCGCACATTTACTGAAACCAACAAAATTAAACTTAGACACGTTTATTATATTCATGTCACTTTATTGCGGACGGCGGTAACAAAAATGGCGGAACGAGGAGTTTTAACGAAGCGGTAAACACGTGTCAATTAATATTACATTTCACTCAAGAAAACGCACTACAATGGCACCTACAACCAACTACGCTTTAAAAAAAGCAAATAAAAAACTAATTAACTACTGATTAAGTATTCCGACAAGACCAACAAGATATTCGTATAATAATCACGATGAGAAAAAAGCACACGCACAACAGCCGTTTATTGGGCTGGAAACTGTAAACACAAACATGGCTAGCCATTGGCTGGAAACACAAACATGGCTAGCCATTGGCTGGAAACACAAACATGGCTAGCCATTGGCTGTAAACGTTTACTGTTCGTACGTGTCGACATGCTCTGTCATAAATGTTAAAAATGTTTCTAAAGTCCAGTCACGAATAGCCAAAAAAATTTTATATTGCTTTAAAAACATAACTTAAACCACAAATGTTGTAAGTACATTTAAGATTTTAAATTACAACTTTTATTCCTTAGCACAATTTTCTTCCAAAGACGTCATCAAAACAGCCAACTTAACAAGACGGATCCCGCAGCAGTTCATCAGCTGATACAACACTGTAGGAACGAGAGCATTTGCTGTTTACATAGTATGTAGGTTGGTCACATTTACTGTGAGATTTTAGCCCACTTATATGAAATGGACAATAATGACGTAGCTGTCGACGAGGCGCTAAGTCCTACCAACCAACTATATGTGACGTGGTTGCTTACGGTATGTCAATGTGGATCCGAGGAGACGGGAAATTCTACGACGCGTGGTGAAGTTAAACTGCGCTGCTTCGTTACAAACAGAAGCCAAAATCTTCTCGCCTGTATCGGAGGGTGTTTAAATAGCACCATCTCTCGGAAGTTGGTTACACTTGGACTAAGGAGACGAGCTGTGGACCTTAATCCTGCTATCTCTCCACGGAATGCCATCCGTCGTTTCTACTGGCTACATATCCCATTGCTAGTCGTCTCTAGAGTGACGCAAGTAACACATCGATGTATAGGCTATTCACGGTAAGGTGAGCACTTTTTAAGGCCGTGCTGAAATTTTTCTTTCGGTGTATTTCCATATCTTCCGAACACTTTTTAATACAAACATTTCTGTGTTACTAATAAATACAGTGCACACTTTTCACCACTCTCAAAAGCTAATGTCTCATGCTGCAATGAATTATATTTATTAGTGGCTGATGCCTGTTCGGAGGGCCATAAAAATGCTCACTTTGCCATGAATAGCCTATACGTTGGTGTGGCGAACGCCTGCGGAGCGTGGCTTGTATAGTGCAGGCCAAAAGTTTAAGACGTTCAGCGAAAGTTAAAATAGTTTTTTCAACTCAAGACAAACTGAACGTTTGACAAAATCCATTTTCAAGCAGCATACATTATTCCATCTTGGCGTGGATGAGTCACTTTAGGAAGACCGCTGCAAGGCTTATCAATCACACCTGACGATTGCTATTTAGATATTGTATTCGTAACACATATTTTATTTACGTTCAACTGCTTTGCTATCCCTCAACGTGATCTGTTGAAATTCCACATGCAAATATTCGCCAACTATCATCAGTGGACACACTTCCTTCCTGTTTCTTACACAATGATAGTGGTAACTTCCTTGCTGCCATGCACTGCCAACTAGAAACGAATATCAAGCGAAAACCAGAGCAAAAGAAAAAAGTTCTTGTGTGCCATTTCTAGAGAGAAAAAAGAGAAAAAATATGAGATAGAGCCAACTGTGGTAGGTAGCTAGCTTAACAGTCTCTTAATTAAATGTCATTAAATATGGAGTAACTTTCAATTTTTATAAGTAGGGGAAAAAATAGGCGTGCGAAAAACTATTGCGTATCTTGAAACATTTGTATTTGTACCTCAGTCAAGCTCATATAAACTATTTTCCAAAGAAAGGCATAGAATTCTCAGCACATTATGTATCTAAAAAATATTAATTTATATGTTTATTTATCAAAATATAAAAATTCATAACTTCTACGAAGTCTGTGAAATATATGTCTAGATAATCTAATTGAAGGACGCGTGTAGAAAAAATTTCACTAACATCTTGTGGCAAAAGTTTAGGGCCTACTATATATCTATCGATACAGTCAAAATCCTAAGCAGTGAAAAACCACTGTTTCACAGCCAAACTCAGCAACACCTATTGATGAAAAAATAACTGGTCATTTCCGTGAAAATACTTCCCTGACTGAATAAACGTCACAAGCCAATAGACCATCTTGTATGAAGCACAATCTTCACTTCTGTATCAATCATTAAGCGTAAATTTGTCATAGCATTTGATAAAAACCAACCTCACGAATTAAACTGATAGGGCGTTCTTCAAAATATGAAGAACTCCCGAAACTATTTTACTACTCATTTAAGCCAAAGAACGCGCTAACTTACTAATGAAGGAAACGATTTACATACAACAACCACTCATCCTGAATTATACCTACAACGAAGTAATTAATAAAAACAAAAAGGTATCCTATTTCCCTACCAATTTAGGTATCATAAATTAATTAGTTATTAAAAACGCACACATTCAAATTATTATTATCATCCACTTGCAAGAACAATTTACCTGAATATACTGCCCTCATCGGCTCTCAGCTGTACAGCAGACATTCTCATGTTGACTCGCAGCCGTAATAAATTTATTATAAGGCTTTAATGGAAAAAAAAACCACTCGATTTTTATCAAGTGATTGATAATTACGTATTTCCTGATAAAGTAAATTTCATTCTCTTGGGGAGGTGTTTAATAATACTTAGTTTGTCAAAAGTTACAAGACAAGTTGTTGCACGCTGTCACTGAGTGATACACGACAGGGCGAAGGACGCCCTGGAGCAGCAGTTGTCTTTAACCCCGTTGTCCGAGCTGAGAAAGAGGTCGTTAAATGTATAACTGGGTCACTAGCCGTAACTGTATTTCTCTTCCATAGTACACAACTCACACATCTTTCCATTAACAAAACACTAGGTCCTTTCCATTCATGGAAAGTGTACTGCAAAAAAATATAACTCTAATGATATGTTCACTATATAAATTTTTATTTTATGCGTAGTTAGCCTCTCACCAAGTGTTCCAGATTCAATCTCCAGCTGGGTCGGCGGTGTTTTCTCGGGATTTCTCCAGTTCCCCCAGTCTTTTCATTTCAGAGTTCTTCCATACTCCTAGGTTTTAAAGTCGTCTAAATAATGTTAGTGTCGTGTAAAAAAAATAAATAACCAGGCACTTCATCGTTCACAAATACTTCATCTTCACATTCACACAAAGTTAAAATAGTGTAAACACAATATAATATAACAACATAAGGAATTAAACAAATAACAATGCAGAGTATTCCCTTTATCAATGAATTTAATCTTTTCATTATTTTTTCCAAAATTCTTATAATGATATTTACAAACAATAAAAACAATTAATTACAAAACAAAGTAATTGCAAAAGTGTTATAACATTCTTACACAATTATAAAAACTATTTTCAAATAATTTGTCATATTTACAAACACTTTTACAGCAATCTTACACATTTTGTAAAAAAAAAAAAAATACTTAAAATCAATTTCATATCCACTAAAACAAACACAGTTCATGCAAACATTTTACAACATTCATGCACGTTTTAAAAAAACTTTCCTTAAACTCAATTTCACTTTTACAAAACAGACAGTTCATACAAACATTCCAACAGGTAATTAGAATACAAGAAAAAATATTTACAAACACTTCATGCAATCGATTTTACACAATTTTTTTAAAACAACTATTTACTTATCTCGCACTTATAGGGTGGCGTTTATAGGTAACATTCAGGAAAAATATTATTTTTATGTAAGACCTGCAGAGCACACGCCAACGATGACCTATAACACATGTAGCATTGTACTTTTGTTGACTAAAGAATTATCACATGAAAAGTCATGCTGTCACACGATATGAAGTGAACCACAAGGAGTAATGTAGAAAAGAGAATTTCTTGAGTTGAATGGAGATGGTGACAAAAAGGACCACAGGAGGTGGTGGATCGAAGACATGTTCGATGGATTTCTGAAGAGAGATAGTTGTTGACAGACAGTCGTCGGCATGCCCTGCAGTTAGGCAAACAGCAGGTTTTTCCAGGTTTAAAGGCGCGCCAAGCGCGCTGAACAGCTGGGAATGTCATCTCGAGTGGAGAGAAGATGTCCATTCAATGCTCACGCAGCAGTTGGTCATCATTAGGGATGTTGCAGGTTTGCAGGGTCGTACTGAGTCTAGTGTTGCGGAGAAAATGTAGGTAGGGGTTCAGTAGTGCCCCCAGGGTAAAGTTGATACTCCATCCGGCTCAATGAAGTGTTTCTCGTCCAACCCCGATAACACTACTTTGGTCATGCGTTCAGTGCAGGCTTCATCACCACGCGAACGAAGGTTATATTGGGTTCCCAAAATCCTGGAGCAATTTTCGAGGCAATCCCGGTAATCCTCGTAACGGAGTTTTTGCAACATTTTGGATTTTACAACCTTTGCCTTACATATACACTGCTCATTCGCAACAATGTATGCATTAAGATTGAGACGTAAACCCACAAAGTGCGTGACTATACAGCCGGCACATTCATTCTTCATAACTCCCGTACTTCCTTTGTTCTCACGTGAGAATTTTTGCGGATTATTAAACGTACAGTTAGAAGTATCAAACCACTGTTTTAAATCTGGGGCAATTACTTTACAGACATCATCACAAGCAATATAGTAAATCAGACTATCGGTGTCATAATATAAAGAGGCGCAAGTCTGGTGGAGGAAATTTTGTACGCATGTACTGATAATTAAATTCATATAGTGTTAATTTGGAAAGCTCAAGAATGGCAACACCAGTGTACAAAGTCATGTTAAACATAACATATCTCTTTGACATTTCTATCAGGACTATTATGTTGTAGAGTTGAATGTTCTCAGAAGTGTTATTTTTTAAAAAGTTTGAAATGAGTTGTTTAAATATGTTTGAGACGAGTTGTATGAAATGAGTGATTTTTGAATATCTTTGAAATGAGTTGTATGAAATGCAATGATGAGATAAATGTTTTAGTAATTTTTTTAATAACAAGTTTTACTGCTAAAGAGAATTATATGTCTTGTTATTAGTTTAGTTCCTTATGTCATTTTAATATATTATGTTTACACTATTTAACTTTGTGTCAATGTGGAGATGGAGTATTTGTGAAGTTTGAAGTGATAGTTTCAAAATACGTAACAATACTACAAGAAATGTTTTGAGTTAATTGCCTATGAGGCAATGTCTTTGAAATATAATTTAATGATCCTGATATGGAAACAACATCGAGAATGGTGATATGGTTAATCTGAAAGTTTTCTCAATGGCAGTGTTGGCAAACGGCTCAAGTTTCGTCCTTCAAAGAGCTCAGCCTCAGGTAGCGAGTAACGAGCTGCCTGTTGCCTTGTGTCAGAGATACAAGTCTCTCGAACAAGGTGTCGGGGTGAGAGTTGTATTACATGAGGAAAACATGTCTATGCAGTAAACTCTGTCACCGTTCTCTTAAGATTTGTTTACATCCATAACACTAAAGTAATTTCAATAAAGTTTACTATTTAAATATTAGTATTATTTGTTCACAATAAACATTAAAACTGGAAACATGTGCTATAAACTTGAAACATTTGCTATGAAAACACACATCATTACTTAACATGCAAGGATAAAATCCAGCGAGTAAGCATGATGTTTCCTTATACGATGATGCACTTCGTCTCGATGGAAACATTTACAAGTTTGTAAAAGGAATGTATTACATGCATCTCTTATTTTCACGTACATAAAACCTTGGTTGTAGCAAATATAACTGAACTTTTCGTCTCGTAGAGAGATCTATGCGAAAATGCGTACAAAAACGTATTTTACTATCTCGGCAATAAACTAATAATATTTTTACAAAATTGTATGTGTGTTTGTTAAACGTACTTCTTTCATCGTATTAGTTAGATATTAAACCTTTGAGTTACGTATCGTGGGAGCTCGCCTCCCACCATGGCGATCCAGGTTCGATAACTGGTGGATTCACTCCCAGATTTTCGCATGTAGGAATCATGCTGGGCGATGCTGGCTAGCGGCATCGCCAGCATGATTTTCTTGGGGTACTCCCATTTCCCCCGCCCTTGCATTCCAGTGCCGCTTCATCCTAGGGTCTCATTTAATGTCATTTCTGGGGATGACGGGCACCTACAGGTCCCAGATGGAAAGTCCATCGCCCGGTGAGTGTTGCCTCGCCCTGGGTTCACTGCCCACTCAAGTTTTTTTTTTATATCAGATGATATGTGTTTGAAAACGGAGTTCTTTAAATATATTGTTTTAAAATTTGTTCGGAATAGTTAGAACACAATATTTACGACACAAATAATACAAAAAGTCTTGAAATCGCGTAACATTTAATTTAGTGAAAATATCTATTATTTTACCAAACAGTTTTTAGTATAGTTCTCTTGTGTGAAATTATTCGTTATAATTTCCTGGAGTTGTGATAATTTGAAAGTAATTCTTAGTGTTGAGGAAGTAATTTTATAATTTTTGCATTGTGATATTTTTCTTAAAATTATATTCACTAGGAGCAAATGTTCAAATACGGTTGAGAGTTGGGGCTACGAAATTTTTCAACCACGCCTCGACCGCAAAGTTGTGGAGAGTGTTGACATGGTAGAAGCGTCCTGGTTTGGACAGACAAAGACACGGTCTGGTGATGGAGGGTGGTTGGGAGGGGGGAGGGAGGTCTGGTGGTTAATGGGACCTTGCACGCACGCACGCAGGTAGACAGGGTAGCGCGTTCCTTGCCACGCGAAGACATTTTAGTTTCACGAGAAGTCTCGCCTTGAACGGCTGGATACAGCGCTCCGGAGAGCGCTCATACTTATCCTTTCATAAACTTTTCTTCGTAAGATACAATGCGATAGGGGACACAATAATAATTGTGCGTGTTCATATAAGAAGTTCGTTTATTAATTTTTTTTATAAAACGTGGAGTTTCGAAAAGTGCGGATTATCGGGAAACGTGCATGTGAACTACTTTTTTTTTTTTTTTTTTTTTTTTTTTTTTTTTTTTTTTTTTTTTTTTTTTTTTTTTTTTTTTTTTTTACTGATCTGTGTTTGGATAAAGTGTTCACTACGCCTCGCGAGGGTTGGTACTCCGTTTGTGTTAAGAAGAGATTTATTCGAGATACATTTATCATGATAGGGAAAATTGACCGAGTGTAATTCGCTAGTGTACGACATGCGGTGAGCTATTATTGTCTTGAGGACGGTATGCTTAAATTGTTCTTGTTGGTGGATAGTAATAACTAGAACATGTGCGCTTTAAATAATTTATTTATCTATTTGTGACACCTAGATAGGTAGGGAAATAGGATACCTTTTTGGTTTCGTTGTAGCTATAGTTCAGAATCGGTCGTTCTTGTGTGCAAATTGTTTCCTTCGTTAGTAAGTTTGCATGTTCTTTGGCTTAAATTAGTAGGGAAATAGTTTTGGGATTTCTTCATATTTTGAATTTGTTTTCACTCTCAGTTGATTTCAAGCATCCATGCAAGTCTGGCACACGATGAGAGAAGAGTTCGAATGTAAAATACGTGAACTGTTGGGTGACAAGGATGATAGATCCCTTTTAATGAGCGATGACCGCTACAATGAGATAGTGGAAGAAATTAAAGCAGCGAGGGGAAAAAAAAAAGAATGGAATACTATTATCAGCTAAAGACTATCGTCGTCTTAAACGCCTCGACGTTATTTGTTTTGGCGATAGTGAAAATTTAATTAATGCAACAGAAGAATCGAACTCAGAAATCAAGTATTATTGTCGAGTCGGGGAAATGTTTGACATTATTGAATGTGCACATCATAAATTAGGCCATAAAAAAGGAAAGTCAATGGAAGTAGAATTAAAAAGAAAATATTCCAATACAACAAGAGAAGTAAAAAATGCATATTTAAACCTCTGTGAGCCCTACACTTCGAATAAAATGGCAAAAGGAAAAGGAGCTGTTGTAAAACCAATGGCGACGTCTGAGCTGAATTAGCAATGCCCGGTAAATATCAACTTTGTTATATTATTCATAGCATTGTGTATTTTTAATTATTTATTATAATTATATTAACTGTTTCGTTTTGTCGCTTTTGTTGATGGAATTTTCATTATAATCGTATTATGGTCTATCCTTCCACTGCTGCCATCAAAATGTCTAAATGGGCGATATGTTTATTGTTGTTTACTGAAACTTTTCATTTTCCTATACATATAGGGCAGAAGTCATCTGATTGTATTTTTTTTTTGCTAGCCTGAATTAATGATCTTTATGCTGTCTCAGCATTGCTCATTATTGCAGAAGTTATTGTTTTTATTATTATTCATAGGTATATATCATCGACATGCAAAGTGAGCCTTATGGAGACTACAAGTTTATCCTGAACCACCAATATAACTTGACAAAGTTCGTCGTCTTACGGCCATTGAAAACGAAGATAGCAGATTAATTTGCAGACATTATTTTAGTTATATTTTGTTTGCTTGGAACCCAAACATACTTCATAGTGACAATGGGCGTGAATTTTGTAATAACCATTATAAATAATTTTAATTTTACTACCCATGTATCACTTATGATAATTTAATTTATAGGCTATTTAAATATACAGAAATATAATTATTTATTTTATTTTTCAGGCGATATAAGGTTTGGTGGCTGAATGGAATGGAATTAAATTCGTTAACGGAAATCCGCTCCACTCCCAAAACCAAGGATCCCTCGAACGAGCGAATCAAGATGTCCGAGACAGTTTGGTAGCTTGGATGAAAGACAACAATGCTCTTAAGTTTGTCTCTGGTCTTCGAATTGGTTAAAGGTTAAAAAAATTGCAGTTAGCATTCTGGAATTAAGAGAACTCCTCATGAAGCTTTGTTCGGCATTCCATAGAAAATGGGTTGCTTGATTCCTGCTTGCCATCTGATATAGCTGGAAACATTGACACTGAAGTACAACTTCAAGAATATCTCTCAAATCTAACACAGAATTTTGATGAGACAGATACCGAAAATGTAGATGAGGGTAACAGATGTGAAATTAATAACCAACAGATTTCATCACCTTTGGAAACTGAGGAGAGTGTTACAATTTGCATTGTTTGTGACCAACAGTTTGAAAAAGAAATATCCTGCTTCGAATGTGCTTAAAAATTTCATTCGACATGCACTTCAGCACCACAGTCCGAAATTCCGTTATGTCATCTTTGTACAAATAAATCGGCTATTGATACCTCTTGTAAGCATTGCAAATGTCGATTATATGAACAAGCTGAGACAATGCTTCAGACCAGTGGTTGCTGGTGACTTTTGAAACTGGGAGGGCTGTGGCGATCCTAACTCATATAATTACAAATAGAATTTTTTAAATAGGCACAATGATAAGTGCTTGTTTAAAGAAAATCTTATCATTGCTCGATTTTTATTGGTCAACATAATGTGGCCACTGGTTCAGAGCTAATCACTAGCACAGGTATTTGTTTATTTTAAGTTTGTGTAGGTCATATGACTTCCAACCAGTACCTTGGTGTGTTAAATCACACGAGATGACGAGAGATGAGATGATAATAATACTAGTTATACTATACTAAAGGTGATGATAACTTAAATATAGCAAAACAAATATTTTCAAAACCAATACTAATTTGCATGCAGTACATACAAAATGCCTGTCAAATTTAAACTATAGGATGAAACTGACATACCATAATATATTGTAAACAAAATACATTCTTCAACCAGTATGCGCTATCTAACTGGCAATGAATATTCACGTTATCAATCACTGAAAATTTTATAGATTTTTTTATATGTTGTAAACAGGTTTAATGTCTTTTAACTTGTCTCCCGAATGTTTCAAATATTTTACCCCATTGAAAGTCCATGCAAGATCATTAGGCTTCACTATCAAAAAAATTAAACAAAACAATGCATTTATAACTTCACATCCTCATAGCCAGTCCGCGAAATGGTATGTATTTACATTGAATTTTCGCGTATACGAACCAATGTGTTAACCACCATGGCTTTGTTGTTGTGTTATATTTAACTGTAGCCTTGCTGGTCCCAAATTCTTAAGCTCTAGTTTAATCCCATAATTGAAATTCGTTGTCGTAATAAGGTTTAAAATGTTAATCGAAAAATTATCCATTATTATCCATTATCCAATTTACACAACACGACATTAACAACAATTCAACCCTGCTTCTGACCGATGCTCGTGGCTCATTGTTAACAAACTTATTCAGAATATTATACACTATATTTGAAGCTCACGCGAGTTTGAACAATATCTATAACTATTCGAAATATATACAAGCATTGTTATAAAATGTGTTTAACAACTGCGAAAGAGTGGAGCACGAAAGTGTGCCTACAAAACATGTAGTGTGTAACTGTAGAACACATTCTGTTAAACAGTGTAATTCAATGTTTCAGTAATGGTAGCCTTGTCAAGTGCCAGGAAACCGTTTTTGTGCGAGAGCAGCGGCGCGCCCTGCTCTCTCTGATTTAAAGCATGTGATTGGCTGAAAAGGGATGAGCATCTGAAGTCTTCCCTCCCTCCTGTAGCACCCCTAGTCAATTGTTATGATTATCTCTTTCTACGCGATCCACCCACTTTGGGGTGAAGAATCTGTAGCCCCACCACTCGACATTTCCAAAAACATTTCTCTCGTGACAAGAGTCTTGTCCATCTCAAAAACATTGGCTGTGAAATAACCTCCGCACTTGAACGCAGTATTATTTGCTGAGTAGCAGATAAGTCGAGGTATGCGTTCTGAGATTTTATTAAGGGGGCCGTGCCCCACAGCCCTTCCTCGGCAGCCACTACTGCTTCAGACATCTGGGAAGAAGTTTCCAGCTGCCTCTACTGGGGCTAATATTTTAGTTAGTATTCCCTATGTGGATTGCGGTCGACTGACTTCTGGAAATTTGCTTTCTGTGATAATTGAAGAAGTAGAGCAAAATTGATTTTCTATTGGGCTAAGCATGACAAGCTTGAAAAACAATACTCAATAAACGAATTTCATCAAACTCCAAATAAACCCCTGGAAATAAGTGATGTCCCAGATGGGAATGTGACTGTACAACAGGAAGCTACGTTAGCGTCAGGGTACAAGCAAGTTTTTATGTGTTGCAGCTGCTCAGAAGGATGCAATAACAAATTGTGTTCTTGTGCCAAAAACCATTTTAAATGTAATTTTAATTGCCACATCAGTACTTTATGTAAGAATAAGTAAATAGGTGCCAAACAGTAATATTCTGCTTAAATTTTTCCTTGTGTTTTTGTAAGTTGCATTATTCTACATTTTATTTTTCTAGTACAATTTTTAGGTTATGATTTTGTAATGGTATTAACCCGAAAGTGTTTTGATATTTGTTGTATTTATCTGTTGTGAGAAATTTTGAATGAAAATGTATATGCCTATTTTCATTTCTGCAATATGAAAAGTTAATAACATAATAAAACAAAGTAATACAAACCATATAAAAATTTACAAATTAATCAAAACTAAAACACACCATGCTTTGTGGGTAAATGCAAAATACTCAAAACGGGTTGTGGGTAAATGCAAAATACTCACAATGGGTTGTGAGTAAAAGCACACTACCCACAACACGTTCTGGCTAATTTGTAGTGACCACTATGCGAAAAATTACATTGCTTCAGGTATTGAGCAGACACGAATTTTCACAATACGTTGTGGGTATTTCCAATTACCCAGTGACCTAAAAATGTACACAGAATGTGTTGTATACATTTGGAATCATTTCAGACAGTCGGCAAATTTGGACATTGCGAGTAACATATATATATAATATATATATATCCCTTCCCCAACACATCACACCTCAGTACACCACCAGACGTCTAAGGGTGAACATTACTGTTGCCACTGTCCAAAAATTATATATATCACATTATTTTTATCGGATTATCGATTTGTGGATTAGGATTTGCTTAGTCCAATTTTGATCGGTTTAATTGATGGATTAATACTATACATCAATTTGATATCAAATCGATAATTCGATTAATCGAAAGCTAGTTAGGACGCCCCCGCCCCTACTACAGATTGTGTTGATATGATACAGTGGTTCAATCCAATAAATGTGTGCATTTATGTCAACCATGTACATATCGGAACAAGACGTAAGGACGAAAAGAGTGTAAACGAAAGAACAGTAAATATTGAATTTCCATTTTTTATTATGATACTTACTTTTCAAGCAAAAATGTTATATGATTCTTAAAATGCATTTTAATGTTATCTTTATAAATGAAAACAAATTCCCTGATAACAGCTTTTTCATCCTGAAAACAAAACGATGTTTACTGATGATTTATTTATCAACGCGAAGTTCTTATGTTACACTGATTAGGTCTATATAAGACGTACTCATAAACGAATGGATGCATAAAATAAATAATTCATAACGTCTACGTAATCGGAGTTTTGTTTATCCCTTTTTGGAATTAGTTTTCTTTTCGATAACCAATATTTTAGCTTCAAAAATTTTATTCCGCTTCAAGCCATACCACTTCCCTCATTAAAAAGGAATTTGGAGAATCGTTAGCATGTAATGAATATAATTGCGTCTCAAAGTAATTTAAATGTTTAAGTTAGTTTGTCGCTTGAATGAAAACGTAACGTGAACTAAGAATATTTTGTCACAAAAAAGGCCGAGCTTAAAATTAAATAATACCTTAAAATTTTGGTAATTACACGAATTATATTTAAGGATACTACAGCTTATATTTTAGTTTTATTTTCAAACTGCATATAATTATTTTTATATACACACTCACTCATACACATATAAATGTATATTAGTGTGACTTCACTACTTGAATAAGCGGGAATTTCAAAGCCTAACTTTCCAGAAGCGCTGAGATAGAGTGTTGTGCTATTTCATATTTACATATAATTTATGACAAGTGTACCAATTATCAACTAAGAAAAGCATTGCAAGTAAACAGGCTGGCCATTTACTTCTAAGAACACTACCTAACAGATGTTTGGTACACGCATTTTCTAGATGGCCATGTATTTTGTGCTCAATTTCATTGAGCTTGCGGATCTTCTTTAATTAAGGGTTGGGTTTTATGTGAGCCCACTACCCCTGTAGGTACTTAGCTGAGAAGAGTGGAAATGGGTGCGTTAAAAAATCGCAAATTAAATGTACAATTAAGCGTTTTAGACCCGATTTTATTCATGGTTTCGGATTTAACAAATAAGAAATCTCTAACAAAGTAATTGTACCAGATGAGCGTATACGTATAGTGACAAAGTGGTAATAGTAAATTATTTTCCCATACATCCATGATAACGTTCGTACAGTTTCTCAGGAAAGAGTCAAATGCGTAGGGAAGTTCCCAACTTTGTATAATAGCGATACTAAATATTCCCATATTTTCAGACTGACAGGTAATATTATTTCCATACACTGTATAGGTTAAAAACTTCCATTACAGTTGAGGAAGTTTACCGGAATTTTTTTTTTTTTTTACAGTAATGACTCGTACATTAAGCCGACACGGAACTTGTTACTGTGTCGCAATAAATGAACTGTAGACTTTGTGTTCACCTATTGATATCACTGGTTCTAAATTAGGACGTGTAAGCTCTCTTTTGCTACGAAGCGATGATTGGTGACAAACTCCTAACCCCAAAACACAGCGTTTTTGACTGTTTATTACCACTACGGTCACGAGGCTTTATTTTACATATTTACGCCAATCACCACGTAGCAGTATTTGAACATGTTAGGGTTGTCTTGTAGGCGTCACCCATGATGTAGGATCGGCCATCGGTTCACGTTGCAAGGATTATCGGGTTTCACCTTTATATTTGTCGTACTCTATTTTATCCACTCGAACAGCCGAAGTTACTTACAGTAAATGTAACACTTGTTTACCAATTTAACATTTTCCCGCTATCGATCGAATATGCCCACATATAAGAGCACAAACGTTTTGAAAAAATAAGCACGGTGTTGAGTTTGTGCCTGCTTAGAGTGGTTCCACGTGAATACAGTGTACTGTGGAGTGGAAATGTGTCAGCGGTTTTTTTTACTACGAAGGAAATAAACTATGTCTTACCTACAAAGCCTAGTGTGAAGATTTGCCCATATTTCTTTGCATTGCGATTACAGAATATTTAAGGCCGAGATTTAATATTTAGACTGCTATAGACTACACATTTATAGACATTTAAAAACATGCTAAAGATGAGTTATATATTCAGTACTCCTTGAACACCACGTGTGTGGTAATATACCACCGTATTATTGGTTCATAGCAAATAGGACACATATACGACTCTGTACAACGATCATTACAGGCCAATACTGTATATTGTCGAGCTCACTTTGTCACAATCACATACTCTTCCGTACATGATTTATCGTATAATTTGAGTAATTTACACGCAGAGTGCTGCCAAACTAACAATTTTTTTTAGTCAATTTTGTGGCAAACTACAGGTGACAATATATGGTTTCTGCTGACTTTAAACAATGTAATATTACGGAAAACTCTACATAACTAAGCTCAGTTAATGGGGACGACATATTATTTCACCGGAATTCTAAGTGTTTACGGTGTTTTATTTGATAGAGGCAATGCAGCATCATGGCAATTGAGCTAGGAGCGGATCTGGACTTCCGGTTTGGCGAAGAGATAATTTCTCCATTGTGCAGGTCTGAACATTCGACTCATGGCATTAGAGGGATCATGCTGACTCACCATCATTTTTGGAAACAATATTAAAATTATCAATATAAATCATTATTTAAATATGCTAGTATTACTTGATATCGTATTTTAAAAACGTTACATTACAGTATCATGTCAGTGTCGGTTTAAGGGGGAACTATTCCTCTGTGCCCCCCCCCCCCCCCCGGCTATTCCCTAGCCCTGGATCCACTAACCATAACACATCAACTCTCTTACAGAAGTGAAATTTTGCGCTGAAAATATAACTCGCTCGTTTTGTCTGTTTGTAATTTTGTTTATCTGTGTATTCTCACATCACGTAAAAAACTTCCAGACGGTTATTCATAAAAATTTCACTGTAAAGTATGCATTACATCATCTTAATACTGAAGTGTATACCATAGCTCCTTATTAATAGAGAACTTAGCAGGAGGAATTGTGAGATCGCGTTCATTGACATTTTCTCTACCCTGGACGGATTATATACGTACGTACATCAGAGCTGAATTTTATAAATGCTTACATATAATGTAGGTGCAGCCAAAATTATACTTACAGTATCCATTATGTCATTACATATTTTTCGTAATATATTTATTACTTTCCGCCTTTTTTATGTGAAATATTTACTCAAATATTTTTTTCCTTAAACTTATAATGGCAAACGTGAATAATTCCTACTTCCACAGGCCCGTAGCCAGGGGGTGGGGGGTGTTTTGGGTGTCTAGACACCCCCCGAAAGATTGAACTAAATTGGAAAAAAAAACTCGTGGTAACATTTATAGTAACAGAACTCTTTCCAGTACAGCATCATCTCTTCTGGCTGCAATGGAAAAGGGAAACTTTATAGTGACACTATTTGTATGCGAGTATTTATTTAGCCTCACTCTTCCAATGTCTTAATATTTGCAGAACCCACAGCATGATCTCGCTTCAGCAATATCTTACTGTGAAAACATCCTGAAAGTGTTCCAAAGTCCAAGGGCTAGCGACAATGATGACCATAAACAATTTGCTGAGATATTCCTAAAATCTGTAACTACTTGTTTGGAACTGTTATTGAAGTACGGTGACAGGCTAAGAAGCAGAGCACCAGGAATAATCATCCCCACATATCTGTTGATCAGTACTATCTCATAATTATTTTTCTGTCTTGTGTAGATAGATTTAGTGTCAGTTTTCAACAGCGATTTTGTCCCGATAAGGACATTCTCTCAGCGCTGGAGATTCTGCTAACCCAAACACGCACACGAAAATTGTGTGAAGCTCAAAACATAAAGCCTCTACTTAGAAGAGCAAACTTCTCAGGCCACGGCTGAAGCGGAATATCTTTTGTGGTGTGAGAAATGGAAAGGCAAAAAATATGATATGCCAATTGGGATTATGTCCATTTTGGATGCATGTAGTAAACATTTCTTCCCAACCATACACCATCTACTGTGTGTCCTGGCAGCTTTGCCTATGTCAACAGCTGAGGTCGAGAGGTTATTTTCCTCATTGGAAAGGATTAAGACATATTTAAGAATCTCAATGTGCAGCGAACGATTAACTGGCTTGGCACTCATGTCAATTCACTATCCATTGCCTTTCACGGCTGATGACGTTTTAGATGTTATGGCCAGAAAACCATACAGGAGAATGTTGTTATTGTAAAAGTTCTATGAGGTCTCACTATTTTTACATGTACATATAATATTTTCATCATTGATACTGGTCCACCTTTTAAGTGTTTGGTAATGTAATATATAGCTTTAAAGTGTTTTATTATTGGGTATTTAGAATTTAATCTTCAAAGAACTCATTTTGTGTATATTTTTATTAGTAATATGATTGAACGAAAGTGTTTGATTCTTAGGTACGTATTTGGATTTTTAAAGTTGAATAAACAAATTTTGTTTAAACTTTTATTAGTTATGTGATTGATGAACACTGTTATACTCACAGGTATTTCGCTTTAATGTTCAACAGACAAATTTTGTGTATAAAACTTCCAAGAGTTTTAGAAAGTAGATCTTTAAAAATATTACGATGTCTGCCAGCTGTATATGCAACATCTAGATCATAAAACCACTTAAATAGCACCAATTTGCACTTAAAATCCAAATTTTCCTGGCGTAGAATCCCCGGCCCACCGCTTTAATTGGGGGTAGCAGTGAAGAACACCCCCCGAAATAAAATCCGGGCTACGGCCCTGGGCACGGATTCAAATTGACAAATTCTCATTTCAGTACCGGTGTAGCTACAGGCAAGTTTTTTTTGTTAAGTTTCAATTCGCAGCACACTAACTAAATTAAATTTGCAGGTGGGCGTGGTAACAATAAAATGAATAAATAATGTAAATATGTAACAAGTGATGTTCAACGAGAAAGTGGACTTCCAAGTTAGGCATCCCCATGGCAAAAATAAAGAGGAAAAGTTTCGAATTTACCACGTTCAATATGTCAAATACGAAAATTCGTATTCCAGGGGATGACTCTGAATGATAAAATTATTAAAATTTTAATTTACTGTTCCACTCATAAAATGTTGACAAAACACATGATTTAAAATTGTTATAATATCCTTTATTCCATTTCAGAAATCACGTTCGCGTGGGTCCGATATGAGAATGGATTTCAGGAACTCGCTGCTAATATGGTAATAGTGAGAAACCCTTTACGCCGGCTTACTTGGATGGCGATATTAGTAATGTAGTTTTAGTGAAATAATACATATTATAAACTTCTTTCAGTGTGAGGACGATGGTTTTATTTTTTACATCGTAAGCTTCAAATACGATTACAGTTTGAAACACACCGTGTCTAAGTCTTTTATAGGCTGTTCACGGTAAAGTGAGCATTTTTTAAGGCGCTTCCCGAAGGCATTGTCCCCTAATAAATGCATTTTATTGCAGCATCAAACATTAAATTTTAATGTGGTTGAATGTATACACTGTGTTCATTAGTGATATTGCAATATTTACAGTAAAAAGTGGCGGAAAGGTAGAAATTAATTGAAAGGAAAATTTTAGCAGGGCCTTAAAAAGTGCTGTAACGTCTGGTTATCTAACACGTGCTATTTGCAATTGAGCACATTTTAAGTTATCAATCAAATTTATAATACTAGAACACGCACATTTATTTTGTAAACAAATATTATGAATGTCATAAGTTTCACATGTAATATTGTTATATCATAATTTTATTTTCTTACTTCTGCGTAATATTAATGTACACGCAGCGGCTGAAATGCTAATTTTCCATATGTGAATTGTTGTAATTTTATTTTGTTTTATCAGGTTTCAAGTAACTTGTTTATTGTGTGCAAGTTGGCAACATTTAGGCGCACCCTTTTGAATCGTCACAGTATTGGAAAGCACCCTGGGTTAAGCCCTATGTACTCTGTATTAATTTGAATATTTAACCGCTGCCGATAATGGATGGTGACGGAATGTTCCATACTCCATCTTGAATTAAGTAGGTCACAACGGCAGCAGGCCAGTGAGGCATTAGTTCTACATTGAAAGTATAAATTTAATGTTTTCAGGTTAATTAGACCCAAAAAAGTATACTAAAATTCGAGTGATAAGCCAACGGTACACAGTACTACCGCCAGAACAGGTCTACATATAAAATAAGTGTGAGAAACTCTACATTTATATAAGGTATGATCCCACCTTAATGTACAGTGACCGTTACACGTACATGAGAGTGTTTAATAAACTTTTAAAGTAAGCAGTATCATTTCCCGACATTTTTCAGTGGTTACAAAGTGCCTGAGATTTAAATAAGTATGTGATTGCTCTCTCAACATAAACTGTGCTAGCCAGGAGCATTTTAAATATGTAATTATACAGGCACGTAATTAATTGTAACGGCCAAGTGTGAGAACATAGCTACTTTTATTTTGAACTGAATTAAATCTACTCTGCCAAACTTTAAGTTTGTGCAACATTCAAGATATTATCTAGATAATATTTTTTTTTTTTTTCATTTTCAAATACTCTGTTCACTTAATTGGCATTTGTAGCAGGCATAATTAGAGATATCTTTATAGACCTAGTCCAGCTGCTGCGAGCATATCCCTTGCATTTTTAACACTACCAAGGAATGAAACTTTCAGGCAATTTATTTCAAAGATATTTTTCCATATTAAATTATTGCTCAAAACTGGAAGCGTTACATTGCTTTAAATAAACACGTAGTTGGATACTATGTCTTCAGGTGTGTTTAGTAGTGTTGCATAACTATGCAGGGGGCTTCACAGAACCTGATTGTGAGCAGGGCTATCCAGATAATTGAGATTTTGTTGGTGTGGAATACCAGCAACTTGGACGGTGTGGTTTGCGGCATGCAAATTAGCTGCCAGTTGGCTAATGTTTGATGCTAATTTTTATTGCTATGGATTTATCCCAGGTCGTTGCGCTTTAATTATGCACTTCTGCCTGTATACATTACATTTGACTAGGAAACCATAGCACTGTTCACCCGTTTTCTTACAGGGGCTAATACTCATACGCGTGGCATACGTAAACTATATCTCTCTCCAAGATTTCCCCCACACAGTATTCCTTACAGTGCTCACTTTACCGTGAACAGCCTATAACTTTGAGATAAAGAACATAATATTATTCCCTTTTTTACGTTTCCAACCCCTGATAATTTTGAGATTTAATATGAATTACGGTCGTTACACGACATTTACTGGCCCAGCAGGCAGTGATAATCAAATGGATCCAGCTTTAACAACATAGATTTCCGTTAATGTCCCATTATCGGTTTTCCTTTTAGCTTGCTTTCATGAAACGGCAGGAGAATCTTTTCGTAAATTACAAGCACAGACGTCATCACTACTATAGAAAGTGTGAAGTATAGAACGAGGTTGTCACATCTCTCTGACTATAAGCTATTTTATGACGTAACAGCAGGATTTTATTCTGAAACATTTACAAGAAAGAGTTTGATCCTTACCAGGATGTTTAGAATTTATGTTATGCCACCTTTGGCGACGATAGTCCTGTTTTTTAACCATTTCACTTAACAGAAAAGAATTTTCTATTTGAGTTGTCTCCCTGAGTAGTTTCACTATATATAGAGTAACGGCAAACCATTAAGGATACACAAGATTATAGTGATAAGGACAGAAAACTAAAGATAACGACATAAGTAATTACAGGACAAATGAAATTGAAATACTTGATAACTATATTTTAGAGACTTGCGAAAATAATCAAATAAAATATGAAACAAAATTAAGGATATAGAATACAGTATGTTTATCATAGTATCCTATCGATCGGAGAAAATATCGGACGAATTAATTACATTATTTAAATATGCCACAAGTAATGTTCAGTCTCATATTATGGGAAAGGACCAAAAACCTAACAAAAATGGAAAGACTAGTACATAGTATTTTATATGGCAGATTTAGTCTATCGTAGTAAGAGTGCGTAATAAAGAAACATTAATTAAGCAATGTGCACAAGTTCAACTATCATAAAATTGATATAAGCTAAAATGTTACTATGCTTCATTCACATTCAAAGGCTGTATATTAACCGATTGGAAAAAAACTGTTATTAACTGAATGGGATTCTGCGGAACAAGAAGATAAATAAAGAGTGGCAAAAACACGGCAACATGATACAGTGATATTCATGACAGAAAGAAAATCTACTGTTACAGTTATGAGTCCGTTGTGACGATTGCATCATAACTAGTTTGTTTTTAGTGGCATCTTTCAAAAGTTTGTAGCTCTGTGTGTGCGAACTGTAGTTCACATTAAGCTCTTAGCATTTTTTAATTTGTATTTTTATATTGATTATTAGTAGTATCTTATATATATATATGTTTTTTTGCTGAGCATTTATATTTATATCGTGGTCACGTATTTTATATTGCTTTCATTTCTCAGCAAATTTTTTTATTAATGTTTGCACTTGTAATTTTTTTGCCGACCAGCTGAGCGTGGCCGCTGGAACTCTTTGCTTGTTAGTATGTAGTTCGCGTGGTCGTCGGTAGTGGAGCGCGGGTGACGGCGTGTTGGTAGGTCAGAGTAGAAGTTCGCCAGCTGTCTAACCTCGTGGAGGCACCAAGTGTGTGCTCACGATGTCAGCCGTTTTTGCTGAGCGCGATCGAAAGGAATGGCAATGGTAACATTTGCCTTTCGCGTGATGAGGCTTCGCCAACTACAAACATACGAACTGTGCTTAAGACGTCGGCATCTTGGTTGAACATGAGTTGGTATAATTTTGCGCTGATAGCCTACGCGAAATTTCCAGTAACTTTATTGTGTGTTTTTCGCAATATTAGTTGCAGTACATTGTCTTGTTCGTCACGTCACGTTCGTAAATTTTTACGTGTGCGTGAATAGACTGCTGGAACGAAAGCACGTGAATTGTGTTCTTGAATAAGAGTGTCAATTTGATGGGAAATATTCTTCGCTACGCCGGGCTGCATGCAATTGACATCAGCCCAGCAGACCGTCCCATTAGGATGTAAATTGGACAACAGTCCTCCTAGCCTGCCGGGTTCGCTGCTACTAAGAACGTCCGCTATTATTCGTGTATGCCTGGAATTTGCATTCACCAATCAACAGAATTTAAGGTGCTGTGTCCTCGATCATTTCGCCCGAGAACATCGCGGATGGTTGTGACTGAAAGTTTCCTCAACTTTGACTATCATGATTCACTCGCACGGTTCACACGCGGCAACCACTTTTAATGTGTGTGAAAGTAATATTTTGGCTTTTAGCACTAGTGCGTGATTTATTGAATTTTCTTACGGTACCATATATTAACTTGTACAAACTCAAGTTTAGTGTGCAGCATGTATTCAAATGAACTCAAAGATGTGTACAAACTATTTTTCCAGTGATTGAAACTAAATGAACTCGAACTTTACTTGCGTAAATTATCCTTTAGTAGTGTCGCTGATCCTGCATATACTGTATTTAAAATTATTTCATACATTTGTGAACGAATTTTTGCCAGGGTACAATTGCCTTAAAGTATATATATTTAGTTTAAATATATTCATAGAGAAGAAAATACATAATGGGTTATGTTGAAGACGAATGCTGCTTGTCCCTTGATGTATAATAATTGTTTCGTGGGGTTTACGACAAGTGAGGTAGACTTGAAGTGCCTGAGCACTTAAGGGACAAGGGCAGTTCACCCTCACGATATTAAGAGGGCTTTAAATTTGCAACAATAGTTGGAGACAATCCACAAAATCTGATGATAACAAAATCGGGAGATAAAGTTTGGCATTGCAGTTTCGAATCTATCGTCTACGTTCAAAATGCAATTACATTGCTCGATTGCCAAAGGATCAAAGAATATGTAACGTTAAGTGAGGACTGCGAAGCATCACTTGCGGCGGGAGGAAGGGGAGAGGGGCGCCGCAATTTTGAGTTTGTTTCGCCGCGTCTCATAAATTCCGCGTAGTATAACTTTTGACTAGGAGAAGCTACGACGCTCGTTTAAGTTTCAATCGACAGCTATCGTCAAGATCAATCGATTGCATGTACAGTATAAAAACATTTGTGTGGCATGGTTGTGGGGAAATTGTATGCGTTTAATGTACAAAATTAAGAAAACTTAACACAAATTCGGCCTATACTCGTCAAAAAACCAAGTCGAAATGCAGAAATCGTATACGGTCAGAAAGAGCATCTTAAAAGCAATCCAGTGATACCCATAAAACCCCGTATGATCGATTGAAGCGCTGCCGAGAACGTAAAATAAACATCAAGGCGTCCGAGCGCGTCAACGTAGACGTATTCACGCAAAGCAAACGGCTGTGTCCCGAAAACAGCCAAACCGAATTTTTTGGAATCTCTGGTGTGATTATCAGCTAAGTGAAACCTGCTGAGCGGGTATGTGCAGCGGGTTGCTGACTGTTGCAGGTTAGGGGCTTGTGATCCTGCTTTCCCAGGATTGGGCACTCTCGCTTCCCGCCACTGGTATATTGTGTGTATTTAAATCGGAAAAGAGCGCGCCACTATCGTATAGAGGGCGTGCGAGTTGTGGTCTTAAGGTTGTGTACCCAGGAGTAGGGGTTCGGCTGGGGTATACATGGGTGAATCGCGTGGTAAGCTCCACTTCATCACACTGGTTATTAAAGCCAGCGCAGATTGAAGAAACTCCAAATTAAGTGCCCCCTCTCTACTAGTCTTTCATCTCTACTAATGAAGTATGTGTTCCAATCTCTGTCTCCCGTAGCATTTCTGTTTAATGCTTGAATAATTTTGAATTATTTCCTGCCCACTGGGTTTTTACAGTGCCTGTGCCGGTTTTTCTCAGCTTCTAGTGATAGTATAGATATAAGTAAACTTAATGAGATAGTCATGGCCTAAATTGTTGTTCATGGCAACCAAATCCCTCTCTGCCGCGATACATGTCACCTTGCATGATTTCCTTCTTTGTAAGCGTAGGGGGTTCGCTCTGAGACGCAATTATCTCCCGTCCTACCCACCGGGCTTTCACCTAACACTTAGATATAAGGTAGTTGGAAAAATTGAGCTCCACTAGCTGAGCTTCTCTGGGATAAACATCGCGCTCGTAGTCGCTCACTTTCCGGGATCTACCTACCTCTTGGGACCAGCGAAGGCGAGGTGTTTCTGTGGGCGTGGTGGGACTGTGTGCAGCTAAGATGCGGCACCTCTCAGCAACTAGTCGCGTCCCCAGGTGGCGGATCGGGGATTCCCAGGCTCTGGGACGGCTGGGAATATTCGAATACCAGCTCGTGGACCAAGAGGATGGCTCGAAAGCACCGCAGTCGTGAACGTCAGGAACCTGGGCAGCTCAGTTGAAGATGGCAGTAGCACGTCTACTGGAGGCGGCCCAACGATCAAGGCGGGTAGGGGGATCTCAAAGTGCTGAAAAATGCGAAGTGTAGCGATCCTCACTGCTGGATTCTACGGGCTGCCGACTGTGTAAGCATGTTGAATGGATTTCAATGCAGCGGACCTTGGAAGCGCAGCCTGTGTCAGCCTTCACTCCTGGGCCAGCGGATTCGCCATCACCACTGGTAGGCCCCGGATGTATCACGTTTCCCAAATCGACGGACTTTTTTGGAGAAAGGGAAGAGGGTGGCTCCCCGAAGAACTCTCTCCGCCTTCACCCACAGATTGGAGATCCTGGTATCGGCGGCACAGAAGAGCGAAGATGGAGTCTGTGTCATGACTGAGCTGTCCAGTTTTTCGACGCACTCGACGAGAAGCAGGGGGGCCCTGCATCCTCAGTTGCTGTCGGTAGTACAGTGCTGGTTCACCTGCACGGCAGTATTGACAGTAGCTCAACTTCAAGAGCGCCTGCGCCCACACGATGACTGGCATCGGCGCGGAGGCTGTTCTGTCCCCCACAATTCACACCAGCTGCGATCTCATTTCATTTCACTTCGCATCAAACCAACAGAAGTCTTTCTTGCTGAACTAACAAATACCCTACTTTATCCAGCCCTAATCCAGATAAAAGGAATTATTTTTATCCTCCGTGACTTTCGCATAGATTTTCCACGGCTCTCTCCTCTTTGCCTGGTTTGCTATGCTCTTTAATATAGATCCCGAGACATTGGTCCTTGATTGATGGAATGATGCCCGAGCGTAAAAATGGATGAAATCTCGATGGTAAAATGATTCTCTGCTCAAGAGTGTAATTCGCTATAAAGAGCTTGCCTTGAGACCATTCACTCGCTCGTCGTGAGTTGTGTCCGGCGTAATATTGACCTTCAGAAACAAAAAGGGCGTGTCTGTGATAATTGGAGTCAGAGATTGTAAAATTGGCTTGAAAGAAAAAACTATAAGACGTATTGTAAGGGGAATACTGGTTTTTTAAGGGAAGTATTTGAAATATAATATGTTGTACAGGAAATGTAAATTTTGTAAAGCTGATTTCTAAAGGTAGTATAGAAAACTATAAAGATAAAGTGTTATTTGGAATATTGTTTTAGGTATTGTTTTTTTTATATGGACATTTTCTTGAGATCTTGAGCGTAAGCTAAAGGGAATAAGAAAAAAATATATTAAAGATGTTATCTGGTGGTTTTTACAAATCATAGCGTTTTGAGGTTTTGTGAGGCTTTTTGTGAAGATTTTATATTATTAAGGGAATAGTGAGTTGTTTTCTGATGTAAAACTGGAAATCGTATTGGGGTTGTTAAATTTTGAGGAATTTTTAAAATCGTGTGAAATCATATGGACGGTAAAATTTGGCAAGAATGTTTTGGAATGAAATAATTCAATTTGTATTATAATGAATTTTGTATGCGTCCATTCAAAAAGGGTAGTGTGAAATACTGATAAGCATTGATAGTAAACTCCAAAATCAAAGAGATTGATTGTTTTTTTATCGAATGGGTAACACCTGGGTTTTCCCATCCTGGACAGAAGCATTGCATTTTCGAAAAACCAGAAGTTTTTTCCTCATATTTGTGCTCTGCTGTTGTGTGATGGTTTTTCCCACCTGTTCCTGATCGCTGAAGTTAAGTGATAGGGACGTGGGAGGTGGGGCGCAATGTGTGGTCTGGCGTGGAGACGCCTGGTTACACCACAAAGATACTGAAAACACGAAATTCCCTGTAAACAAGCATGAGTAAAACCACTTGAAAGTTATTCATAGATGCATTTAATAATGTCCTAAAGTGGTTCACTCGTTCAAAAAGGTTAATCTGTAGTTCATATCTGTTACTCGTCAATGGTGACCAAGGAGGATGTAAGAATTACTGGAGGGGAACATGACTAGGTTGGGGTGAAGCTGGCCGGAGGCGAGCAAGGAATGAATACGGCGAGGAGAAGAGGGCATTTGTAGCAAACACAACTACTTTGTCCGTACGTATTGAGTAGCGCGGTCAATTCCTGAACCGCATACGGCGTGCAAATCGTTTGGATTGCAAACCAATGTATGCCACTTTCTGCAGACAAGAATTTAGAATTATTTGGTCGTCAATTTCTCGTTGCGGCGAAAATTAACGCCGTAGTTGTTAATAACATTTATTTGGCTTTTTTTTTTTTTTTGTCGCGAAGCGGACCGAATATATAAACTTTATATATTCGTTTGTGTTGTATGTTACCCATCATATCGTTGGTTCAAAATTTAATGAAATCAGAAGTTACTTGGATTTGGTACTGTTTGACAACAAACTTTAATAATCCTTATTAACTGAAATTAAATCAAAGCTTCACACAGTTCTGTCAAGTCATTGTTTCATTTTTGTATTTTCTAAACGCAATTATTAATGGCAGTTAAAGGAAAACGACAAAAAAAGGGGGGGGGGAAACACTAGAAAGCAATTCCAAATCACTCATTGCGTAGAGAAAACTAGAACTTGTTTTTGGTTTAAGGTTAGAGCTATCCCATCAATTTTTTTCTCAGTTCCTTGACTTTCATATGTTTGTGTGGCCTATACATCAACGTCAATAAATATTTTACAATTTTTTATCACATACCTCGGAAATATGATGTGAATATTTTATACAAGTTATATTAAGATATAACATGTAAGCACGCATAAGTAAACATATAGATATAGATTCAATGATTCATATTTTATTGAATGCAGTAAGTGTGCGAATGTGTATATATACATATACACGTGTATATGTATGTGTTAATGTAGGCAGATATACGTATTCATGTAACTATAAATTTAAACGTGCATACACATGTATATGAATATATATATATATATATATATATATATATATATATATATATATATATATATATATATATATATATATATATATATTCATATACGTTAAGTCATAAACATATCGTACTAATCATCCACATCCATAGAATAAAATGTTCTTTGCCACACAGATTTCCATCCGTTATTTTTCTTCTAGCACAATAGCGAGTTTTTTGGCAGTTGCTTAATTTGGTATGTCGTGAAACTAGTATCTATATCAGCTGATGTAAGGCAGCTAGGCATCGATTAAAAATACTTACTCATGTATTTCACGATTCATGTAATGTTGCATTGCAATATCGTGTCGTTTTATGCCGGTTTTATTTCATCATTAGCGTTGCGCGGTAGTCGTGAGTGCCGTATTAATTATAACAAGTTATAAGTAGAATCGCCGATATAGGTGTTTATTTCATAAAACTTTTCAGCAGTGTTTTAGTAGCTCTATGAAACGCCAGTTAGTTTGTTGTAACCATTTACTTTTAATTATAGCCTTGTAATGCTTACTTAGCCCCACCATAGATGTGTTTGTTCAGCAAAAGTTGCAGTAAACTTTCAATCATAATACATGCTACCTAAAATAAGTACGTTGTAAGAATGTTTATAACACGACCACAGTTAGGCAACTGTAAACGATATTATTTACCTGCATTTTGGCTGAGAAGGCAAATGTAATAAGAAATCGAAAGGAATTGTAGTAAAAAATACAATGGACATCTTACAAATGTACTACAGTTAATGGTCAGCAACATTATCAACATCAGTAACTGTAAAAATACTAGAACAAGTATTAAATCTAAGACAGAAACTAATGATCTGTAACTAACACCACGATCACAGAGGACACAGAACTAGAGCATTCAAATATAATCATCTCTGTACATAGTTACATCATCTGGGGACTTTTTCCCATCGCAGACTCTTCCTGACAAAAGTAAAAAAGCGTGAGTAAATAAATCGGAATCCTTTTTTTCTGTGTTGCACTCGGAATGCTTAGTTTAAGTAAATCAACGGTGATAACTGAAGATGAGAATTTCTGCACTCGTTGAGTTATATAAAAAGCCAGGTCGGACAGCGATACACTTTGTACTACTCCGTTAAAAGTAAACTTAAATGTATAACAATATTAAAATGTCAACAAAAATAAGCTATGGAAGAGATCAAATATAATTCCAAAAGTGTGTTCAGGTTAGCATTACCTTATTTTTGTATTAATTTACAGAGTTGTACGAACGTATTTCATTTTGGTAACAATTAATTTGAATAATTTTGAATGTGGCTGCCATAAAATATTCATAATCACACGTTCTTTCAGTGTTTAGTGTAACCACGCTCCTAAGATTAAGCAGAAGTATATAGCTGCTGCAGCCGAGAGCGTCTGAAAATGTTCTCAACTTGAACACGCCACCAATAGATAAGGACGAGGAGAAATGCTTTGAGAGTGGCACGCAAATACAATTTGAAGCTTCCTCTCAATTTTATATGCGAATGTCCCCAACATATCTTTAAAAACATAAAAGTTTCCCCCAAGCTACTATTACTCTGCACATTTGCAGAAATTATCGCAATATATCAATTTATAAATGTTTTAAATAAAAATATTTAAAATGTAGAAAATATATTTACGGTATCATCGGCAGAAAGGTTTGACGATTCGCCATAAAAATGTTAAGTGGTTTTGGTGAATACTTTTTGAGTGGTGGCGAGCTGAGTTTGAAATATTTTTCGGCAGCGCGAGACAAGCTTTGGTCGTTATAGGAATCGGGGAATAAACGTCGACAACTGAATTCGCCTCATTTTGCAGCCATCCCTATAACATGTCATCTCCAGATGTCGAACTATATTCATCCTCCTTGTTAGTGACGAGCTCTAAGTTATAGAAAACAATTAAAAGCCAAATATTTTGACACACTAGTATGATTTATTACTATAATTCATTCTTAAGAAATTATTTATTTTTATTAATTAAAATTTAAGAATTTTTGAGAAGAAAAAAAGTTGCGTGGTTAGTGTACTATGCTCTGTGCCCAACTACGCGCGCCGTGAAATTAAAAAAAGAAGTAATTTACTAATAAATTCCAAAAAAAAAACGGACTGTGGTCATTTCAGGAATTTGGTATTCGTAACCACAGGATTGATATGATATATAATATATTTTTTTATGTAATAAAATGCGAATATTAAATAAAGCAAGGCGTGAAGGGGAGAATATTATAATTTAAAATTTTATTTTATTGTTAATATTAAATTATACCTAATGTCATACGAATGTACATACAGATTTATTCACATATTTTCACACGTTTCTTACAAACAGTGATGTAGGTCACTTAAAAAAATTTACTTCTATGAAGGAGGAACTCGGCAACAATATTTGTCAGTAGGCTATGACACAGTTATAAGTCGTACGTGTATGAACTACAATCCCCCCCCCCCCCCAAAGGACTTCTAGCGTTCTTCAGGACTTGTTCGCCAAAGCGTCGTGATCATATGGCAAGGAGGCCGTATCGGTTGTGGCTCAATTTCAAGCACCTGGATTCGTTTACAGGAACACTTAATGAAGGAAAAAGCACAGCTAATATAATAAATAGTTTTTATACTCTTCACGCGCCATAATTAATTATGCGTTGCGAAGCTTTGTTATTATCTCTAACGACGGAACCTCTATTTGTAAATGCGGAACAAGAAAATATTACAAAGTAATTTATCAGGCAAAGAGTCAAATTATTTTTTCTTCAGGCTTGCTTTTTGACGGAAATAAAAATAAATAATAGTTTTCCGCAATCCGCACAAACGTTATACCTGCAACGAAGTCTTAACGTATTTTTTTGCGAAAGTATTTTCCAATACCAATGAACGGCTACGTGTTTAATGTTTAATTTCTACATTACGTAACTTTGTACACAGTTATAGTTCGTTCACGGTGAAATTAGCACTTTTGAAAGCCCTGCATAAGATCTACTTCTGAGCATATTGTGTATCCTTCCGCCAAATGTAACATCAACATTGCCAGGGACCTAATCACTGTAGTCATGCGTCAGTAAAGGGAAACTGTGAAATTATTATAAATGTAGATATTTAACAGGTTTTATAATTAATACTCGTATATGCATTTAAAAAATTCAAAAAGAAAATCACTGTAGTATTGACAAATGTTTACCGAACACTTTAAATTCAACGTTGAGACATGGAAATACTTTCCACCCGTCGTTCCCGAATATACTGGACGCTCGACACTGCGTGTGCCCGTTAAATATACATGCAGGTAAAGGCCGTTCGTGGTAAAGTGAGCACTTTTGAAATCAACCTGAGAAGACAGTCACTGCTACTAAAATCGTATATTTTAACGGGTGCACTGAGTGGCATGAGCCCAGTAAAGTTGGTAACGATTGCTGGTAAGTAGTTCCATATTTTAACGTAAAATAAAAATTGGTAGGTAACCATTTGTAATAATTTTAATTATTTCCTTCGCTTTCCGGTGTTTTTAATGCATCGAAGTGAAAAATGACCAAATTTTGTAAAATATCTTATTTCCCCATAATTTCACAGTTTCGCCTGACCGACGCATGAATAAAGTGATGAGACCCATGGCAATGTTAATTTTACATAAGGCGGAAAGAAATACAACGGTCGTACAAGTAGAGCTTTCAAAAGTGCTCAGTTTACGGCGAACAGCCTATAGGAAAATTACGTTTCTCAAGGTTTGATTTCAAAAAGTACTCGCTTTATCGTGAACAGCCTTTACTTACCAGTCAAGTAGTTTTAGCGAGTAGTATACGATAGCGAAGTGCTAGTAAGGGCTGGGCAGGTGGCAGCTAGTGTGTAGACGTGATGGTGTTAGACACAGCGCCTCGGGAGTGGGTACTAGCAGTGTGAGCTGGGAGCGGCGCAGCCACACACGACGTCCTCTCGCGGGGGTGGTCCCGGCGTGACTAACGTCCCATCGCCGCGCGCCGCCACACGCTACACCAGCGCGCCTGGCGGCCCGCCGCCTCAACCACTCCGGCCTGCGAGACGGCGGGCCTGCCTGAGAACGGGCGGGGAAAAGCGTGCGCCAACCATGCAGCAGTGTTGCCATTGTAATTATTTCCCTACTCATTCTAATTCAACATCCCTTCTAACGCACGGGTTATTAAACTTTGTAGTTCCGAGGACCACTGTGATATGATTTACATTTTCAACCAATTTTATTAATGTGTTACCTGCAGCGACCAGTTTAATGCCCGGTTGCACCGTCGTGGTTCGAAACTCGATCCGAGATCGCATCTATGGTCGACACAGAAAACTGTTGAACCATTCTAGTTCAGAACTGGACTGGAGATCGAGAAGAAGTTCATTTCGAGCCACCGAAATTGACGGTTCAAAACCTCGATCCGAGATCAGCAGCCATCGTCAACAGATGTAGTTTGAAAATCTGCCAACAGATAGAACTACGATTGATTGGATTCTTTGGAATTTAAAACAACATTATAGGCACTTGAATATTATTCAGTAAATTTCGTACACAACTCACATAAAACACACAAAACATCACACGTCTAGTTCTATCTATAGTGAGAAATACGCCTACTTCCATGACCTCATATATTACGAACAAATAGGAAAAGTTATCTCATACTTAATCTCGATCTCTCACTTTGGAACCAAGATCGAACAATTAGAGATCCAGAATCGTGAAAATACATTGGTGCAACACTTTTGCATTGGAACAAAGATTAAACTGGATCCTGGTTCGTATCTAGGATATTTGATCTCGGATCGGGCGAGATGTTGGTGCAGCCGGGCATTTGTAAACAAAAAAATACCCACCTTTTACTTACATTTTACGCCATATGTTAAGTGTTTTGTGAAACAGTGAAGATTTGAAACGATTATATTCATTTTCAATCTTGATTGGTGTCATTAATGTTTATGATTGCATGACTTTATTTTCCAAGCAGTTGACTGTCATGAAAGATTCATTGGGATTTCACAATATGATTGTTAAGTTTAAAAAAATGAAAATACATATACTGTAGTTTTAATTGCGGTCCCCTACCTAAAAGCTCAAGGACGATTCCGTTGATCGGCGGGTTTTCTCGGTATCTCCCGTTTCCTCCGCCAGCTTCAGGCTCACCTCAATCACCCTCATCGGCTCCCAAGCCCACGCTGTTAAGAGCCGCCCAAATCTCTTCACTCACTCTCCGTGAAAATGCTAGGTGTTTCCTCATTACATGCTACGGGTAATTCATTCTTCACTCTTCCTTTCTGAGCCACTTGCTCCGTCTATAATGATTTTGCTGTCGATGAAGCGTTAAGAGACACACATATCTATCATCTTGTGGTGAAAATTACTGTCTAGTATCCAGCCAGTAATGCAAATATTTTCACTTCCTCCATATGTTCAATTTGCAGTTATTTTACATCTCTTTTGGTGTACTGCGTTCATCTGGTAAACGTCAACCAACTCTCTGAGCAGGTCTCATCAAGGAATTTTTTTTATATTGGAACGTCCCCAAATTTCCAAGTAGCAGCAGTGTTAGGCGAAAAGAATATGTTAACTTCAATGCATAGATGGCATCCCACGATATACAAGAGCATTGTTTTTGAATAATTACAGACATTACACCAAATGTTGCAGGTAAATGTTAAGTACTACGATCAATGATTCGAGAAATCGATGTTTGACGTCTTGTTCTTAAGTGATGTCACCATTACTCTAATGTCGAATTCCTCAGCAAAATCTAAACAGTATAGCATGCGGCACGTGTATTGTAAGACGCCTTATTTGTGAGCATATTCTTGTGCGGCGTTTAGTACTAAAGGCTGTTCACGATAAAGTGAGCACTTTGGAAATGAACCTTAGAAAAAAAGTCACTACCGCTGTATGCATATATTTTAGTAGGCGCAGAGAGTGACATTCGCCCAGTCATATTGGTAACAATGGATGGAAAGTAGTTCCATATCTTAACGTCAAATAAAAAGTGTTAGGTAACCATTTGTGATAACTTAAAATTATTTCTTTCACTTTAAGTTTTTTTTTTTTTTATTTCATGGAAGTGTAAAAATAAACACATTTCTAAAGTTTTTACGTTCTTAATAATTTCACAGTTTCATTTGACCGACGCATGAATAATGTGGTGAGGCCCATGGCAATGTTGATTTTACATAATGCGGAGGAATACCCAACGTGTATACAAATAGACCTAAAGCAGGGCTTTCAAAAGTGCTCATTTTATCGTTAATAATCTATACACATATGTACACGCATGAATGTGTGCACGCGCCCATCAGGAAGTATACACAATAATATCAACACCTTGACACGACACAGCATCTTCAACTTTATTCATGCGTCCGTCAAGTGAAATTGTGTGAAATTATTAAGAAAATAAGTACTTATTTTACACTTCGATGCATTTAAAAAAACATTAAGCGAAATTAATAATTTTAGATTATCGAAAATGGTTACCTAACACTTTTTATTCGACGCTTAAATATGGAACTACTATCCAGCCATCGTTACCAACTTTACTGGGCGAATGTCACTCAGTGAGCCCGTTAAAATATATGCAATCAGGAGTAGTGACTTTTTTCTAAGATTCGTTTCAAAAGTGCTCGCTTTATCATGAACAGCCTTTTAAAGTGTTTGGTAAACATTACTGAACAATGAAATGATTTTTTTTTCTTTCAGATTTTTATAAATGCATATAAGTGTAAGAAATAAAAAAAAATATGTAAAACATTAAATTCCCTACTACTTTCGCCGTTTTACTGGACAGAGCCATGAATAAACTGATTAGGCCCATGACGACGTCAATTTACGTATGACAGAAGAATACACAATTAGCAGAGAAGTAGTTGAAAAGTGTTCAGTTTACCGTGAACAGCCTATATTGGTTCGTAATAACGTAAAGTCAGGTCATTCAGATCAGACTGCAGGCCCCGACTGGCGGGAGAGAAATTTTGCGTCACGTTAAAGTGTATTTGATATTTTTAATTGTTTGTTAATTTTTTTTTTTTTAAGCTTTGGATTATTTGAAGAATGTTTACCTCCGAGATTATCTGACGTGCCGTTTTCTCGTTCTTCGGTCAACTGTCCGCTTCAATATAATTCTTTCCGTATGTGTGAGTTATATATTCACAGTGAGTTATTTGATTGTTTTGTGTGATAAATAAAAGTTGACAAAATACTCCTTGCCACAGCCACATTCTTGATCAGTTTCGCCACTGAGGCTGTAATAAGACGAGCTCCATCCAGCCATCACACCGCCTTCAAATTCTGATAGATCTGACTCAACGGTGCTTTACTGCTATGGGCTGTTAAAGGTTAACTATGCACTTTTGAAAACCTGCTTAATAACTTCTTCCTCCTTATTTTGTATCCTTCCGCCGTATGTAAGATTTACATTGTCACCGGCCCAATGACTACTCATGCGTCAGTCACGTGAAGACGTGAAATTGTTAGGAACCTAAATGTGTTGCTTACATGACAGCTAGTTCTCTAATGCGTGAGAAGCGAAAATAATAATAAAAACTTACAACTGTTTTACTTAAATACCAACAAACCTAATTGGGAGTCTGCATTCCAGCGTATGCAGTCAAATATACAGTATGATGTTAAAGGGCAGCGAGTCTTTTCAAAGTCTCGACTTCAAGATTGCTTACTTTACAGTGAACAGCCCATAATAACAAGATGTACGCATACAATCTGTCCAAGTGATGTTGATATAACGATAAGGGCTGTTCACGATAAAGTGAGCACGCCTGAAATTAACGTTTAAAAAATGTCACTGCCCCTACATGCATATATTATGACGGGCGCACAGACTGACACTGGGCGACCATTCAAGTTGGCAACGAAGGAAGGAAAGTAGTTCCATGGCTCAACGCTAAACAAAAGTTTTATGTAGACATTTGTGAATGCTGAAATAATTCCGTCTGATTTCCCTTTTAATAGCACGTGTACATGTGGGAAGAAGCGTATTAGTAAAATATAATTTTTATAGCAATTTCACAGTTTCACTTGACCCGTAGCGCGAATAAAGTAACCAGGGGTTGTTGGAACGACCCCACTTTTGGCCCACTCGTGCAAGAGTGGCACAAGTGCCATGCGCTGGCTGGTAAGGGAAATGAGCTCGCGGGAGATGGAGGGGTGGGGTTGAGGGGAGGGAGAGGCAGCAGGTCATGTCTGCCCGCCCCGCGACTGGGCTGTGGTGCAGGGCGGTGAGCTAGGAATTGTGTAATAATACAGTGTTTGAAAAATAACGATTTTTGACGGAAAAAATATAGCGATTGAATTGAATAATTGAACAACCCCCAAAACATAAAATATGTATTCAGTGAAAATATTTACGAATGAAATTGAAATATATAATTAAACATATAACCGAAATGTAAAACGTATATTGTGAGAAACTATGTAGAAAATAAATCCTCACAAACACCGACATAATGAAAACAATGCAATAAAAAACAAATACTAAGTAACTAGACGAATTAACGATTAAATATAACGCAACAAGAAACATATTAAACAATAAATAACGATAGAAGAATTAAACTAGTAGGTAGCTACACCCTAAGTGTGCGTCCACACTGTATGTCATGTATACCCGCCAGCCCAGCTAAACACTTGGTATTTTATTAAATTAATTGTCAGTATAAGGTAAATTCAAGTTTTATTGTATAAACATTCCGTTTCTGTGCAGTTTCTTAGAATATGTCCTACCATGTATAACTGTTTTCCCATAATTTAGTCAAATGGGTTTAAAATAGTCCTTCAGTAAAGTGTACATCACGTCGTGTAGGAAAATATCGTTAAAATTACGTGCAAACTAACGTGTTACTATAGGCCGTTCACAGTAAAGTGAGCACTTTTTGAAGCTCTTTCATCAGATATAATAACCAATAAATACGTTTCATTGTAGCCTGGGACTTCTGGTTTTGGGTATGGTGAATGTATACATTGTGTTTATTACTCACATGGCAGGTTTTACATTAACAAGAGGGGGGAGGGAAGGATATAAACTGGTTGAAAGAAAAAAAGTTGCTAGAACTTCGAAAGTACTCACTTTATCGTGAACGCTCTATACCCACGTAGCACAGCTCAAAATCATCCCCGCGACCCTACCGCGTCGCGAGTAGGAATATACTCCACTGATCCATACACACCCCACCCTCGCACCAGCCCACAATCGACTCTTCTGCCCCCCCCCCTCCCCGCATCGCTTCACCATCATCAGCTCTCAAGGCCAACAGCCACCGACAGTCCAACCCTCACCGACTGTCCAACAGTCCCATCACCTGTTATTTTATTAAATGAAGCATGTGAATTTTCAGTAATGTTAATTTTATTACTGTTATATAAAATGTTTTTTTCAGTTAAGTTAATTTTATTATATAAAAAGTATGTTTATTTCCCACCCAGCCTTTGGAAACTCTCATTCATAAGATCGCTTGTTTTTTCACACTATATAAGCAAGGTCTATTCCCACTTGTTAAAATTTAAGTTGAAGTGTAAACATACATTCAAATAATAAATGAACGCGAAGCCGTCTTATTTCCCTGTGTCAATATAGCCAGAATATTACTATAGTTTATGCACACCATGTTACTGAAAAACGCACACGTAGCATGCCTGCAGAACATGCGTCACAGGATGCCAAGTGCCCTGCCATATGTATCTGCTGCTCGTGTTGTAGATCTATCCCAAGTATTATTAATATAAAATACGAGCAGACAGGATATTACCATGCGGCACTGAATAGAAAATACGTGACAACGTGTGGAACAAAGTTAATGTACTATTGAGTTGTTGGCATAACCATACTCTCCCATAGGCTTATCAAACAGTGTGAAATATGAGCATGTGTTGATATCGTGTTTTAGGTTAGGTATGTTGTTGGTAAGATGTATTACAGCCGAGCAGTGTGATAGTAGAATATTTCTCCCCTGACTAAAACGTTTGCCTGCCCCTTGCAGGCTCGAGAACCAGGCGTTCGATAAGAAGAACACTCACCTTAGTTTACCACACTTACTTGAGACCAGTGACCATTTGTCACACACTGAAAATTACGCAACTTACATTACACAAGGACATGCAGAAATTATGCAGAACTGGGTTATCAGTGAAGGCGAGGAAGTGAAAACAATTATTCATGCAAATAGGAAAAGACGTCAGACTACATGAAGTTTCCAGCGAAATTATTTTATTTCAAATTCAGTTTCTTTAATTAAATTGACATGTATTCGTGCTGTAGATGAAGCTTATTAAAATATCCTGAATGGCAATATCAAAGGGTTTATGAAAAAGTTTACACTAGCACTGCTGATAGGAAGTGGTCAGACATAACGGTCGTTCATAATACCCTTATTCAAAAACGTAAACTAGCCTGGCGTGTCAGTTTGTCACTTCGATAAAAACATCACTGAATGAAATCGTCTGCAATTATTACTTGAGAAAAATAATTAAACTTGGCTGAGCTTAGTGGTAGAACGATAAGAACTCTGTCTCTCAGGTTAAATTATTGTTAAAAATATGCTGATTCTTAGCTGTTAAAAATGCCGTGCCAACATGACGTTGAGTAGAATGTTCTATTACAGATGACCGCTCTCTTAGGCCTATACGACTTGTAGACTAAACCCGTAGAAAAACTAGTAGCGTAAAAAATAGTTTACTTGTAGAATTATACCGTTTATAGTAGAAATCAGGACGGGATCTCAGGAAAATGTAGATTAGTATTCAAACTTCATAGTGTTAAGGTGTTTCTTAATGTGGCTTACAGCTCACGGAACGTCAGAGCGTATAACTAACTGACCAAAGCTCCTAAACAGCTGCTTACAATACGGATGGGCTTACAGCACACTTCTCTACGAAGAAACAAAGCAAATATTAATTAAGCAAGCTGTAGAAATTAAAACACCCTAATATACTTTTTAAAAAAAACCTATGCTACGTCCAACTTATGAATGTGCATCCTGACTTAGGTCTTAACCCGTTGAAAGATGGCGGCAGAGAGAGAGAGAGAGAGAGCGATCTCCTACCTGAAATTACCCGCCTAGCCCTACGCTATCATGCTAGCCAATGGGGGTGCAAGATTCAAATCTGGCAGCCAACCGGAAGGCTTCCTACTCAAGCAGCTAATCTGACACACTCCAAACGGCCTAATTCCCTATGTCAAAGAGTTACGGGTCTCGTAGAAGGTAATAAAAATAACACATTAAATTCCCTGAAACAATTACAATGGTGTGAGATCAAGAAAATAAATGAAAATATCGAATTATTAATTGAAATACAAAGAAAAATCAAATCTAGCTATCTAAAGAATTGACACATAAATTATTGCCATTCTAACATCTAATTATTCTAAATCCTGAACATAAGAAAATAAATATAAATAAATTAAAGCGAAACATACTTGAAAAACGTGTGCACGATACAGTGTTTGACATTGACAGTGCAGAATGTGTAAAAATATACATAGATTATAATAATGGTTGCAGAAATTGCAAAATTGTATGTTACAACGTGTAGTAGAACCCATCCACAGCACAGGGCAACATACACCGCCACTATATAGCTTGCATCTCTTACTGCCTAAACTCAGTTCGTGTACAAATTGTCACTTGAAAACCCGGCCAATAGCCCTCACTTCAACTGCATCGCCTTCGTTTCGCTCCATTATGTTTGTTACCTGCCACGCTTGGCAGGCTCTCGGCCCGGCAACAGCTCCAACATACCCTCTATTGGCTGTTACGTACAATCCCATACTTATTCTACGTTAGTAAAATATTATTTTTATACAGATTTTTCAATCATGCCTCCTGCCTATTTCAGCATCATGTCAGACATACAGTTACTTATACATCGTAATATTTGAATTAAGACTGTTCAGTCGTGTTTCCCGAAAATTTTAGTATCACGTTATCCCTATATTTAATTTTATGGGGTAATATTTGAATAAAGACTGTTCAATCATGTTTTACAGCATTTCAGTTAAGTAAAAGGTAATTTTACGCCTAGTCTTACTATGTAAAGACTGTATATTATGTTTCTTAGATATAATGCCTGTGTTACACTTTAATTTTTGTTCGGAAGGGTTTGCAAGATCTGGCTAATATAAGAAAAGTTAACTCAGAGCTTGCGAAGTGAGTCCCTGCTACCATTTAAAGTGTGCGCCGAGCAAACTACGTCTTCAGTTTACACGCATTTTACAGCTTGTTTGAAGTTAGAGTTTTAAATTATATATTTAAAAATGCATTAGGCTTGGAAGTGCACAAGTACAATTTGTCTGGCGAGCAACGGCTCTGTTGCTCTGTTCTCCAACCGTCGTCGGCTGAATACAGTAGGCGAACACGACATCTGTCGACTTTGTTCTTACTATACCTAGTTACTTTTTTTTCTCACTAGTTTATTTACCGTAACTAAATGTTCATTCTACCTCACCTCGTAGCGTATTTATTAAAATAATATTTTAATATGAAAGAGACTGATTTTTTCTTCTTTGTTAAAACATTTAAATATTAGGTGTAAACTAAGGTATATTATAGTAATAGTCGTTGTGTAGCAATGTATAAGCATACTTGGGACATAAGACAACAGCTTTCCCTCAGTTCACCCTCATCGGCTCTCAAGACCCGGCCCCGCCCCGCCTCAGACAACAGCTCACTACATTACCACGCGCAAAACAAACTATTTGATTACATGTTTCTTTGGTAGACTGTATGAACGTGTTACTGGATATTTACTCTATAAGGAAAATACTTTATTCACACTCATGTATTGCAACCCATGTCCCTTAATTTACAAAAGATTTTAAAGTTTAACATTTGTGAAAAATTTTAATATACGAAGAAAATTATCACTTACTATTAAAACTCTCTTTAAATGATCCTAGTGTTCATTTGCACGTAGTTGCATAAGAGTCTGAAAATTATTTTAATGTTTATTATAATTTTACGTGTTTAGATATTGGTTTATTCGGATTTACTTTCAATCAGTAATATGCTATATTATTAAAAAACATTTTAAATCACTAAAAAATATATTTGGGTATTAAATGTACATTTATGTTACTGGAATGTTCTTATGCCCGCGACCACAACTTGTACGTTTATTTCATGCTATGACATGGGTTGCCATAACAATATATTTCATGCTACGACATGGGTTGCCATAACAATATATTTCATGCTACGACATGGGTTGCCATAACAATATATTTCATGCTACGACATGGGTTGCCATAACAATATATTCTTAGGGGGAAAGGAAAAATTCTAGTGAAGCCATATTGTATTCGCGTGTAAGAGAAGACATCTGAAAAATCTCCGTATAAGAATCTATTGCCAGCTTAATTTTTACGAAATGCCATTTTTTGTATTCCATGAAGCATGTCCTGATAGGATCGCTCGTCACAGCCGCCCCGCATTACTGAGACATTCCAGTATACATGCGGCAAGGCAGTATACTAAACCTCACGCATATATGAGCAGCCCCCCGTGCGCGCGCGTAAAGACGATGAGCCACCGCACTGCATCCGAGGTCGCTGCCGCCCGACGGAGGTGTCGTGGCTTACAAAGCAGAGACTGCGATCCAGGGGCGAGATCAAGGAAGACTGCACGACTAGCTCCTTCCAGACTTGAGCTAGAGGACCTCTACCCGACCGTCTAATAAAACAGTGGTAAGACGACTTATACGCTTCGGTTCAGGTCTAGGCCGGGAGAATCCAACTCCATAATTAACGTCACTAGAACGATCATTGCACTTAAGGCTAGGGACGTCGTTGAGAAGGATTAGTAATTGATATTAGTAATTATAGTAAAGTAATTTATAGAGTTTCGTATTGTATTAATCTGTTGATAAATCTTCCAGTAACATGACTGTTGTATACCTTCAGCTAAATAACATGGAAAAAGTAGGAATTATAGAAGCTGCTGACTCTCCATTTTCTGTGCCGAGTTTAGTGATATACATAAAACACGGCGGTCTGATATTTTTTAACAGACTTCAGGAAATTGAACCAGTATTCGACTAGGGCCCAATATCCACTGCCGCAGACAGAGGATATATTAAATACGCTTCAGCACTCGCGATATATCGCCAGCCTAGATCCTTTCTCGGGTTTTATTCTATTCCAGTTAGGAAACAAGATCGCTATAAGTTAGCATTTTTAATCGATGGAGTCGGCCTTTTCCAGCACAAACGTCTCCCAATGCGTTATCGAGTCCTCAATATTTTCAAATGTTTATAAATAAACAATTAGGGCCTCTCCGGCGGACAGCAGCCATAGCTTATATAGACGACATCTTTGCTATATGAAATACATTTGAAGAACATTTAGCGAATATTGAAAATGTTTTTCAGGGATTGCGCCTTTTTAACGTAAAAGTAAATTCAAAAAAGTGTACATTTGCAGAACAGAAAATCAAAGTTCTCAGACATGTTATTACACCTAACGGTATATATACCGACACAGAAAAGGTACGGGCTATAGAAAAAATTGCACCTCCAGAGAATTTTAAGCAGCTTCACACATTTTTAGGTATGACATCATACTTACGCCGCTATATACTTAATTATGCCAAGATTGCACAACCGTTGATAGAATTGACAAAAAATAACTCAGTATATAAGTGGGGAGAATTAGAACAAAAGGCATTTTTGCAGTTAAACAAGGTGACAAGTACAGCATCTATCTTACAAAGATTCGATGAAGACAAACAGATCATCCTTGCGTGCGATGCTAGTCAGGAAGCTATAGACACAGTGTTACTTCATGAAGACCTTGTTACAAAACAAAGAACGATCATAACTTTCGCATCTAAAAAGTAAGTCATGAATGAAATTCGCTGGTGCACTACCGAGAGAGAGAGCTTGAGGCAATTAGGTACTTTTGTAATTACTTTCGTCTATATTTGTACAGATGCCATTTTATCGTCGAGACAAACCATGCCAGCCTCCGATATCTAACAACAATGGCGGAACACAATGCAAGTGTCCAGAAAACTGCGATAGCGCTAGCTGAATACGACTTTGAATCACGCATCGCAAAAGGTAAATAGAACCCACTTCCATATGCACTAAGCCGCATTCCCAAACAAACACAAGTAGACACACACAAGGTCGAGGTTAACAACACCAAATATCCTGTTCAAAATAGTATGTTAACATGCACCTCATCATATAAGGCATTGGCGGAAACCCTTTTTCAAAATCCGGCTAAAGAGTGCACAATCCAGCAAATAATATCAAAACACGTCATAAATTATTGGGACGACACAGAAAATTACATTAAGCCAGAAATTAAATTGAAAGACAAAACGTTGATAAGCAGAAGTAGTTTGATAGGTGAGTATATTCCAACCCAAGCTATTACCAAAATTATTTCCCAAGTATTCCAGGTACAGGTAGAGATTATTACCCAAGGCAGTGACAGTAAAATCAAATCGACTACTGTAGACCCACGCTTCATTGACAAATTCTCAATATTAATGATCACGAAAAACTGTATCATTTGCCTGTCTATAACCATGAGCAGGAATATATCAGAACTGAGGACGACGTCGTATTATATTTATACGCGGTCAACACAAACACATCGCCATTTCAGGGAGAATATGAACGGTATCCACTAATACAGACACTGAAAATTGCCTTAACAGTTCCAGATCGTGCGGAAACCAAGTATAAAAGGTTTAGTAGACGTTATGGAATTACCGCAAATGGGGAAATCTATATAAGGGTACGCATCCCGCAAGGCGAACAGAAATTGACATTGGTTCCCAAATATTGTGTTCAGAAAATAATTCAAGCCCACCATGATGCAATTCTAGGCGGAGGGCGTTTCGGAACTTACAAAACGCTTCAAAAATAAAACAGCCATATTACTGGGATACTATGAATATTGATGATAAGAACTATGTAAAAAATTGCGAAATATGCCAAAAGATTAAATCTCCTAATGCTAAACCGATAGGCACACTTACCCCGATTCCACCTCAACATCTTTTTAAAACTTGAGATCTTGATGCTAAATGGCCTTTACCGAACAGTGGACGGGGAAACAAGTATATATTAATCATTATGGAGTATTTAAGTAACTACATATACACACAGGCCGTACGTAACATTGATGCCGCCACATGCGGCAAATTTATTAAAGAAGTGATTTTGCTCTTTTGATGTCCAAGCCAAATACTGACTGACCGTGGCACAAGTTTTCAAAACTAACGACGTAATTAGTCAACTGTTGGATGAATTAAAGATTAAAAAGCTTACCACGACCTTTCATAATCTTTGTTGCAATGGTTTGGTTTAATCGGCCAACAAATCCCTTTCTACGGGATTGACTGCTTTGGTGCATTCAGACCCATCTAATTGGGATTTGTATCTAGAGTTAATAACATTTAATAATAATACCACAATTAATACAAGCACCATATACACCCCCTTCTACTTGTTCCATAGCGTAGAAGAAGCACAAACAGGAAAAGTAGTGATTAATGGTTATTCCGAATGTGGCGATAACTGGTGCAAACAACTTTTACAAGAAAGAGAACATGCGAAGTTAAATCTTTTGCAGGGGCAGCAGAGACAAAAATGCCAATTCTTCAGGCATCATACAGAAAACACCATAAAGATTAATGACTTTATTTGAACTAAGAACCGTGGTCGCAGAAAGGCACTCACATGCCGTTATAAGGGTGCATTTAGAGTCGTAGACGTTTGGGGGACTCTAACCTTAAAAATACAAGTAAAAAAAATTGGGCGAGCCAAAATTCGACACGGTATGCACTAGATATGCCAAACTCGCGAACACTAAATAAGGAACCACATATCCTAACGACGAACAAATATTAACTTTATGTGTGTGTAAAAGAAGAACGCTAATTGCATTCAGAATGTGTTCCAGAACTGTCGTGTGTACATGTGACTGGTACACAGCCAATCAAGTCACCTCCACCACGACAGCCAGCCCCGAAGAAGGCGAGCCAGGGCGCAGTGGACTGCAAGCAGGTTGTTGCCGAGCCAGGGATACCCACAGCACAGAGAGTCGCCACCGTGTGGCACTGGCCAGGTGTACCAACCCGGCGGGACGAGCTTCTACTCCTCTCGGCGCAGCGACAGGCGTGCCAACCAGTGGAGTCACCGTTGGTCACACCGCGCGCATGACGAGACAGCTACGTCACCAGCCAAGGTCCCCAACTGCGCAGACAGGAGGCATGGAGAGGGGCTCAAGCGGAGACGCCTGTTCGCTGCAACCTGCCACTACTTACTGCATAGCACTGACCCTGTCGACAGCCGCCAACTTCAGGACGCACGCGGCCGTCCACTAGCTGCCGGCGGACGTGGAATTTCTTGATTAAGACAGTGTACCAATGTTTTATTCGATACTCTTGCAAATACCTACAATCCCTCCTTCCTTAGCTGAATATCTACACCTAGCATGTAAGATACAAGACTCACATTCATGCAAAAATTTTGAACTAATTCATCGGTACGTACAAACGGTTAAACAGGGTTTGTTACAAGAATATTTCATGGAAATTACGACAGAAAGCAGAAGCAATTACTAGGAGAAGATGGCAGCTGGTGCTGCAACATTTTAACTAACAAGCATTTAAAAACACTTCTGTCCAATGATGAACAGATTGCTTCTCAGCTTAACAAACTCTCCCCAAGGGTAGCATCTACTAATAATGCATTAAATATTTCTTTTCAGATTATTGATGAGGTAAAAACACAAGTGGAATCAAAGGTCAGTGAGTTAACAAACACAATGAATTCTCTTTCTCGCATTCTATGAAAACAAAATCTAGCGGTAAGTAAAGTGGACAATATTGAAGCTCAGCGAAATATAGTATTGACCACCCTGTTACATATTCTCAACACTATTGTAAGTGAAGAGCAAATTAGCAGTTATATAAAAATTTGTCAGCAGAATAAATTACCTTTGCATGCAGTAAACAAATCTAGTGATCTTAACAACTTGAACCAGCAATTGCAGAAAATATATTTAGAGTTAAGCATTTCTACGAGTGATATTGTGAAATAGTATATTAATGAGTTAACTGAATGTTCTTTTTCAGCTAATCAAATGGTAATAAAACTGCAAGTTTCCATAAAAAAAAAAAAAAAAAGGCTCAATCTGCATGGAAAATCTACAACATAATTCAGGTACCTTACCAACTTCTCAATAAATCACTTACCATTGACGTACCTCAATCGTTAATTGCAATTGATGCAAATACTGACCGCTTTAAGGAAATCCAAGATTCTCCAGAGGTTAAGGCGAATATATTTTACATACTTAGGCAAACAGTGACAGGTCGTACTTATGAATGTATTAAGGAAGCTCTTATACTAACAAATGTTACCACTCTATTCAATACTTGCAAATTCACTTGCACGTCTGATATAACTTTTTCAATTAAACAGTTGCTACCGCACCAATATATTTTGACAAACCCGCCAGAAGGGCTTCACTTACTTTGTATTCATGGTTCTCTCAACAAGGAAGTGGCAGATCGTAAACTACGTAATATTGAGCAATTCATTCCGTGTGTATGCCAGCTCGTAGTTAATAAGTTAGTGTTAATTGAAGCTACGTGCACTTGTGTGACGTCAGGACACCACAATTTCCACTTTAACACACCGTGATTCCAATTCTTTGGTTAAAGCAGAACTCTTTTGAGTTAGATCAACTAGCCATGACAACAGGTGCACATTTTCATCATATAAGTTCAGCTATCAATAACCACTGGCAGATAAAGCATACTACCCATCCAGTGCTAGACGACAGTCCCACAAGATATTATGGACCATCCATGCCAACAGGCAAATTATTTTATCAATTAGACCAAGAGTCATACAGTTATGTTACTGTCGGTATTTTTACCGTAATTTTCATTTTAATGTTTGGTCTCTATATAGAAATGTTAACGATATCACTCCTACTCGTTAGAGTAAATGAAACTATGTGACAAGCGAGATATAGCATACTGATAAAATATATCAGTAGAACTACTTAACGATGTAGTACATTTAGTCGCATATTATGTTGCAGAGCTCAAATGATATTGAAATTATGATAAACTGCAAACAGGTATAACAGCCTATTCTAGACATAATTTTTTCATTATTTTTATTATGTAAATAAATGTGCAAATAGCACAAAAGACTGTGTTCTATTATAATGCACATATATATAAATTAAGCGACTTATTTTATGTATGGACGCAGGTTGCAGGTCCAATCGTAGCCAAGTCTGGCAGATAACGACTTAAATTTTGTAGAGGAAAACAAATCTAAACTTGGTTAATTACGACGCCAGAGAAGAGCGCAGCAGTATAATGTGATTATTAGTTTATGCACGAACTTTAGGTACAAACAGTTCTGCATTTTAATCAAACAATAATAAAATTAACAATAATCAAGTTTTGCAAATGTATAGAGGTAAACACGAGGCTCTGTGACAATGTTGTTAGGAAATTGTTCACAGAGGAGTAGCATGTGCACATTTCTGTGTTGTTATAAAGGTCAATTACTTACTGTCCATATGTTACCATGTTGTAAGCAGGTAGAAACACTACGTATCACAACATTATGCACCGTAAGTGCACTGGCAACTGACTGACGATGCACTTTCAAATGGTTATTTTATTGCAAACGCATCTACGAGTGTTGTAGAATATCACTTCATTTAGACGTCTAGCTGATGTGGAGGCACGCACTAGCTCGTCGCATCCAACCTCCTATATATCTATAATCTAAAACATGCAACAGCACGTGGCCTTCGAACTAACCGTACAGCCATACAACCATCAAAATCGAATACAAGAAACGTCGAAAACTAGAAGAAGAAAAAACGTGATTAAAAACGGCAGAAAAACATCAAAACTCGTAGAATCCAAAATTCGAAGGTCCAATAAACTCGCAGGAACGTAAAACGGCACACACGCATAATGACGTCGAGATCCCGACGCCAAGGTTCAAAAATACGAACCGTACACGACGACGGATACTACACTAATATCCAACCTTCAAAGGCGGCCGTTTTGCCAGACCGGCGACAAAGGAGTAAGTTGACGATCTTTGTGCAGCGCTACCAACTCTTGAACGGACACACAGCAAAAGAGTGTATTAAGAATTAGATATAAGGATAATATTAAGAAACAAACAAAAACTAGTCACTCCTTGTAAAGCAAAGTAACTCATTAACAAATAATTATGTTAAACAAAGTAGTGAATGAATTATAAATAGCATGTCGTTGCAGAGTGTTAAACTACACGCGCGCAAAAATCCCTCCCTCCCAAAAACCCGTGTCAAACACCTGGTGGGGTCTTAATTCTTACAATTTCCTTTTGCACTTAATAACTTAATTTTACTTTTGCAAAATATAAATGTGGTGTTTCGCACAATTCCTTGCCTATCCTGTGGTAACACAAACCAACGACAGAATTTTCGCTACTTGTTGAACAAGATAATAGGCATATCAGTATCCAATATTATTAATAAATAAAATTGTATAACTGTTATTTCGTTCTTACTGACAAGCAATCAATCGTCTTACTGTATTATGGTAAAAGTCATTTTACGACTACTAAGCAATCTTCACTTTATAATATTACTATGTACTGGTAAGCAATCCTTCCTTTCAAAGCAGTATTAAATAAATTATTTTATGCCTAACAAGCAAACTTTTAAATATTATTGTATCACTTAACGCTTCAGTATCTTACTTGATTAGGGAAACGGATTCTCCTGCATAGGCTTACACCTCAGTGTCGATAACACATATGTTTTTCTCTCTGGGGTAGAAGTTACTTATAACCACTGCGCGACTATCACGCAAGAAGAAGGGCTCCTCGCCCAACACTTCTCCTGCATATGAAAGACCACCCCTGCGGTCAGATCAGCCCGATCTGGTTCCAACCTCGGTCTGCAGCAGCTGGAACAGCTGCTTTTCGGAAAAGAAGGGAGTAATGTACTCAAAAACGGTCCGCCTGAGGGTGTTGCGACAAGACGAGATTTTTTTGTTCATTGGGACTTCTTGTTACAAATTTGGGGAATAAAATCTCTAAATAATCTCATAGGAGAATAAATTAATCCCACTGCTTTAATGAAAGCGGAATGTAGGTATATTGCAGATCTTGTCAGCATAAAACAGTATCCTGATGATCGTACTTTATTTCTTAGTAGTTTACGATATTTTGGCGAAAAACGATATTTAATTTATTTTTTCAATGGCGAATTTCTCCCTTACGATTTGCGCTAGGCTATAAATCGCATTATATAAGATACCTCATTTTCGACAAGGAATCACCTCACACAAAGTTTGTAACATACTTTCATATAAACACTATATATATATATATATATATATATATATACGAGTAAAATTGAATAGAATCTTTGTTGCCTGAGGGGTAGGCACCCCAAAACACAGGAAGTGTGACTGGACGATACGCTTGTTAGCTATAAACGATTAGTGCACACTGTAATGTAAACGTACAAAGCATCATATTGTAACACTTGTCCCTTGGGTGCAATACTTAATCCTGAATCAAGCTAGTCTATTTGAATACAATACAATAATCACTCAATAATGATATATATAGATAATTATTATAACACTAATAATTATATATAATTATTATTAGTCATTATTGCCATTGAATACAGTGTTTAAACTCAAATTATTCATGATTATTCAGTTTTTACTTGTCTTATTCCTTTTCACTTCCCAAAACGTCTTCATTAGTTCACTGTATTCCTGTTTACTTTGTTCTGTTCACTTTGTTCCTGTTTTCGTCTGTATTTTGAATTTCGTGTTCATTATTTTGTTCCTGAATTGTCCCCTTTTTCTTGTTATTTCCTTACTGATCCCTGTAAGATTTAGATCCTCTTCTATTTCGTGGAACCAATCGGTTTTCCGGATTGAGCCATTCACCACATCAAAGATCCTCTTTGTGAGTCTGGTGTTGTTCATTCTCTGTATATGTCCATAGAATTGTAATCTGCGTCTTCTAATCATGTCTGTGATTCTATCTGTATGTTCATATAGATTTCTGATTGGTCTTTTAATCCATATGCCTTCTTTACGTATTGCTCCAAAAAAATTTCTAAGGATTTTGCGTTCAACTTTTTCAACTTCTGTTATGCCTGAAGCCCCAATCGTGGTCGTTTGTGACGCAGGCAGTGCTTCTGGTAGTACAACTGTGTTGTGATGTCTGAGTTTGGCCTGTCTTAATATATTTCTTTTGTTATAATGCGCCCATGTGAGTCTGTATGCCCTTTGAAGTTTTTCTGATCTTTCCACATTTGATAACTTGTTCGATTCTCCTATTTGTGATGTATTCCCCTATATATTTGAATTTCTCGGCTATTTTTGTGTTTCCATATATTGTGTGTATTGTTTGTGTGTTGTTGTATTGTTTTACCATGTACTGCGTTTTTTTCATACGTAATTTGTAGGCCTGTTTTAGAGGCGATTTGATGTAAATGTTCCAGTGCTGCTTGTGCTTCTTGCCTACTGTTGTTGAGTATCGCTAGGTCATCCGCAAATGCCAGGCATGTTATGATTGTTTTGGTATCACGCTATCTTTCTAACTGTACTCATTTGACGTGTGTTTCCCATTGTTTGATAACTTTGTCCAACGCCATGTTGAATAAAAGCGGTGTTACTCCGTCTCCTTGCCTGACTCCTGTGCGTATTTCGAATGGTTCTGAGGTATCTCCCATAAATTTTATTTTATAAGTGGTACCCATGAGTGTCTGTTGTATGAGAGCTTTTGTCTTCTTGTGTATGCCGTATTCTTTCATGATATCAAAGAGTGTTTGTCTGTCTATGGAGTTTTATGCCTTCTTGAAATCCACAAATGTGATTACAGTGTTGTTCGTTTGTCTTATATTCAGGAGTGTTCTTAGGTTCCAAATCTGTTCGATGCATGATCTTCCTTTTCTATAATCAGCCTGGTTGTGAATCTGCCTGAGGTTTTAGCCCTTTGAGTAGTGCTTTCGAGAGAATGCTATAAGTGACTGGCAGCAGTGAGATACCTCTGTAATTGTTGGGATCTGTCCTGTCGCCCTTTTTATGCAGGGGATGGATTAGTGCACTCTTGCATTCTTGCGGGATTTTCTCTGTAACCCAAATTTCTGTGACCATTTTATGAATTTTCTTTGTAATGTTTCCATCTCCAAACTTCCACATCTCGGCGATAATGCCATCTTATCCTAGCGTTCTGTTATTTTTCAGATGTTTTATGATCTCCTCTATCTCTTTCAGTGTGGGTGGTGCAGGAGCTGAACTTGGTGTGGTTTCCACGAGGGCCTATTTCCCTGTGGGTTTTTCGCAGTTGAGGAGTTTGGAGGTGGGTAACCCCTAATATTTTCTCTGAATGTTCTGTATAATTTTCTTGTATTATTTCTCTTGAAGTCTTTCTCAGTCTCTTGTAGACTGTTTTTGTCGTACGTACGTGTTTATTTTCTAATTTCTTTCGAGGTATATATAACTTTTATTTCAAAAGTGCTTACTTGATGGTGATGATCCCGTACCAAGTATGCTGTGAGTCTGGTGAGTTCTCAATGAAATCCATTGGCGTGGTGTAGTTGATGCTGTAGGTAGCTCTGCGCGTGAACCACGTCGCCGGCCTGGACCACGATGTGTCGAGACCTTGGAGAGGATGATGAGGGGTGGAATGCCAGGGACGCACCATTCACGACTGGTTCGCGGTCCTAATGACCCCACCAACCCCCGGTCGACGCCGGAATTAACCCTCCCTCGCTTTGAAGAGAAGGCTAATGACGGCCGACGTGGCTCGTGGAATCTTAACGACCCGCTTGCATGCTCCGAGCGCATCTATCGTGCACTGGGGACCCGCTGACCCAGCACGTCACGCTTGGTGTCTCACGCGAATGCCCTGACTTTACGTCACCACGCTCTGCCACAACCGTCATCATCACGTGCTCTAGCAGCCACGTTCCTATTTTGACGTGAACACTATTTTAAAATCATATCAACACAAATGAGTGAGTGAATAGAGTTGGACGGCTCTTAACATCGAGGTTTTGCGAGCCGATGAGGGTAATTGAGTTGAGTATGGAGCAGTGCCGGAATGAGGGGGGGGGGGGGGGGTAAACGGGACATCCCCGAAAAAAAAACCCACCGACCAACGGCATCGTCTGGCGCGACGAGACTCCCACATGCGAAAATCCGGAGTGACCCGGCGGGGGATTGAACACGGATCGCATTGGTGGGAGGCGAGCAGGCTAACCGCTCAGCCACCGCGGCCCTTAGATAGACACAAGGGTTGCAGGACGGCAACGGGTGATGTAGCGACTACAGAGTCACACAAACTTCCAGGCAAAAACCGCTACTGAAATAATTCTGATATTGTTCGATCGAGCACGCGACTGCGATGTGAGGAAAGCCTTCAGCTGACGCCATGCATGCGATAGACGCGGGTGGGGGCCCGCGGCAACTGGCGATAATTTCGGGAATGGACAAAAATATGCGGGGAGGTGTATCTCGCGACTCTCTGTGTGCTAGTGCGCTCATGTTGGAGATATCTCAGCTGCATTCGTCTGTTATAGCCAATAAAACCAAGTATAGGCTATTCATGGGAAAGTGAGCACTTTTCGAAACCTTCTCATTTGTAATAGAATTCAATAAATATATTTTATTTCAGTCTTAGGCGTTTACTTTCGAGTTCGGTGTGATATATACATAGTGTTTATTACTTATATGGCAGTATTTATTTTAAAAAGTGATGTAAAAGTAAAATTATCTTACAGGAGAAAAGTAACTATGGTCTGAAAAAAGCTCACTTTACTGCGAACAGTCTATATCCATTTCTTACTTCCAATTCATTCCCAATGTCCCAATCAATCCTTACCTGCAAACTTAGACGTATCCACCGAGAAAGCACTGCAGTTTCTCTGACATAGTCACATCCCTATCATTTTTTTAATTGGTTCCAAAATGCTTATGTTTTTATGCGGAAATAATTTGGCTTGACTTGAATTTACCCTACTTGCATAAAAGCGTCACCTGAGCAAGTTTACTATTGTAGCAAAAACACACATTCGCGTAAAAAAAATTGTTGTTTTAGTCACATGGTTTTGGCATTGGAAGTGACAAAACTACAGTTGACTTTTGAGATTCTGTCGCAAACACATGTCCTCAATATGAACTCGCTGTCTGTAAGTGCAACTGTTCAAAATGGCACGGTAAAACTGTGACGTCAACGTTTTTTTTACTCTCTAACTTTCAACATACACGTAGCCGTTTTGCCGACAGATTATTTATCCTGAGTTTATGTATCTTAATTAAAATCAAAGATAATAATCGCGCGAAATTCACTAACCATGTATAACACGAGGACAAACTTCGGCAAGTAATTCTGAAGCTAAAATGGGTTTCATGATGCATACAACTGATGGTTCACCTCAGAAGGTACGATCAATAGCGGGCATTAAAAGCGAAGGTAAATATGTACTTTATGTGAGACAGTGCAGACATATCTTGCAATAGGTTCATAATTCCGATTTTTTTCTGTACTTTATAAAACTATGTCCGTCAATGAAGTAACGATACTGAACGTGTGGCGTAACTCCATCACACAAATTATAGGGGCTACGGCCCTGTTTAACCCAACAAAATGTGTTGGTTTAAGTAGTATCAAAAGTGTTGTGGGAATAAAACACGGAGACAAAAACATATCACATTCAATATTTTTGCTTTCTTTATGAACACAGTTTAACGTATTTCTGTACAAAATCCCATTCGTGTACTGCATACGTATTCATAGGGTCTTACGTAAAACACTGCTTTACTCCACTTTTAACACCCGCACCTTTCTGTACCAATTAAGTTGAACCAGTAGTTGTACATATCATAACTCTTCTTTGACTCCCAGGTATAGTCAGCTGACGTTAGTTACTGTGCTTTAAAAATGCGTTGTATATGTAAAGAGTCTGCTTGCCGTGCGCCATAACTGTGTGGTTTTGATAGCTCTGCTGGAATAAAATACACTACAGTTCTGGGATTCATAAATATGTTTAAGTCGTATTAACTGCACACGCCATCAATAAGGTTGAAGTAAAGCAACTGCCTATAGAGCACTGCAACGGACTATACCTACAACGTGGAGAACTCACCAAAAGAAGTAATACAGACACCATAAAAATTGTTAGAAATGATCGATTTATGCTGTATATTATTGAAGAATGTATATATTTTGCAACATTACAAAATATTTTTCTAAAATATACTTTTTAATGTAAAAAATTGGATTAAAATAGCCTGTTGTTTAACAAAATGTAAGCATATTTCCATTTTGATTGCTTCAGAATGCGGAATTTGCAAGAAAATCTTCGCAATGGAATATAGTCATAATGTTTACTATGATTGTGTGTAATAAAATTGTACTAATAATGAAGGAAATCATTTTTATATTTGATTTCATGTGTGTCCAATTGTCAATAATATTTATGGTTGAGACTGGCATAAATTAAGTTAATTATAAAATCGATATTATTCATTATTACTATGATTTTATTACACATAGTAACAGTAAATATTATGACGATCTTTCTTGAAGAAGTTTTTATTGTAAGCTCTTCTTTCCGAAGCGCATTCAAAAAATGGAAATGTGCTTAAATTTTGTTAAAAATTCGGACTCTAGTGATCGATTAATTTTTTTACATTTAAGAGGTATATTTGAGTAAAATATTTTATAATGTTGGAAAATATATACATTCTTTTTTATATGCAGCATAAATCAAACTTTTCTGGCAATATCGATGATGTCTGTACTAATTTATTTATGCGTTCTTCACATTGTAAAGTCAGGTGCAGTGCTCCATAGGCAGTTCAACCTTAGGACTGAGAGTGCCTGGGTTTCGTCACCATACCTTCGTCTGGACATCTCGACTGATCTGTGCTTCTAAGGTGTTACCTCTGTAACCCCAGATTGCGGGTTAGAATACCTGGTAAAGCTCGAACGTGTGACAAACAAATTAAAGCGACTCAGATTTCATGAATTCGCTGGTTTTCAAACCCAACAGTGGAAATCCCAGAAATAGAAAAACTAAATACCTAACGAGCTTTGCAAACTCATCAAGTGAATATTTTATCATAGTGATGCATATCCGCCTAACTATTTCTTACTTCTCAGATAGGCCTTTTGACTGTCGGCAGCTAAATCAGCACTTTTGAAAGTCCTACTTAGGATATAATTTATTTCGCATAAAAATAACTTTCAGACCGATCCGGTCACCTTAATTATACGCCGATATAATGAAAATTTTGATTTCTTTAAACAATAAATGTTGTTATAATATAAATCATGACACATATTTGCATTTAAAAAACGAAATTTAATACATTCTGTGCTTGCCAAAATAGCAGTCGCTTCGTAAATACGACATTAAAGGACGGAAGATATTTTAGTTTATCTCTGCTAGTACTAGGTTATGGTAGGTTCATGACAAGGGTCCAGCTAGGGCCACCGGCCATCTTGGAATTTTCCCATTTTTTGCATAAACGAGCCAATTCGGGTGATATACGGGGTTTCGCTCTTCCTGCTAGCCGAAATAATGAGATATTTGAGAAGACGATAAAATAAAATAATTTTTATACACGATTATACATTTTTATTTAAATTTATTTTTATAATTAAAAGTTTTAAAGTCGTAAGTATCAAGTGCTATATATAATACTGGACTAGTCTTGTCAAGGCGCATACATTCGTGATATCTTACCGTCATTCTGTCTTTTTTTTACATGCTCTATGATTCCATGTTGTCTGTTTCTCTTTCTCTCTTGTCTCTCTCTCTCTCATTCGATCTCTTTCTCTTTTGTTTCTCCCGTTCGTTCAGCCACTATCTTAGTATTTTTTCGTTTATCATCTCTCTCTCTCTCTCTCTCTCTCTCTCTCTCTCACTTCATCTCTTCATTTCTCTCTTGTTGCCTTCTGCCGTCTACGTAGTTCCTTCATCGCTTGCTACAGTGTGCGAATCACCAGTGCGTATATTATTTTACGAATTTAAAGATTCAATTTTCCATACGAGAGAAGCTGTACAATAAATTATTGTAAATGACATTCCAGGCAGGACTTTGAAAAAAAATAATCGAATTTTAATACTTCTTTTTTTAATCAAATTTTTTATATATTTTCTTTATTGAAATGTGTTGTTACTGCTGTAAGAAAGTTAAGTCGTCTGGCCTTGTAATCACGCACGCATGCACACACCTCAAGCACGCGAGGCAGATGCACGTGTCGTGATAGGCCTAGTGTGCTGGCGTCGTCCGTAGGGCAGCGCTCGTTCCGTTGTGCAGGCTTGTCAGAACAATCAGTTAACTATTTGACTTCTACGAATCGATGCATTTATAAATAAGTAGAATTATTTTATTTAAATGTATCATTTGAAAAATCCCAAAATCCTTAAAAATAAATAAATACAGTGAAATATATCGAAAATTCGTTTCTAATGAAAAATCGTTTTCAAAAACGTAAATTGTGTACATTTCACTTTTTGACACGACAACTACTAACATTTAAAAACGAAAAAAATATCATATAGGTACATCATTCGAGCCTGAGACTTCTTGGACAGCTGTCAACCACTGTGACCACTGGACCACCGAAGTTACGCCGAAAGGAATACTTAAAAGTTGTATATAATCATACAAACGAAGAAGCTGCATTCCTCTGGTAAAATGTTATTAATGTATTAAATATTTTGTTATATTTATTTGCAATCAGTGTATATATGGCTTATGAATACTAACATTTTGAAGTGGTTATTGTTTAATTTATTTAAAGGCAATCAATGTACTGTATTATAACATCTCAATAATATTTCAGCCAGGCTCTGGATATCAAACTACATTATATACGTATACCCACATTGATTTTTATATATTATTTTTAAATAATTATGCAGCAGACTGCATTTTTTCGGGAGTCGGGCTGCAAGCAAATTAATATTTATAGTTACAGGTCAATATAATATGTAAACTGTTAGGAGGCAGGCAGTCTCGTGAAATTCCGTCGCAAGTATCATTTGTAAGTCCAGGAATGTAGGCTATGTCTGTTTCTGGTTAACATATTACTTTTCAAAGGCATAGGAGAATGTCAAATAAGATAATCTGAATTTTTTTTAAGTTGTACTTAAGTTTTACGTAAGTAAAGTGGGTCAATTCAACAAGTTCTCTCAACTTCATTTCTGGTCTCCTATCGTCTAGACTAAATACTACGCAATAAAATAATCTGTTGATTATTCATTAACTCGAAGTTTCTTGCACCAGCAGATCAGCCTTTCTACACCAACTCTGGTATCGGCTGCTTCAGTACATCAATGCTGTCTTTGGCTTTGTATACTATTCCGGTATCTTTTAACGTCGCTTTATGAAATTATTTTCCAAAATGTTGTGTCCAGGCTGTACGAACTGCTCCTGCAGAAGTCATGTTGGAATGAGTTTGAGCACGTGCAATTTCAGTAACTTCAGCACTGTGATAAATCCAAGATGTTAACAACAAAATCAGTACTCAAAAATGACATATCACGCTTCCAATTCCCACACAGACGGAAGCAGAGTGGTGCAGCTGTCTGTCTACATGTAGCAGCAGCTTGCCGACACATGCATACAGTGACTCCATTCCTACCTGCAACTAGCTAGAATTTCTTTTCCAACACGATATAGAGATCCCCCGTAGTGCGTTTCAAATATTATGTTAATTTAGATTTACCTAATGAGAGAAAAGGAATCCCTTTTATACGTTATTTTTGAAAAATTCTTGAAAACATGTACAAACAGACCTCCATGGTCATGAAGAAAATACAGAATTTACTTTCAAAGCCCCAAAAGTTGAATACAAAAATAGATAATAAAACCACTTGAATGAAGCAAACAATCGCCTCACAAATAACATATTTTTAATGTTATTACAAAACCCCATAGCGCATATCTTAACTTTATGAACCCATATTAGCAGCCGTTCCCCTCCATTCCCTTGAAGGAACAGAGTTCCGGTCTAATAAAATCCCTCAGAAAGTCTCCTCATCAATGTTTCAAAAAGGCGAAAAGTGGCCTCTCATTACGTTTGCGCCCTGTTCTGGAAGGATATCGTTAATATTGCATAGAGCACACCATGGTGACGTCACAAGCTGCTCGCGCCACGAGTAGTCTTGAGAGCCACGGGCGGAGGGGAAGAAGGGAGCGAAGCGACGAACAATCCCGGCAGCGCGCCAGTAGCCTGCTTGCTGAACACCTCGGCAGGACAGACCAGTAGCCTACGGGGAGCTCACAAGCCTCGTCCACATCCACGTAGTTCATGTAGTAGCAACAGTACGATGGTTAATTTCATTTTATATGCTATTGACTCATCCGTGTGGCTGACTCCTCAGTCAGACAGTCACTGTAAGGAGACACACTGCCACATTGAAGAGCTAACATTTTTTCAGTTGACTTAATTTTTCGGGTGTTGGGGGAGAAAAAGTGTCATTTTGAGGGTACAGTGGGCATTTTAGGAGTTATTATGGGTTATTTGGGAGAGGGGGAAATAGGCCATTTTGACCCTGCCTGTGACGCCAATGAAGAAGGCAGATGGCTCCGAGCTCCGACTCTATCTATCTATGTTCCTGGATATACTATTTATATCTACTCACTGGTGTAACAATTATGTAAAAGAAATAAGAGAAAAGGAAAATTATTGTTTAATAACTTTCCAAATCAAATTTAAAAAAAAAAAGTACTTTTGGGAAAATGAGGAATCTATACCATTTTATTGGTAATCATAGACTTTTCTTTACAAAAACTAATAACTATCAGCTTGCAGACGTATAGAAAAGAGTGAGAAGAGTTAAAAAAAAATACGGGGCTTCCTGTGCCGAAGCTACCCCAATAAAAATGTTATTTACTTTGCTAAAAAAATTGGGTTAGTATGGAAAATTTTGTAAACACAGATATTAAGTAGAGTTGTTGAGGATTGCTCGTGGGCGACAAGCTCCCCTGGATAGGGATGACGTGTCGTATGCGAAGATTCTGCCATCAATGTGGTCTGCCATCTGGGGTGGTCGTTCCTCTGGTGGCCTGTGCGGTGGCGCAAAGCTTCCAACCAGCGGGTCGGGACCCTGTCTGGAATTTGCGGTTTCGCGACAGAAGCTTCCTGTCGGGGCTAGAGCAAGTGGGTGAATGATGACCTATCTTGAATGTACTGATCAGGATCTGAGCATGGTCGTGTTGATAACATGGAATCTTTTCCGATAAATGAGTTAGGCTAGAAGTGTACGGTATGGTGTGCTGATGACAAAATTCGATAACTATAAGAAAACTGTAATCAGGGAGCGATATATTCGTTTTAAGAGCTTGAAATACATGATTCGTTTGTAAAAAAAAATGCGTCAAAGTTGCATAAGGAATCAAGTGATAGCTATTAACAAGGTGGAAATTTTACTTTTCTGAATGATGAATGATCGTGAGCATAATGAACATTTAGAATAATGTATCCTATTAGTGAGAGTATAAGTAACGCAATTCATTATTGTAGAATCTTAATATTTAATACATGTAAATTTGTTACTAAACAGGCTTTCTTGCAGAAATGTGATAATTGTCGTTTTCTCGTCTTGTATAAATGCATTTCATTTTCAACAATAATGTAAAATGCATACACACTTGTAGTCAACAAGACTGCTGCAATGCCGAGTATTACTCACCTGAAGGACCCAACATTGGGGAAAATGCAGAAAGCATGGTAGGACAACGATATGTTTAGTAGTTCATCCGTGCAGTGCAGAACGTGGACCCATGGCGACAATGATAAGTTGTATATAAGAGGAGGTTGGGAAACTGCTGAGAGGTAAGACCACTGTGTGCTGCCATTCGCGTGTGCTGTTCGACTGAGCATGTCGCTTCGAAGAGCGTAACAACCATGTTAACTGGTTCCCGATTTGACCATGGGAGAAACGTGGTCCATCGGGATTGGGGATCACCCTACCACGAAAATGTATGTCGCTTTGGAAGAAATACGACCACAGCGAAGCGCAAATCAATTCAGCGGTTCAAGGAGGGATGGACTGAGCGACATGCAGGATTCCAGTGGCCCATCGCACCAATGATTGAGAAGAAATACGTATGATTCTCATGGCGATTATGGACCATGCAGCCACATGAAACATCCTCACACTGGAGTTCAGGCGTATGGCATACAATTGTGTCCGCACACACGTTTCATCGCCACCACAGCATCAGAGCATTTTGTCCAGATGTCCATTACTGCGGCTGTCACTGAATGCTCACCACAGAGACCTGTGGCCCCAATGTTGTGGGGAATATCGGGCCTTGAGAGACGAATGGAATATCATCGTCTCACTTCTTCTTGCAGCTCCATGATGCTCTCATCTATGTCTAGTGACACCGTGGCACACACCTGACCGAGTCCTACATATGTATTGTCGTACCGGGCCAGTACCAGCAGTTATGGTATAATGATGCCATTGTATTTCAGTCCCATTCGCGGTTACTCCGCATTTCTGGTGCGCTGAACAGCCACAGTTTCGTCGCAGAGGTGTCGTAGCCTATTGTTTGACTCTATCTTCAGTTCTAGCTCAGGCTCTGTACCAGCAGGACAATGTGTGACCACACGCCGCACACATTATCCGATGGTTCCTGGTTGACCACCATGTGCGGTGGCACTCTACTCCCTTGGCTTGCACGTTCACCCGATCTCTCGCCCATAGAAAACGTATGTTCCTTAATAGGATGAGAAAAGGCTTGTCACAGGACACCCTAAACTACAACATATGAAATTTGGACACGCATCGAAGCATTATGGTCGGAGATACTCCGCACGGACATCGGAAGTCTCTGCCTCTCAATGCCACTTCGTGTAACAGTGGTTATTGCTGCTCATGGTGAGGCCACACAAAACAGATTTCTCCATGTTCTGTACGTCATAACGAACTGAAAGAGTATTCATTCCGCCTGTGTATGATGAGTATTCTGTACAATAAACCTGGTTGTGAATGTTTACATCCTTCTTAGCATTGCAAATTTAAGGCCCAGCAGTGTGTTTTGAATGTATTGTGATAAGCAAACGGCATAGGCATATATATAATTATCAGTTATCAGCCAGTTCAATCATGAGTTGATGTGGCCTCTTAGAGTTAGGAATTCAGGTAGAATTTCAATAGTCTTCTCCGGGTAGAACAGCCTTGGCCGATTCTCTCTCTCTCTCTCTCTCTCTCTCTCTCTCTCTCTCTCTCTCTCTCTCTCTCTCTCTCTCTCTCTTCTCTCTCTCTTATATATAATATGAAATATGGCTTCCAACAGTGCTTAGGAAATATGTGCGTAATTGATTATAATCACTTGTTGATAAATACATACCTCTCGTTCTCGTTAGAATGGCATAAACTGGAAAGGTTGAACAATGATGGATGCTTTTGCCCCTATTATTTTCCGAAATTTTTTTACAATCTGATTGATGTTAATAATTTACTCTTGAGAAACATACAGACGTAAAAACATATATTACGCCTAATTTATGGGCCTATGTTATTAAAGTAAGTAGACTAAATACATATGTATTTAATTTAAAAAAATAACATTTGTAACAGAACTAAATGGTGCACATGAAATCTAACTATGTATTATTTTTGTTTCCTTATACAATAAAGTTACAATGGTAAATGAAAATACGCGAAACTCTTTTGTGCAATTTACATTTGTTTGTAGATATTTTCTGCAGTTTCAGAACATAATTTTCATCTGTTTTTATCTCAGTACGTCCACTATAGTTTAAAAGTAAACAGCAATTTGTGTCAACAATAATCTATAAGCAATTTTACTATGACGTCTTGGGTATGTACACACAATTATTTTAAGCGAACAATAATTATTCGTTTACGTAATTTTCCAGTGAAATCGGTAACACGGCGCACTATACAGCATGTTACATATTTAAGCAACTTTCCGCAAACAAACGAATAAGATGAGACGAGACGAGACTTCCATCGAAGACCATGAGATGGAAAACTAGAAACTTTAAAAAGCGACTCATTTTTCAAATGGCGTCGAACGCTGCTCGCACACGCCCCGCATGAAGGAGGAAGCTTTTGCTTCGATCAGTTGTATGCCACCCATCTTCGCTGTGTTCCTCTTCCCGCACTGGAGCCAACAACCAGTCAACTAGTATTTCCGTCTGCTTAGTCGATTGGGTGGCGCGCGAACAAATGGCGACGCTTGATTTATAGCCCGTGGACCGTCCTTTTGTGAGGCGCCAGTCACCGGAAACACAACTCCTAGCTGTTGTCTGATCCCCCCCCCCCTTCCTCTTCCCGGAGTCTACTATTGGTTAACCAGAAACGGGCTCCTCTTGTATAGGCAATACCTCGTAAAGCAGTGAGGGCCTGTCGCTGCTCGCAGCGATGTCCATCACTCATTATGACGGTTCAACATGCGCGTGGAAGAGGAAATACAACTGCAATATTTGTTCCTTTTGTGCGGCGACATTAATAAGGACGTTAATATGACTGATGGTGATTTGCAAAAGTCTCTTTCAAATCGGTGAACATTTACAAACATTCAAGACAAACTATAAAAAGGTTGCCCATAACTTATCTGCAGGAATGTCAATGTTGTGTTATGTATTCCGACTGACTGCAGTTCTGTTAGCCCGTACCACTCCCGTGGCACGATTATTCTACTGTATAGCATTAATTATTTCCTAACTAATAGCCAAAGTAGAGTTTGGTAACTGTACCAGTGTTCAAATGCTCTTAGGTGCAACAAGTTGTACAATACATAGTCATTTATTAAAAATGTGTTCGATTGAGGATACCAATGGTTGTTACACTGTAGTATTTTTCTAAGAGCCTGGTACAGACCAGAGAAATTATGATGTTATAGGCTATTCACTGTAAAGTGGGCATTTTTCAAGACCCTCTCAACAAGCATTAACCACTAATAAATATGTTTAATTGCAGCCCCGGACGTTTATTTTTAAGAGTGATGGAAACTATACAGGATGTTTTGTAAAAAGTGGCGGAAATATAAAAATTGGCTCAAAATAAAAACTAGCCAGGACCTTAAAAAGTGCTTAATTTACCGAGAATAGCCTATCTAGAGAGATCCGTGTAGTATTTTTTTTCAAGAGCATAGAAATTTCCCACATGCATTGCTGGAGCTACACTTAGATAACACTCGAAGTGTTAAGGTTTATACCTTGTTGGAGTCTATCCTAGGCGTGTTCCCGGAACTTTTCCCAATGTCGCTGTGGATTTGTACTAAACAAAACACAACACTTTCTGCATTTCTAAGGGGCGGATTGTGCTCTAAATTGGAACAATAAGTAATTATTATTGTTATGTGTTTTCGAGCGTAATAAGTTAGAATTTCCTATAGTTGTCAGGTTGTTACAAATTTTGCCGGGAAATTTATACAAAAATATGGCCTCCATCGAGATGAAGAAAAAGGCTGCGGGGACACATACGTTCATTGTACAGAAATAGCTGTACAGATTAATTTATTTTTAGATATTTTTCGCTTACCGGCAACTCATAATTACGTCGATAAAATAATGATACGAGAGGAAAAGAGATCAACACGTTTCTCCGATAAAACTCATCTCTTTATTCAGTAAGGTAAAGGCAGTTCACAATAAAGTGAGCACTTTTGAAATAAACCCTAGAAAAATGTTATTGCTCACACCTGCATATATTTTAACGGGTGAACTGAGTGGCTGAGTGGCATGCGCCCAGTAAAGTTTTAACGATGAAAGGAAAGTCCATAACTTAACGTCAAATAAAAAGTGTCATGTAATTATTTGTGATAACTTAAACTACTCCTTTAACTTTATTTTATTATTTTAATTTATTGATGTGTAAAAATGAGAATATTCGCAAAATACGTACTTTTGTAATAATTTCAAATTTTCACTTGACGGACGCATGCATAAAGTGATGAGGCCCATGGTAATGTTAATTTTACACAAGGTGGAAGACTACACAACGTGCACACAAGTATATCTTAAGCAGGGCTTTCAAAAGTGCAAATTTTGCCGTGAACAGCCTATAGGTAGGTATTTGGGCTTATCGTCTCGTCTACAGCGAGGTCATTAGAGAGGGTGCAAGTTACACAGGGAGGGGAGGGGGGTTGGGGAAGGAATCGGCCATGGCCTTTGTTGAGGTTCCCTCCCAGCATCCTCCTAGAGCGATTTCGGAAAACAATGGAAAACCGAAATCAGGATGGCCGAGCCGGGAATCGAACCCGGTTCCTCCCGGATGCAAGTCCCTCGGTCCTCTTCAGTCAGTTTAGAACCTTGTTTCCGAAGGAGAGAAAGGCTTATGACATCACTTTCCTTTTTCTGTCTCTCTGTGTGTGCGTGTGTGCATTTGTGCGTGTGTGTGTGTGGGGGTGTGTTCCCACTGCACTTTTTTTCTACTTTTGAACGAGTAAACCGAATTTCATGAACTATGTATACATAAAGCACTTAGAAAGGACGTCAGCCTTTAATAGTTTAATAGTTTTCGATCACGGTTAGCGCATACTTTCAAAATGGCGGCTATTTTAAAATTCTGGGTTATATGTCATATCTCGGGAACCATTAAAACGATTTTAACCAAATGTTATACATTGACAGTCCAAAATGAAATCGTTGAACTTGAATATGGATATTATTGATAGTAAGCCGTTTTGTAAGCTAGTAACACATGAATATATAAAGCTATTGTGTAATAACTCGTAACTACTCAAATAATTATAGTTTAATTTGGTAATTATGTACTGCTATGGTACGTGATGCAAATGAATTATATTAAAATTCATTAGGCATTTACTCTTTACCATACGGTTCAACCAATTTCGACCAAATTTTGTATTCTGGAAGTATGTATTACAAGCATAATATATGCCAACAAATAAAAACTGTTATCTGCCATTTTGCGCAACAGCACCACTTTAATTACTGAAGTTTCACAAGCAGCACTTCGGCAGGTGATGTAAATAAAATATATATTGTAAGTGTTTCAGGCACATATCTTCAAAATGGTAACCATATAGATATTTTAGTAAAGTTTGCTATTTCGTCGGAATCATGCTATCAATTCTAACCTAAATTAATGTGTATGCTAGTAGTATATAATATACATAAACTATGAAATATATCTCAGTAAAATGTTTTTATCCGCCATTTTGAAAAATAGTGTAACAAAAATAAAATTAATGTTTGCCACATTTTATGAAACTTTTGACAGATTCCCACCTAATTTAACAAACAAGTATCACTATGGCAGTTCATCTAAATTTATACGTTTTGAGGTCGTCAGACATTATTTTAAAAATGGAGACCATATCATTTTTTTCTGCTGTAGCCTATCTATAAAATAACGAAAAACTTTAAACTTAATTTTGTATGCTGGCAGTATCTATTATAAACCCAAAATTTGCCTATACAGAGCAACATTTATCCGCCATTTTGTAAGAAGTATTCTCATGATAAATGAAAAATTTGACGTAATATCTATAAAAACAACCAACCTATGCGAATAAGGTATTCTGTGGAACGATATGTTAAGTTGTGTGATTGAAATTGCCCCAGACACTTATTTTGATGTAATATCTGGAAAAACAACCAACCTATGCGAATATGGTATTCTGTGGAATGATATGTTAATTTGTGTGATTTAATTGCCCCGGGCACTTATTTTGTTGTAATATCTGGAAATACAACCAACCAATGAGAATAAGGTATTCTGTGGAATGATATGTTAATGTGTGTGATTTAATTGCCCCAGACACTTATTTTGATGTAATATCTGGAAAAACAACCAACCTATGCGAATAAGGTATTCTGTGGAATGATATGTTAATTTGTGTGATTTAATTGCCCCAGACACTTATTTTGATGTAATATCTGGAAAAACAACCAACCTATGCGAATATGGTATTCTGTGGAATGATATGTTAATTTGTGTGATTTAATTGCCCCAGACACTTATTTTGTTGTAATATCTGGAAATACAACCAACCAATGAGAATAAGGTATTCTGTGGAATGATATGTTAATTTGTGTGATTTAATTGCCCCAGACACTTATTTTGATGTAATATCTGGAAAAACAACCAACCTATACGAATAAGGTATTCTGTGGAATGATATGTTAATTTGTGTGATTTAATTGCCCAGATACTTATTTTGATGTAATATCTGGAAAAACAACCAACCTATGCGAATAAGGTATTCTGTGGGATGCTATGTTAATTTGTGTGATTTAATTGCCCCAGACACTTATTTTGATGTAATATCTGGAAAAACAACCAACCTATGCGAATAAGGTATTCTGTACAATGATATGTTAATTTGTGTGATTTAATTGTTCCAGTTATTTATTTTGATAATTTCGGCTGTAATAACTCTTTAATTTAGTCTGCTGCATCTATGAAGCTTAATAACCCCTTTATCTTTATTTTAGTCTGCTGCATCTACGAAGCTAAATAGCCCCTTTATCTTCAATTTAGTCTGCTGCATCTACGAAGCTAAATAACCCCTTTATCTTTATTTTAGTCTGCTATATCTACGAAGCTAAATAACCCCTTTATCTTTAATTTAGTCTGCTGCATCTACGAAGCTAAATAAGCCCTTTATCTTTATTTTTATAATGTATTTATGGCAAACTTTCAATGTCCTAATATGTAACATTTGTTCTACTCCATGTATGAAGATCGTCACTAAAGGAAAAACTGAGGTTTTATGCCATATCTCGAGGACCAATCAAACGAGCCTCGCCAAATTTTACATGCAAGCAGTGCAACAAAAGGGTATGGAAAATAACATGTTTTAGGTGTGGCAAGACTTTTTTTTAAATATTGTTAATGCAATTTATTTAAATTGGCGTGCTGTATCTATTAAACAATAAAAAAAAATGTATCCAAATATTGTGCCCATTACAGTATTCGTCAGAAGTTACAATTACATACATAAATCCCCTATTTCTAGCCTTTTGCAAAAAAAAAAAAAATCGTGTTATAAAATTGAACATTTGGCAATATTTCCGAAACAAACCAAATAATTTCCACGAAATATTTCACAAGAGTAGTGTTAAAGACTGCCATGTAAACTTACATAATTTATATGTAGTCAGACAATACTTTTTAAAATATTGGCCATACAAATTGTATTATAATGTTTCTAGCTATTAATTATTTTTACCAATTCCAATCAAACTTTGTATGGTTACAGTTATTATACGCATCGTATACAGAATCTCTTTGTTAGGCAATTTTGAAAGACAGCACCAAGAAAGAAAATTGTGTTTTTTCCCCATGTATCAGGGACCAATCGATGGATTTCCACCAAATTCTTCACACAAGTTCCACCATGGCAGTCCATGTAAACTTACGTGTCTTAAGTAGCTCAGACACTTATTTTCAATGTGACGAACGTGTAAATATCTCATCTTAGTAAACCTTATAATTGAGAGCATTAGACTGAATACATTCGAAGTTGAAGCTCCGGACCCTGTCTCCGCAATGCTGTTGACTTCATGCTAGATTATGGAACAAGGATTCCTGGATTCGAGTCCTGGTGAAGGCAAGTGTGTATTTGTAATTGTATCACTCGTGTTGCGTATGTTTCTGGTCTCATCTCTAGTGATATTGCTTGTCAAAAATATGTCAAGGCCTTCCAATTATTTCAGATATTATAGAATGTTGTTACAAATTATTTCCACGCGTATAAAGGAAATTAGAGTCGTTATTTATATAATTAACTTCTTAGTTTATGTGTACGAAAAAAATTTGCCGCCCCTCCCCTAAACCAGCTAAGAGAACTTATAGCAAGAGTATTTTAATGGCCGTAAATTTCATCTATGAAAACCAAACCTGTAAAATTTAAATAACTATTAGAGTTAGAAACAAAATGAACTTTAAATAAGAAGAGACTGATATGTGTAACAAATTAGCCTAGTTTCCTCAACAAGGGTGAAATTAGTTATTAAGTAATTTCTTAAAAGCTGAGTTGGTATGAAAGACATGGCGTCTCGTTAAAAGAAATTTCATTAGAAATGAAATTAGGAACCTATACAACAGTAGCGAAGCAATAACGAATACACACGTGCTTTACCCGGGACTTGAATCCAAAATATCTTGTACCATAAATTAGCGTCCAATCAACAGCATTACGGAGACCGGATTCAGATCATGAACTTCGGATTTAATGGATCTAATTATTCGAATGACGAAGTTTACTAATCTAAAATATTTACGGACCCGTCATTATGAAAATTACAGTCCGAACCACTTAAAAAATGTAAGTTAACATGACCTCCACTAGCGCTACGCGTGTAAAGAACTAGGTAAAAATAAGTTTGATTTGTCCGTCATACATTGCATAAAAATGCTGTCGTATGAAATTGCCATAGAAGAAACTCTCTCTCTCTCTCTCTACGGTGCTTCTAACATACACTGTCAGTATACAAATTTTGTTGAATTTAATTAAATTATTTAATATATGTGGCAGCATTACCCTAATTATTTGTGAAGCCGCCATTTTAAAAATCGTTGGCTGACCTACTTATTTCATGTAAGTTTACGTTGGCTTCTGTAGCATTTATGATGTGCACAATTTGGTGGAAATTATTTGAACAATTTAGTTATATGGCAAAGTGTTCATTTTTTTTTTCAACTGGCACTGTTTTGCAAATATATTGGAAGAATTGGTTCTCTGTGTGCATAATGGATAGTTGTAATAAATATTGTTAATGTACAAAATGTAGTGGGATTTAGTTCAAATATTTTGTAGATACAATAATACCAAACGAAGTAATTTATTTTAACACCATCAAAAAATGACTGCCGCAATTGAAACATGTCAGTGTACATATCATAACGTAGCACTAATTAGGGGTAATATTTGGTGGGAACCGTTTGATTTGTACTTTAAATATGGCATAAAACCTCGATATTTTTCATGTGACGGTCTTTATAAATAGAAGCCAGAAACGTTATGTATTAGCATATTCGATAATACACTACTGCAATATTACAAAGTACAGTTAAAATAGGTAACACAGTTTTGGAGATATAGCACACTTACTTAAAATGTTTTTATAGCCGCCACTCTGAAAATAATTTTATTTCACACTTAAAAATACATATATTAATATGTCCTACCACAGTACAACTTCTTCATCGAATTTGGTAAGAATATGTTGATTGTTTCCCGAAATATAACTTAAAAACCTTATTTTCTTTATTTTGGCACTATCGCAGAAAATGAAATAGATACTAGGCTCTGTATAAATAAATGTGATCGTTGTATGCCAGTATACAAAGTTAAAATGGATTTTGTTTCTTTAATAAAATATACTGAGCTCAGCTATTTATATAGCCACCAGTCTGAAAATAAGTAGCTGACATTATTAAAATAGACCAGTTTACACTACGTAATATAGTGTTATTTGTTTGCTGAATTGGTAGGAATCTGTCAATTTCTTCCCGAGACATTACATACAAACCAAATTTTTTCATGTGGCATGTCTTGCAAAATGGTGGACAAAAGATGCTCAGTTATATGCATTTGAAAGTTGTAATATATACTGCCAGGATACATATTAAATTCGAAATGTTTACATCGTTTATATAATAAAGGATATTAAACGAAAACGACTATAAGAACAACATTTCGAAAATAAATGTTTTGCTTTCAAAACAAATACAAATGTACTACAGCTGTCGTGGTACTATGGGTCTTCCAAATTTGATAGGAATCTGTCAAATGTACTACATCTGTCGTGGTACTATGGGTCTGCCAAATTTGATAGGAATCTGTCAAATGTACTACATCTGTCGTGGTACTATAGGTCTGCCAAATTTGATAGGAATCTGTCAAATGTACTACATCTGTCGTGGTACTATGGGTCTGCCAAATTTGATAGGAATCTGTCAAATGTACTACATCTGTCGTGGTACTATGGGTCTGCCAAATTTGATAGGAATCTGTCAAATGTACTACATCTGTCGTGGTACTATGGGTCTGCCAAATTTGATAGGAATCTGTCAAATGTCTCCCGAGACAGTAGATGAAAAATTAATTATTTCCTATGGTATGTTTTACAAAATGGCGGATAAAAGATGCTTCGTATAGATATTGTTATTAGTGGTTATATCCACTGTCAGCATACAAATATAAGTTGGAATTGATTACATTGTTTCGACGATATCGCATTCTGGGCTAAAATTGCTATATGGCCACCATTTTTTAAATAAGGGTCAGACATTAAAAAAAAAAAACATTAAATTTTACCAAATTTGCTACATTACTACTTGTTTGCCAAATATGGTACGAATCTAATAATGTTTTTCGGGTATGTGACATAGGAATTTTATTTATTCATTTAACACTAGTATAAAAGAATAAATTGCTGAAAAAAGTTGCTGTGTGTTGACATATATGATTCATGTAAAATATGATTTCAGCAAATTCTCGAAATTGGTTTAATAGTACGGTATGTATACCAAATAATTCTAAAATATTTGTATGCCTGCCATTTTGAAAATTAGTACCTAATCAAATTCAATTTATTTCATTTTGCTGGCCTATCGCAGTACCTACGTGCAAAATTTGGTGAGAATTTATTTAGTTTTTTTTTTTATAATGTAAAATCTTATTTTTTTTATTTCGCACCATATTTCAAAGTGGCAGACCAACGGCAACGTCCATTTCAAAATTTGATGCTTAGAAGATAATAAGTAGTAGGAATGAGGCTGTTTTGGCCCACTTCATTAGAATGACATGTGGATAGAGCGGATAATCGATTGTTCTATTGATTGAGTAATCAATCAGTTGATATTTGCATGCATATATAATAGTTGATTAGTTGCTAATTAATGTATTAATTAATTTGTGTAATTGTTTAATATCAAATTTCTTTGATTAATTTTTTATATCAAAAATTTTATTTTATTGGTGTTGAAAGGACGGCAGAGCAGGATCGATGTGTCCTCTGTGACTTGTTGGGGTCGACTAAATAGAGCAGTGGGTTATAATTATTTATATATGAGTTAATGTTGGTGTGAGAGTGGTATAAGGTACATTGTTGATTGTGAGTAGAACACACTCATGCGGGTATGTTCTGGCCCACTAGGCGAGGGAGGTGTGGATGGAGCGAGAGCACGTGGGTATGTTTTGGCCCACTCGAACGTATTACTTTATTCAATTACAAAATGAAACTATTTTCCCTTGCAAAGTAAGTGATCTCCACTTTAATCACATAAACGATAGAACCAAACATGTATTCATTAAACTGACTTTAATTGTTCTATTACCAAATGGAACACAAAATATTTATATTAATATCGTGACAAAATATATTATATTTCAAATACCAGAATGAACGAAACAAATTTAATTAAATTAAACAAAAACCCAGCTAATATAAAATTAAAATCGCCCCGACAAACATCCCCTCCCTCACTCACACACATACTCGCATGTACTTCACCCTCATCTGATCTCAAAACACGCATCTAAATACAGATTAAACCAGACGAACTATCTTTCAAATTCCACCTAATGCCTTACAAAACTGAATGAATACGCTAAGAAATTAATTTAACAGCATGCAACTATCCAAGAAAATCGCTTCCTTCTTACTGCATGTTAAAATCTCAGCAATTCCTCAAAACATTTCCCCATAGCCACGTAACTCTCAAAAATCGCATAATTAAATAAAAACCTAAGCATTTATCCGAACACGTGAGAGAAAACTGTAAGTGTATGGGCCGTGATCACTGCTCCAGGCCTTGCAGTCAGCTCGGATAGAACTAACCTCTCTGGGGACCAAGCAGAATGCGCGAGACACCCCTCCGATGCGCTTCTACTAGGGAGAAAGAAGCAGCTCCAATATTTCACATCGTGACAGATAGAGGAGCCACATTGGCTAGGAGGAAAACTCACCTGTCGAGACAAGCCTGGCTCATTGAGTAACTTTCAAATGCCACACCCAAGTAAAACGTAAAGGGAATTTTTTTACAATATTTCCCAAAAGATTCTATGTTAATAACACAATTCAGACCAAAATCATTTTATATTATTTTTCTGGAATTGAAAAACGGTTTTCAACACTCCATTAACATATTTAATGAAGTGTAACCTGCAAGTTGTTACTTAAAAAGATACGAATTTAATTGATGTTCTTATAACGTTAAGTTAAATATATTGTTAAAAAATAGTTTCAAATATTATAAGCTGTACACAATCCAAAAAATTCTGTCTTCCTTACTAATAAAAACTGTATGGAATCACGTATGTTTCAAACCAAATTACACAATTCAAATTCGTATTTGTAAAACCTACATTCTAAGATTTCACTCCGAGAAGTATAGTAACGAATATTAGTTCCACACAGGACAAATACATAAAAATGGATTTTATTTGTAAAACATAGATATGTTTACTAAAATATTACGAGATTCATTATTAACAAACCTATACAGGTTTACAAAAAAATTATGTAAACGTCTTTGTTATATAGCAAATCTCTTAATTACTGTAAACTGGTATTTTCCAACAGCCAGAGTGTTCGGTGCTGCAGTTTAACTGCTCACCAAAGTGTATCGCCTTGGTGAGCAGGTTTATCCCCTACCAGATAATCAACATATTTTGCATGGGATTTCTCAAGATTCACCCATTACCACAACCCTTTCAATTTCATGTTATAGCATTGGCGTTAGTTTATACCGTAAAACTGTTTCAGAAACTTCTCTCTAAGTTTCTTTTAGAAACATTTTAATCATAAAAAAATTTATTTTTAATTAGGTGTAAAAGGTATGTTACAGACTTCGTGTATACCATCCATTTCTAAATATATTTGAAGAATAATATCTCTTCACAGCAAACATTGACGATATCAGCCATAGTAATATTATAAGTTTTTGAATTGAGTTATTTATAAGTTTGTATTCCCTTGGAAACTGGTTTAAAGTATTTTGGTTTGTTATAAGACAAAGTCGATGTAAGCTAGTGAGGCTTGCCGCTAGACATGCCTTAGCCTTGCTCTGCGGGGCAAGAGTCCATTTACCTGAAGTTCTCCCAAACCACTTTCCCTTCCGACTACCTTGCCCTGTTCCACCGCTGTGTGTATTTCGAGTTCAGCTAGGCTTTCAAACTCTCCATCATTCAAATATTTTCAGAGTTCATTCACAAGATTTTCTCGAGATTCTCCCTCGTTCCATTACTTTCAGAGTTAATTCATTTCTTGAAGACTTCCATTTTCATACTTGTTGGTGTTCACATTGTGTAAAAACAGAATTTATTACAACTCACCTCACATAATCATAATCTGTTTCACCCCAGTCAGTCAGCAATCACCATTTTAGCATTAATCGAGAGTTTTCCTCTGCAGAGAAGAAGTTCGAGTTATAACTAAATGTTTTATGAAACTGTTTGAATGAGGGACAATTGAATTATTTTTGAATATCTGTTACTTTCCCTTTCCACACACTTTGCAAAATGTGTTTTTGGTCGACTCCACCTACATATATTTCACAATTATTTAGATACTTCTTGCAAACCACTTCAGTATTCTCATACTCCATACATCCACTTTCCCAGGTTAAACCATGGTGGTGCATGGTTACCCATCTATTTGTTTTCTTGTAGTTAGGACTTAGATATCTCCACATTAAAGGTGGTTTGAAGCTGAATACCGTTGTGTGTTCTTCCATGTCAGTAATATCCAATTCTTTAATGATACTTTTTTCGGGGTTTGAAATCCTTGCAAATTGTCTACTGAGTCAAGTCATTATCTTCACCAACTTATCTCTTACATTACAGCTCGCCAATATATCATGAATATTATCAATGCATAACATTGCATATTAGCTGGAATTTGTGTTTTTGCAATAATTTCAATTTGTGAATCAATTATGCTATTGGTAATTGTGCCATCTTATTTGCATACATCAAATACAAATAACATTCCTTTGGTTTTAAATTATTCGGGTTCTAGGATCGATGAGCTGATTTTAATATAATACATTTCCTGGAACTTTGAATACATATAATAGCTAATAAGGAATTCCCAATTTCCAAAGTTCACATTTAAATCGGTATAGGGATAATTTTGACTGTTTAGATACAGTTAAATATTTTTCAAAACACAAAAACTATCGAATATTTATATATCAGATTTTAAATTGTTTTGTCGATTTGTTCGAAAACCAATAAATACATATTGTGGTTTCTTAGATGAAAAACTTGATTTCAGATTCCAAATGACTATTTGTGATGCCGTTAGAGATAGAAATGTCTCCAAAGCCCACTACCTGAATGCAATATCTTGATTCTTCCCTTTTTCGATATATTTTAAAAACTTTATATTTTCGAGTGTTCATTTCAATATGTGTCATTAGCCATTCGACACTATTTAATTCAAATGTTACACCTTCCTCGTTATTAGCCATATCGTTCAAATGTGTGTTACCAAATAAAATAACTAATTCTAGTTTAGCATTTAATATTACATGTTTATAGTCCTCAGGAAAGCCTAGTACCATACTTAATGGTATAACAACTTTGTATTTTCTGCCTGGGTTTATTTTTAGTGTAAAATTACTAGCATTGCTCCACCCAGCCATTAGCCCTGTATAAATATTGTTTACAATTTCCAAGAGACTTAATTTTATCATGGAAGTAATTCCAACATCATGTGATTAGTCTATTTCAACACCATTGAGCAGATATGCAATTATGTCGACTGACAGTTGACAGTGAAATTATAGTTCATGAAGGGAACTTATTAGAAGGAATACACCCTTGTGGTGTATTAAGGTTGTAGTTTGATAGTTGATTTCTGATCCAATATACAGGATATCAATTCTGTATTTGATTGTTGTTTGTGATGACTGTAACATTATTATTCTTGCTCCATATTTGCATTTCTTTGTCATAATTGTACTGCTGGAGTAATTGTGATGTTATTGCTGTTTGACTGAATTTGGTTCACTGGTTCGGATTTTATGGGCGATTTTGTTTTCAAGGATTTCGACGGTAATGTGTAAATATCATGACTTCTTATAGCAATCCTTATTTCTGATGGAAACGTATATGGACTTCTCAGAATGGTTCATATACACGTATTTCCATATTGGTAATTGTGTCATCATAACTTATTGGTTCAACATTAAGCATGTTTTCCATTCCTATTAATGGTATATCATAATTCCTTTTAAAAAAGTTTGTTGCCCTGTGTTATATCATGGGTAACTTTTTGAAATTATCTTCTAATGCTTCTGTTTACATCTTTTTATAGTTACTTTCTTCGAAATATGTTTTTTAGAAACATAGTTTTTTAATACAGCTCCTACTTAATGACCATATTGACTATTATACACAATACTGCATTTTGATTGTAATAAACACAGAATGCATGTGTGTATATAGATTTTTTAATGTATTCGAATGGTAATTTCTTAGTTTCTAAAATTAATCAGTTTACCAGCTTTATCGACAATTGTAAGAACTAATTCATCCACTCACTTAACTATTACTGACAGATATATGAATGTATTCGATTTTTCAATTATTTTGTAACATGGCGCCTTTGCACACGTGAATTCATGTATTGTATTTGTCGGTTTTCTATTCAAATATGATCTGCCTACAATACTAGTATTTATACAACATATGTTTACCGACAAAATATGAACCTGTTTTGACAATTTGTGCATTTGATTAGCTGAATATATTCTTCTTTCATAACCTAACATATTTGCAATTGAATTTTCTTCACAAAATCGATATAGGCATTAATACATCACACTAGTTAATGTATTTGGATTTCCACATAATCGGAAATGTACATTATCAATTAATGTCACTTTAATGAACATGTCTAAGTCATCCAACTCATATTATCCTACCGGTATCACAATCTTATACATTTTTTTCACCATTGTAGAACACAAATGATTGATTGTCTATATAGATGTATTGTAAGTAACGAATTCGAATAGACTTATTTGCCATCGTCCCTCTAACTCCAAATCTGGGAAATATACCGACCGCAATTTTGACGAATTTCCACTAAAATATCAATGTAACTGACATATTACTAAACTGTTTTACTAATACATTGACTTATATATCCCATTTGTAGTCAAAATATGTAAACATATATAACCACAATTAATTGTATTTGATAATTGTTCAGTTTTATAAGTGTATCTAAATTGTGTTTTTTTTTCCCTTCAAATAATTGTGTATTTCAATTGGAGGATGTAAGTTGCCGAAACTGGTGTAATGCAATTATTGATTTAAGTTTTTTATTAATTAATGCAACCCAATGTATTCCTTCGTTTTGTTTCGAATCTAAATTAACAAATATACATTCGCAATGTTTAGTTTCTTTGGTAATTTGTCTCTCATATGCATACCTCAGAAATCAGAAATAGGGAATATCCAGTTTCTTTACAAATTCATCAATGTCTTTGTTTGTTAATGCACATTATGGAAGACTATTTGGGACTTTATGAGTTTCTTTCCACATTTGGAGTTTTTTTTTCCTTGACAACTTTATTTGATTTAAGATACATTCCTTTACCACTTGATTTAGCAAGAGCTGAAATGCCTCCCATTAAAGATCAAAGAGTTGTAAAAGCAGGAAATATGATTGATAATATTCCACCTTTCTTGGTTTTTCATTTCATTTTGCATATTATTCCCATGCCTCTTTAAACCTTCGCTTGCATATCTTTGTCAACAGCCCAAACATCGAGCTTTTCACCTGTTAAAGTAGACAGTTTCTTCCTTGCATTTGCTGCTTTATCAGCTATAATTGTATTCCCTATATGTCTTTCTTTCAAATAGTTTGTTCGATCATATACTATAACATGTTCTTTGCAAGTATTGTCCAAAGCATTTATTACTAGATCATTCCATGCCAAGCATTTTACAAGCCTATTTCTGGGTCTGCAATAATTGTATTTCAGTAAATACAATTCAAATGGTAATTTGTTAATTAATATATTCAATACTTCACATCATTTTTTGATAAAATTAATATGGGCCATTGTTTTCAATTGAACGCATAACTATAAATCGGCCCACATTTATAGTTTTTATGTTACTATGTTGCCTAATACTGTATAAATTAAGGTTATAAAACAAAATGTTCATCTACCAGTAATTTTAAATATGAAAGCTAATGTAATTGAACCAAAACGTGGTATTCTTTTACCATCAAATATACATTGTATAATAAGTGGTCATCCTTCATGGGGAAAAACATGTTTTATTATGTCGATGTTGGACATGCGAATGGACTTAAGTTTGAAAATGTATATATGTTTTCTAGAACAATACAACAAAGTAAATATCAACTATTAGCGACCATTTTGTGTTTAATTGAAGGAATGCGATACTTCCCTTCTACAAATAATGAATATATTGTGTATCTGAATGGAGCATTACCAGTTCCCTATTTATATTTGATGATGTTTGGTGCGAACCGTAGGGCGAAATATAACAACACTTTAGTTTTGGTAGATGTTCAAATGTCGATGATTTTTATATGTTGCAAAGTTATGCACATATTCTAAAACATTATTTGCATGATAATTCAAATATTTTAACTGTGTTTAAAGCAGACAATATGATTCTACAACATATTTACAATGATCGCCTTTTAGGCGATATGATATTTACAAAGTTTAAAGATATGTGTTTTTACTGTTGGAAAAATAAGTACGATTTTCTGGTAATCATACCACTGCTTTTTTACTTCCCGATGAAGAATAATGAGTATTTCCAGGTTTGTACACAGTGGTATAAAACATAATCATTACAATACAAATTTAAATAGAAATCACAATAAGAATTGTGATTTGAATGGAAATATATTATGTAATGTGGGTAGGGCTGTGAAAAAGACTGATGTGGTTAATAAACGTTACGTGGAAGACTTAAATAATATTTCATAGAATGTATTTAAATCACAATCAGTCTACACACAAACTAAATTAATAAATATAATTGAAACTATCACAAAAGTATCTGCTATTATTAGTTATATTTTGGAAATATTGGCAAATTTGATGACTGCATTGCAAAATATAGAAACTAGAACAAATGAATGTTCTGAACATTTAAAAAATGTAATTAATGAAATGGTATGTGCTACGATTGCAACATATTAAAATGGCAAAATAATGGAAAAAATGATGCAGTATATAAGATTTGAATTTATAAATAAAATATCTGGTTTAGCTATGCAAATGGAACTGAAAAAGCAAACTGATTATTTTAAATCTCGAATGAACTATTTTAGTAACGATTTGAAGGTCAAAAATATGAGTAAATTAGACATACTTTTGAATAGAGTCGATAAGACTGATAAAGCACAAACTATTCTACTCAATACATCTGCTAAAACCCAATGGCTTAATTCATATATAAGGAGTTGAATTTAATGTAAGCAATGAAAATAGCTGACTGCTTCAGAATCACATAAAGACATATATGCTGTAAAGACGAAATATTTACAAGCTAAACATGTTGGAATGGAACAGGATGGTTTTAATGAAGAAAGATTTAAACCTGTTATGAGTAGAATGGATAGAGTACATTCCGTGCTAAATACGTTTACTGAAAAACCAGTGGATATTAAATTGGATGAACCAATAAAGAAGAAGAAGCTGTCTCGATTAACACATCATTTAGCTATAAAACAATCTGCCTGTGTGCGATATGGTACTAGGTTCATATTGTCAACGAAATATATGACTTCTGGGAGAATCGGTAATTAAGTTTTTTGCCTGTGTATACAATTCAAGTAGGTGATTATGTAACTTATGTTAGTGAGGATTGTTTGAATTATATCTAAAATTTCCGAATGGTTATTCCGATATCTATTTCGAGAAATGTAAGGATCTTGTTCTTCGAACAAATGTTACTAAATGTTCAGATGACGAAAATGATCCGAAACTACAATTATTAAGCAATTTTGTTGGAAGTGGAACATTTAAAGATGAAGTTGGCAACCAGTTTTCTGCTGTATATTAGAACAATCATAATCAATTGGTTAACAGATTTAAACTATCACTTCAAGAAAGTCTGGGAATAATTCACATACAAACGAAATTGTTTCTATTATTGAAGAGTTGAAGGAAGATGGCTTTATTACCAACAAATTTTAGTAAGATCGCTCAAGAGCTTCACACCCCTGCAAAGATAAGATATCCCAGAAGACTAGTTATTACTGAAGGTTTAAATAAACTTTTTAGACCGATTTGTGTGAAATGACATTGCTTTCGAAATATAATAAGCTATACAAATATATTTTATCCATAATAGAAATTTAATCAAAGTATGTTTGGGGTATACTTTTGAAAAACAAAACTGGGAAACATGTTAGTGATGCAATGAAGATCGCTTTAAAAGATAGAAAAAAATTTGCTCCAAACTGGCAGAGAAACCGAATTTTTTCTGCACTGTTACAGAAACTAATGATAGGATATGGTATCAATCACTATGCAATGTATTCAGAGCTTAAAGCCAGTATTGTGTATTGATACAACAAATGGGTAGACATTTTTCCTAAAATAGTTAAATTTTATATTCCAGAGATCATAGAATTATCAAGATGATGCCTGAAAAAGTTGTAGGCAATAGTTTCATTAAAACTGTGTATAATAATGTTAAAGCAATCGACTAGAGAAAATAAAAGTTTAAAGATGTTATGTACGTACAAGTGTCGAAACAAAAAGGAATCTTTGAGAAAAATTTATGGTGAATTGGTGGTACAAAATATTTAAAATTATTTTAGTTTAAAGTTTATTTCCCAGAGTGCATTATCTAGAAACCTATTATGGTCAGCCTATAAGAGGTGGTTTTTACGAACATGAATTGCAAAAGTCAGTTCTCCAAATGAATATTTGTTTGATAAAAATCAGAAAATGGGAAAAGAATAGGTGATTGGTTCGATGAAGAGGTTTCTCAAAAGCAAATGTCTCATGGTTGAAGAATAAGGATCTTAAATGATTGGAATAGAATGTTTTGTAAATTGTTTTTATACTAAATAAAAATATTTTAAATTATATTTAATGGGTTATTCAATTAATAAACCTATCGATATTGATGGGGAATGGATGTAAATTTTATTGTGCAATCATTCCTATTGTTTCAATCGTAAACTGTTGCATTTAATTTATGATGTAATTCTTTGTATTTGGGTAATATTTTCCAGTTTGTAAGGAGTGAAAACATTTGTGTTGTTAATTCTCAGAGTTAATTTTCTTTTTCTTGGATTAATGGTTGTAAAATAGATCTACACCTAACAAATAACCATTTGATTTCCTGTGTTAATCGATAAAAAATAATTTTATGACATTTAAATTATAACATCAAGTTTTTTTGTTAAATTTTTTTTGTTTGAATTAGAATGTGGTATGTGTAGGTTTCGGAATTATCATTTCTTCGAGGTTGTATGCATTGGAGTTATGATATAGAAATCAGGAGGAAATGAAGCAGAGAGATTTTTTGCAGTATTGATTTGGAAATACTGGAGGAAAGTTGATTTAAGTGTTTCATTAGTTTTTATAAGTTATGTATTCCCTGAGGAAGAAAGAACGAGCAAACATGCCAAAACTATATACTATCTAGGTATGTTTGAGTGAGAGAGTATTTGTATATATAGGATTAGCGTTGAGGGTTTGGCTCTCAGACTGTTAGTATACAGTGCTGGAAGTCTCTAAACTAGTGATAGTTTTCTAGTCAGCGGGATGGCTGAGGGAAAGTAACATTCATTATTATCAATGCAGTTTAGAAATGGTTTTTCTGCCCTGGTGGACTGGGCTGGGACAAGAGTACAGTCATGGGAAAGAGCTTGAGTTAGTCCTTGTCACGTCATGTTGGAGGAGTTTGGGGATTATTGGCAAAAAATTTTATCGAGAGCGTTCTGTTCTGTTTGAGCATGCTGTGAGGGATGACGTTTTGCACTAAGTTCTTTGTTCTTGCCGACAATGTGTTGGAGGAAGTGGGGGTGAATCAGCAAATATGTGTGGTGTCGAGCAGCCTAAGGTGTGTGAATTTGGAGTATTCTCTTTAACATCAAGCCAAAAACGAATCAGAGGAGGTGGGGTGAGGAATGTTCGGTGTTGGCAGATAGATGAATGGCTGGTCGCGAAGTGTGTGAGAAGAAACAAGTGTGCCGGGTGACAGTAAACGCTGTATTGTCGGCTGTGCGATGTGCCTCTATGCGGTGTGAAGTCCTTGGTGTGGCAGGGGAGAAGGGAATCTGCAGCCATAATTTTTGGGGGAGGTGCTCAGTGCAGGTGAAGGCATCTGCAAGGGGAAAGGGGGTGGCCTGATAAGTGGATGGTGGAGGGATGTGCATGCGCAGTAGAACTCTGTTGGGCCAGTTGGGGCAGGGTATGGTACAGTCTCCGATACCTGGTGCTTTCTGCATGCAGCAGACGAAAGCTTAAACACCCCACTTCACTGCCTGACCTCGCACAACACAGCTAGCCTTGTGTCCTCTCCATGTCATGCTGCTCGAATCAGTTAGGCCAATAAGCTATTGCTTTCTTGTCAGCATGAGAGTCTGAAGTATTTTCTTTGCTCCTGCTGACTATGCATTGGAGGAGGTAGGGTGAAATGGTAAAGTGTATGGTCTCGAGAAGCATTAGAACTTGCGGCAATTTTTTTACTCTACCAACAACATGGCAGAGAAGGCAGAGGTGGGCGGAGAAATGTCAGGTTTCCGAAAGCCTTTAGTTATAAATGAGCCACCGACTTGCTTCGTTGCGTAACACAAGGCATTGAACAGTGTTAACATTTCCTACGGAATACAATTCTCAATTCATTTGTTAAAGTCTTGTGTATTTGTATAAATGCTTAGGTTTTTATTTAATTGTGTGATAGTTGAGAGTTACGCAGCTATCGGAAAATGTTATGAGGAATTGCTGTGATTTTATAGCGGTAAGAGGGATTTTTCTTGGATAGTTGCATGATGTTAAGTTAATTTCTTAGTGTATTTATTCAGTTTTGTAAAGCATTACGTGGAATTTGGAAGATCATTGTTCTGGTTTAACCTGTATTTCGTTGCATGTTTTGAGAGCCGATGAGGGATCCAGTAAATCATGTATTTATATTTGTGTATGTGTACTTATGTTGGGAGTTGGATCTGTATTTATGGTGGTGAGTTGAAATTTTATATTAGCTTGGTTCTTGTCGTTATTGATTAAAGAGGAGATCGTGTACATGGCTAGGGAAAATAGTTTCAATCTGTTATCGCATCATTAAAGTATTTCGTTCGGTAACCTATTTGATCATAAATCATAGTGGGCCAAAACATACCTGTATGCTTTCGCTCCATCCACATGTCGTTCTAGAAGTGGGCCAAAACATACCGCATGCTCTCGCTCCATCCACATATCATTCTAATGAAGTGGGCCAAAACACACCCGCATGAGTGCATTCCACTCACAAACAAAAATGTACCTTATACCACTTTTACACCAATATTAACTCCTGTATAAACAATTGCAACCCACTCCTCTGGTCAGTCGACTATTACAAGTCATGGAGGACACATCGATCCTGCTCCATCATCCTTTCAACACCAATCAAATAATATCATTTTTTGATATAAAAATTTTTTTATCACAGAAATTTGATATCATATAATTACACTAATTAATTTGATTAATTAATCCATTAATTAGCAACTAATCGACTATACTATATGCATGCGCATATTGATTAACAGATTATTCGATTAATCGTACAATCGATTATCCACTCCATCCACGAAGTGGGCCAAAACGGCCTAGCTCCTACTACTATAATATGTTAGCATGCAAAATTTTGTTTAAATCAGAAAGGTTATCAAGATACGACTTAACACCCTAAATATTAAAATTGCCGCAATTTTGATAGGAAGTGCCCGGCGTGGTCTAAAATTATAAAATAAAGGTTTCTTCACCGAAACTATATGTGTACCGAGTTTGGTGAAATCTGTTGATGAGTTTAAAAATTGATAAGTGGGAGCAAACACACACACACGCAGGAAAGTTATCTCAAAAGCTTTTCTTTCCTTCATAAAGAAGGCTTAAAAGTTATAAAAATTTCGTAAATATTTTAAAAATTGTTGACTGTCACGATGCATTACAAATATGATGACGTCAGTCGACACCTAACATGAGAACGTTAACTAATCACAATTCAGATGACCATTTCAACTAGCATGCAATGTTAATACCACGTTTTAAATTTATGTAACAGTATTATTAGCATACGTATCAACAGATCCTCAGAATACACATACTCATTAATTGAGGAAAAAGTTGTTGTTTAACAAAGGAAAAAATGTCCTATGATTGCAATAAATAGGAACCTGTAAATTAACTGGTGTATTAACCGCACACATCCCATACTGTATTTGTATTCATTTAGAAATCATATACGAAATTAACATACGTAACAAGAATTGCTGTGTAAATACTAGATTATTTATGGCAGCATAAAACTAAACAACATTCAATATTGTTATTATAAATAATGCAATGAATTTTAAATATATACTTGCGTTTGCATGTGTATTTGAATATCACAGTGATCTCCGCAAAGAATTTGATTGGTATGATTTTAAAAACAGGTCTAATAATTATCCGAAACAGTCAACAGATTTAAATTAAACGTAAACGGACACCATATCTACAATGGGGTTCAGGGCACTTAGTTCAAAATGTAGTTCTAATATGTTACTATAATAAATTGTATTTTACAGTACCCGTCCCCAGACCATATTTTATTGTAATGACCCTGATCCCTCGGCTTGAACATTTTTATACTGGCGAACATTACTCATACATTTAGAATATATTTAAAAAATGGCAATAAGCTGTATGAAAATGGGTTTTCTCACTCTGTTACTGTGGTTCAACAACCACACATGTGGAACTCATTAACAGAGATATAGATTTTTAACGAAGATATTATGTAAAAAGTTAACTGCTGATTTCATTACAATTTTATGACTGGACCACACATTTGCGGATTTTCGCAGACGAAGCATTAACGTTGAGTGTGACTGCTACTCTAGTGTCACTGGGCCAAACAAATATTGAACTAGGACCTCATATGTGCTGAGGCCTGTAAGGGGAGAAATAGTGCACACGTGTGCATAGGAAGCTGAAAGATAACATGCTGCTTGACATTTTAGAGATAAATCACTATATTTAATAATTAAATGTACTAATTAAATTTTCAAAAAATAATTGTTTCGTTTACAAATCAATTAAAATACATCTAAAGTGTGTATTAAAATGTCAACTTTTGGCGACGGAACTCCGTTCGAGCCCATAGAAAGGTGCCAACATACATGAAAAATAACATACAGAATTTAACAAACAATTTAACTCTAAATGTTACATAAATAATACAATAAATATTACTCCATGTATAAAACTTATGCCATGGCTCTGTGATGCAGTGTTACTCCTGACGTATTTCATCGTCCCCGTTCTGGTTTCACATGACGTTGGCGTAAAATTTTCTGTCACCTGGAAGTGTTTTGTTTTTCATTCGCAGCCAGTGAGACAGAATATTTCCAAGATGCAAACATAGTCCGGCTCCAGTCAGTAACGTAACATCGAAGATACGTCGCCTGGGTTCGCTCCTTCTTGTACTGCAGTTATGATTTGCGGGTTGCGTTAAGCAAGGTCCCAAGGGGATTGTGTTGCGCCTAACTACTCAACACTAAAGCTTATGTCTGACTGGCTGGAGATGTTGTAACGGCTGCAGAGATCTCGACTAGCCTCGGCTACCATTGTCCATGCTCCATGCTGCTCTGGGTGCGGGGTTTGTGGGGATGGGAACTAGGAGAGTATACTACGTGATTCCGAACAATACCGACAAACTCCGGCAGGTTATTCCTAACGTTATTCCTTACAGGCCTCTGTGCCATTATTACCCTAAAGTGATTACTGAGGGAGCTACGCGGCCCTAAAACTCACGATTTAGAATGTAATTTAGTCGAAAATAATAGTAACCACCCACGAGTAAGCAACAAATCGGGGAATAGTGTTTTGTGGAACGGAGATCCTACACCTGTGACAATGCATTTGGCAATATCATCCCTCGTCATCATGAAAATAGGAGTTGCCCCTCTGTGTTTGAACGGTAAGTGTGAACAGTAAGCTGTAAGCGATTTATTGAGATGACTAAAGAATCAGCACATCATAATCAACAAAAATGGTCGTCTTGTGGGAATACTGTCAGGTGATCTGTGGTCGCAGGCCACTCACCCTTCTGTTTTGCGTACGCACTTTCCGGACCGATTTTTTTAATGATAGGGTTCACTAAAATGAAATATTTACACGGCCATCATTTTATAATTGATTACCTAAATCGTTAAAAACACATAAGTTTACATGGCCTGCCATAATGCCACTTGTGTAAAAATATTGGTATAAATCAGTTCATTGGTTCTGAGATATGGTATAAAAACCTTATTTTCTTAAACGAGGCTATCTTACAAAATTGCCAAAAAAAATATGCTCTGTATCTTATGTTTATAATAGATAATGGCAGCATAAAAAATCTGATTGCATTTCTTAAATACTTAAATAAGTTAGCCTAACACAGAGAAACATTTATATTCCCGCCATTTTAAGAAAGAATGTCTGATATAATTTTAATGAAGTAACTTTACATGGTCTTCTGTAGGTGTGAAAAATTTGGGAAATTATTTTAACTGTCCCGAAAATATGTCAAGAAGGTCAAATTAGTCACCTGCCATTATTCTGCGAAAAAATACGGCAAAAGAGGATTTCTGTATGCACAAATGTCGCTTCTAATAAATATTGTTAGCGTACAAAATTTGGTAAAATTTTTTGGAAAGGTTTCATAGATATTATATATTAAACTGCATTATTTATATACACCTCAATAAAAAAAATTCCTTCCACACATAATATATAATAGTTTATATGCCTAACTGTAGCACTAATTGCGTGAAATTTCAACATGAATCTGTTGATTGATCATCGATATATCGCAAAAAACCTCTATTGTTATGAGACGATTCTCATAACTGGAGGACAAAAATTAGGTATTATCACATTCGATGATTTTCATAGACACAAAATACGAAGTTAATTTTAAAAAGATTTCATAGTTTCGTAGATATGCCACACTGAGCTAAAATGTGTGTACAGGCTTTACTCTAAAAATAATAAACGTCCAAAGTTAAAACATAAATTCATATGGTCTACCACAGTACATCTTATAGGCTCTTCACGGTAAAAAAGCACTTTTTCTTTTTAGCCATTATGTATACTTAAAGCACTTTCAAAATAAATTTGGCCATGTAAGTGATAAACACAGTGTGTATATTCCACTGCAATAGGAAGTTAACGTTTAAGGCAAAAATAAATATATTTAATGATTATTTTTCCAAATCAGAGGGCTTACAAAATGCTCGCTTTACCGTGAATAGCATATAGCAAAACTTGAAAGAAATTGGTTGATGTTTTTCAATATACGATATAAAAACTGTAATATTTCATGTGGGGCTATCTTATAAAAAGTAGGAGAAAAGATGCGGTGCATAGAAAAGTTTGAAGAATATAGTAGAATCTATCAGAATACAACGTTAAGTAGATTTTTTTCAATAGATAAAAAATTCTGAGCTAAAATTTTTATATGGCCGCAATTTTGTAAAATATATATGTCTGGCCCTCTCAAATTCTGTCAGTTTACATGGGCTGCCATAGTTCTGCTTGTTTGTTCAATTATCGTATAAATCGGTTGGTTTCTTTTTCGGACATATTGCATAATTTTAATATGTGATATACTATTTTACTAAATCGCGGACAAAAGAGATTTTGTCTGGAGACATCTGTTGGTTGTAAAATATACAGCCATCACACAAAATCACGTTGGAATTCATTCCATGCTGACGACGATTTAACATACAAAGCTAAACAATATGGTAGGTTAGTTTATGTTATGATAGTTTCGAATTTTTTTCTGGCGTTTGGTAGGTTAATAGAGGTTAGGTTTAGTTTTTTTTTGGAATTTATTAGGTTAATTTATTTTAGTTTGACAGATGGAAGGGATGTTTGTGTTTCGGCTGGTCTTATCTCTATAGTTCCTCTATACTTGAGTTATGGTGGGTGGGTACATTGAATGGCAAGGTGCCTGCTTGCGAGTATGTAAGGAGCTCTGGGTTCCCCTAAGAAAGCTTAATTTGAAACACTGTGTCGTGAAGGACACTTTGTCTCAGCTCGCGTAAGCAACGGGGATATATTATAAAGCCAAAGGTTGGTGGTCCATCAACGCCTGAGGTTTGCACAAAGCTAACGACTTCATCAGGTGTGATACCAGTAGTGATATCAGCCTGTTCGGCTGAGGTACCAACAACACCAATGCCGAGATTACCTGCTTCTTTAGCTCCAGCACCTACATCTCCAAGAGGACCCTGCGAGTCTTTGCTTAAACCACTAAGTCGTAAATCAGTGTCGCTTCTGTGAAAAGATTAGCAAAATCTGCCATGCTCGGCGCCATGAGAGAAAGGCCTGTAAAATGAGAACTTTTCGCGCAATGAAGCAAAGGTTCGTCTGCCAGGAGCCAGCAAGTGTCGTCGGCAATAACTCGTGCTACATCGATGGGTACTGCTTCCACAGACGATTATGGTGGGACAGTTACTGCTAAAGACAGAATGAGTGCAAGACACTCATGTGAAGTCGACGAACTTCAAAATCAACAGTCGTCAGGCTATAAATACTGATGAGTAAAAACTTCTACAACTAAAATCATACTTGATATTGAAGATGAAACAGGGAGTGGAAACGGCAATCATGAAGACAGCATTGGTAACAATGACTATGAAGACGGTGATAGTGTTGAAGACGATGATGATTCTCTCGTTACAATGACACACCCTCAAACGAGTTTTCTTCGACAAATGATGTGAAGACAGCATTGGTAACAATGACTATGAAGACGGTGATAGTGTTGAAGACGATGATGATTCTCTCGATACAATGACACGCCCTCAAACGAGTTTTCTTCGACAAATGATGTGAAGACAGCATTGGTAACAATGACTATGAAGACGGTGATAGTGTTGAAGACGATGATGATTCTCTCGTTACAATGACACACCCTCAAACGAGTTTTCTTCGACAAATGATGTGAAGACAGCATTGGTAACAATGACTATGAAGACGGTGATAGTGTTGAAGACGATGATGATTCTCTCGATACAATGACACGCCCTCAAACGAGTTTTCTTCGACAAATGATGTGAAGACAGCATTGGTAACAATGACTATGAAGACGGTGATAGTGTTGAAGACGATGATGATTCTCTCGATACAATGACACACCCTCAAACGAGTTTTCTTCGACAAATGATGTGAAGACAGCATTGGTAACAATGACTATGAAGACGGTGATAGTGTTGATGACGATGATGATTCTCTCGATACAATGACACACCCTCAAACGAGTTTTCTTCGACAAATGATGTGAAGACAGCATTGGTAACAATGACTATGAAGATGGTGATAGTGTTGATGACGATGATGATTCTCTCGATACAATGACACACCCTCAAACGAGTTTTCTTCGACAAATGATGTGAAGACAGCATTGGTAACAATGACTATGAAGACGGTGATAGTGTTGATGACGATGATGATTCTCTCGATACAATGACACACCCTCAAACGAGTTTTCTTCGACAAATGATGTGAAGACAGCATTGGTAACAATGACTATGAAGACGGTGATAGTGTTGAAGACGATGATGATTCTCTCGATACAATGACACACCCTCAAACGAGTTTTCTTCGACAAATGATGTGAAGAAGGCAAGGTGCATCGAGACTGCTCGTTCATTTGTTGCAACAAGCGACATGAAGAAGGTGGAAGATGCTGGGAATACAGACTATGTATTTCCCGAAGACCAGAATAAACTTGTAGATAGACTCAGCATTTAGATCGCTAAGCAAAGACGTTGGAATTACTCGAAAATGGAAGAGGTAAGTTCGATCATTAGAGAATTTAGGGGAAGGGGTTACAGATGATGATGATGTGATGAACTGTTTTCTTCTGAAATTTTAATTACAAAATAATAGAATATTATCATTATAAAATAATTGGTTTTCCTTATTTTTGTGTCGTACCCTGCTATCCGTAACCACTTTAAAGTGCTTCTATGAGCACTCGACTATTAACATTCAGATATACATACAGAATATTTATTAATTATTAAAGTATTAAAAATGCATAAATAGTTGGCTGCATACAAAACATTCAGTCTGTCGCTATGTACAAATTTTGGAGACAGTTGGTGAATTTTTCTTTCATATGTATGCTTAGAGACTTACGACAAACCCCATGGATTGAATATGGACTGGCAGATTGTTGATCAAGAAGAGCGCCAAAGTTATGATTGTTTACATTCCACGTCTGAAAAGCCTCGCACTATTGGTATCTCGTACGATGGGCTCGGTTTATTCACAAGTACATAAATGTAATAAAATCTGGGTAGGCTCGTTATGCCTACAAAGTAGTGAAGGCGGTGAATAATATGCAGATTGTGATATCTTATTATATAATATGACCATCTATGACTGTCTGTCCGTCTTTAATACTTCTAAGTCCCTTAAAACTCAATAAAAGTTCTTCAAATTTTTCAGAGCAAATCCTCAGGGTCAAATACAGGTCAAGTTCGAATTTCAGCAAGATCAGATTACCCAATCATGAGTTGTGATCCTAAAAACACAGTTTTAATTACTTTTTCCTACGAGAGATCTGTATTAATGCATAGAGATTATTGCATAGAGATATGAAGGTAAAAGAATATCATTTTTGTATATATTTTAAATGTCTCGCTTCAATGTTGAGTTAGTTAAGTTAGGCCTTAGTGGCTTAGTGGATAGAGAGACTCCAAGTGGGGCCGCAGTGGCTCAGTAGATAGAATGATTTCAAGTGGGGCCACAGTGGCTCATTTGATAGAGCGATCCCGAGTGGGGACGCAGTGGCTTAGTGGATAGAGAGACTCCAAGTGGGACCGCAGTGGCTCAGTAGATAGAATGATTTCAAGTGGGGCCACAGTGGCTCATTTGATAGAGCGATCCCGAGTGGGGCCGCAGTGGCTTAGTGGATAGAGAGACTCCAAGTGGGACCGCAGTGGCTCAGTAGATAGAATGATTTCAAGTGGGGCCACAGTGGCTCATTTGATAGAGAGATCCCGAGTGGGGCCGCAGTGGCTTAGTGGATCGAACTATATCCAATGTTGAGTTAATTTCACATAATTTTTTTTTTCAGTCGTCGTATGATAACAAATATTTGTAACATCGTAACTGTTCTAGGCACGTGACAATACTAAAAAAAAATTCACGAACTGGGGGCCTCTAGTTGTGTAGTAGTTAGACTTCAAGAAGAGAGGGGACTAGAGATGTAGTAAGTTAATGTTAGACTTTTGCATAGTTCTGCAATACTCTAAGTACACTTAAAGTACAACTTAAGAAAATTAACATTAAATAATTTTTAAATTCGAATAATAAATACAGATTGTATATTTTACATATACATATGCATATAAACAGAAATGCAGTGGGCAACATCAACATCGCCAGTTGTATAAATAGCTGAGTTCTTTTTTTAGTATTTTGTATTAATATATTTTAAAAATATTAAAAAATATTTTTAAAATGTAATATTTTATATCATTTTTGAATCCTGTACCACTGCCAGTGTGTTAAACGGTTTTTATTTTTAAAAAAATATCATTATAAAGCAAATATATGGGCTAATCACTATGGTTGTAAAGTGCTTTTACATGCATATGTAAATACATGCAAACATTGACATCTGGGGCTAGAAATTATTCTTGTAAACTCAATTTCACGAGACTACCTGCCTCCTAATAGTTCATAAACTATATTCACCTGATTATAAATATTGTAATGGCCCTACTTGCCACAAAATGTTGGCTGTAAATAATAATTAAAATAAATATAAAAAAGGCGTGTGGGCTTAGGTACATATGCTTTAGAAAGTAATGAAAGGATTTTAATTCAAACATTTAATGATTGCTGTTCATGAGTTCTCTGTAGATGAGTGTTCAAAGTGTCCGACTTCTATTTGAGGGGTCGTGGGTTGGAATCCTGTCCCTGCATGTTAGTTTTCCATTTTTTAAAAGCTACGAACTGTCATGAGAATGTGTGAAATTAACAGAATTTCAATTTTTTAAATCAATTTTGCATTAAAAATACATTTTCGATATATATTACTGTATTTTTTATTTCGGTATTTTTCAAATGACGAATAAAATAAATTTAAATTAAATACTTCTAATTATTTATAAATGCATCGACTCCTACATGTATGATAGTTTTGACAAGGCTACATCGCGGTGTGAGCGATCACGGTAAGTGCGCGTGCACTTGTCTCAGTGGGTCATTTACACTGGTCGCTTCTGCCCCATGCTGTGCATATGGGCGTCGCTGCACACTTCACCTGCCATACAGGCGCGCCTGCCTCACATGCCTGTCGGTGCATGCGTGGTTACAAGGCTAGATAGCTTAATTTTTAATTAAATTTCTTTCTTACAACAGTAAAAACAAATTGAATAAAGAGAATGTTTTCAATAATATATTTAGAATTATTATTTTTTAATAAAGTATTAAAATTCGAGTATTTTTTTTTACATTTTCCTGTCTGGAATGAACTTTACAATTATTTTTTATATACTTTCTCGGGTAGGGAAAATTATATATTTAAATCCGTAAATAAATATAGTACCTACCCACTGACGATCTGCGCACTCTAGCAGGTGATGAAGGAACTACATAGAAGGCTGGAGAAGGCGGCAAGAGAGAAAGGAAAGAGAGAAAGATGGCATGAGAGAGAGAGAAAACAGAAAGGAAAGAGAAAAAGTTATGGAATGAGAGAGAGAGACAAGAGAGAAAGAGATGGAATGGGAGACAAGAGAGAAAGAGATATAATGAGAGATAGACAAGAGAGAAAGAGATGGTATAAGAGAGAGAAGAGAGAAATGAAAAATAGTAAGAAATAGAATGAGAGAGACAAAAAAGACAGGAAAGAGAGAAATATATAGAATGAGAGAGAGAGACAAGAGACTAAGAGATGGAATGAGAGAGGTACAAGAGAGAAATAGATTGAATGAGAGAGGGAGAGAGAGAGAGAGAGACAAGTTGGAATAACAGAGCATGAAGTGCAAAATCAAAATGGTGGTATGACATCATGATCGCATTTGACTTGAAAAGACGAGTGCGGTTATGTGTACCACTCAATACATACGCCTTTCAATTTTTTCATTCTAAAAATATATTTAAATTTTAAAAAAATATTTTATTCTATTGGCTCTTCGGTTTCCTCATTTTGGCTAAAATTTCAATAACTTTTGCAAATATTCAGCAACAACAAGGAATCATCAGTCACATAGAGGAGCAAGAACATTTTTCATAGATTTTTGGGATAACTGGAATTTTTATGGAAAATAAAGGACATTTTAAGTAAAAAAGACCGATTTTTGTGGTAAAACAAGGGATTTTGAGAAAAAAATGACCGTCAACCGACCGGAATGACAGAGCATGAAGTCGGAATCCAAGATGGGGGCGATATCCTCGATCCTCTTGCCGGAGCCGTTCCAACATAACGAAGATACCTACACTACTAATATGCGCGGGGTAGGGGGGGATACACAACTATATAGATATATCAATTTATATTAAATTATAAAGATTTTACGAGTCACATTAAGTGAAGTCTTATTTGAGTGTCTCCACCTGGTTTATGATTCTGGAGGCTCTTTAAGACGACGGAAGTCTACGCACGGACATACCCATCTTCAGTTCTCATCTTCTGGTTCCAATGGCCCGACGACAAAAAGACACCGCTCATGGTCTACACTGCCCTATATCGGCTGCGTTGTACCCGTTTACTGTACGTGGAGGGGGTTTTCTGTGGTTTGCCATTACATAGCTAATTTCTGCAGTCACGGCCCGTATCCTAGATAAATACGTGAAGGTGTGATCAGACAGGCCGCTCAGCTAAGGCCTTACCACAACTCGTAACAAACGCATAACAAGACGTTTAAAACTCTTCAGCCATCTATGGCTGTGTAACAGTTGCTCCAAACAACTATGTTACCTGGGCTTACTGATAGGAATCTAATCTCAGAAATATTTTATTTGGGTTAGAATTCCTCTTCGATGGTTAAATATTTAATTTCGCTGTATTTTGTCATCCTATAAATGTTTTTAAAATATTAATTTTATTAACGTTCATATTAAAATGACATTACTTTAAAGTGGAAGTTCATAATATTGTTTCCGTAACCCTGAGAAATGAAAATAACTTAAATTATCCTTTCATTCAATTTGAAAAAACATTCAATAATGTGAGTAGGCTAATCATTACTATCCATATAATAACTGTCAATATATTTAGGAGTTACAAATCAAAACTTTTACAACGAATATTCAGGGGGTTAAACTTTACTGTTTTCATGTATTACATTTTTATTTAAACAGATGGTTTACATGTTTCTTTTTTTAATTCAATTGTTTTCAGTACGGAAGAAAAGTTATTAGCATAGTTTGAAGAAATTAGTTAACTTCATCTAGAACTATTAGCCACCACAATTTATAGCTTCATTGAAAATAATGAAAGTTATTTAGTACTATTTTACAATTGTTTGTTGTTACTCAATTTGTCTGAAACTTGAGGGCGCTTATCTTTGTCAGTTTTAAAAAATGGTGCAAAACGAGTAAAATTTTGGAATTAAACTGTAATATATGTCATTCGTTTTATAGTAAAATTAATTATGAATCATTCAAGCTATAATCATATAGTCAAGTCAAGCATATATATTTGTTTAATGTACATTAAAGATTATAAAACGTATTACAGTGTTGGATAAAACGTGTCGATTTGTACAGTTGTAAGAATGCGCTCTGCTACAACTCGCTGCCGAGGAAATATTTTTCTGCTCTTTCTCAGTGGAGAGTTGGAGAGTAGGAAGACGTATCGGGCGTGTCGTTCACTGAGAAGATGCGAGGATGAGAAAGGAGGAGGGATTCCATCCCGCAGATTGTGACCGCGGCAGAAGAGCTGAGGATGTGAAGGAGGAGGGGTTCCATCCCGCAGATTGTGACCGCGGCAGAAGAGCTGAGGATGTGAAGGAGGAGGGGTTCCATCCCGCAGATTGTGACCGCGGCAGAAGAGCTGAGGATGTGAAGGAGGAGGGGTTCCATCCCGCAGATTGTGACCGCGGCAGAAGAGCTGAGGATGACGTGACGTGCGGCTAACAGCGTGACGTCAAGGACGTGAGGTTTGTCGACGAGAGGAGACAAGTAGCGCCCGAGGATCTACACAATACTGTGCCCACGACATACTTACTCTAACCGCGGTTTCTTCGCACATTTAAATCAAACCTTTGAAAAATCACCCCATCTTATGGAGCAGGAATGTCATGAATAGAACAAAAAGTATTATATTTAAGTCCGTATTAGAGAGTAGGTACAGTCTTATATGGAGCAGAGACCTGGAAAATTAATCAAAAACATATTAAGAAGCTGAAAGCATTAGAAACGGATTTCTAGAGAAGGTCAGCCAGAATTTCAAGAAAATAAAAATTTAAGGAATACCAAAATAATAAGTCTAATGGAAGTGGAAGACGAAAAAACAAAAGTTCTAGAACGAAGAAGGTTGAATGGTATGCATGTAAGAAGAATGAATATACAGAAATGGAAGTACAAATTATACAGAATGGAAGTTGAACTAGTGCAGAGACTACTGCTCCAAATGTACCGATAGCAAAGAAAAGATTTGGTGCAGAAGAGGAAGATAGAGAAGGCCGACATATCTCGAGAAATGATTTGAGAAGAAATAATGTCTAGTTCTTTACGAAACAATTCTTCCGAGTTTATTGTTATGTTGGAAGAAAACCTCTGTGTTGAGGATAATCTCTCTTAATAATAACATGAAGTGTTAGTTTCTTTCGTAGGTATGTGTTGTGTGACATGTGTTTTTTATACTCCTGTTAACATAAAATTACATTAATTTGTAATAAAGTAGCACTTTATATGTATTCTATCTATAAATTATTAAAATTACCTTTTAATTAATATCAATTCAAAAGTGGGAACAGTGTTTACAATGCCTAGTAAGAAATATTTCTTATGCAAAATATTATTACACTGACTGCGCACGAATGCGGCGCGTTGTCCCTTTGGTGTGGATTTCTAGAATATGTTAAGTAAGGTTTATTCTCTTATAGGTTGGAAGGATCAGTGTTAAATTTGGCCACCAAAAATTTTAGCTACTAGGTAAGCGCTATTGTCGCGTATGTACCATATTTCCTCCATTGTAAACGGTGAAAAGCCGGATAATACCAATAATCATAAATCAGATATAGAATAACTTCATTACTAAATTAATTCATTCTAAAAAAATTGCTAAAAATGTTAATAAAAAATTGCCTTTTGGAACATTCCACATCTAAGGGCGGAATTTACCCCTTTGCCAAACTCTCAGATAAGAAATATAATCTTATTACTACCCAGAGAAGAAGTCATTTTAACTCGGTTAATCTTTGTTTGCGTGAGGTGCGGGGTTATCCTGGAAGTAAAATTTTAGCAGGGCTTCATAAAAGTAGGAAGTAGCCGTGAACGGGCTATGAACGAAAGCCTGCAAAGCATCAGCCCTTCCCCATTCATACTGTAGTCACGGGAAAGAAAATTTATAGACTATTAGCGGTAAAGTGAGCACTTTTTAAGGCCCTCCAAACAGGCATTAACAACTTATAAATATTATTTATTGCAGCCTCAGAAGTTAACTTTTGAGAGTAGTGAAAAGTATACACTGTATTTATTAGTAACACAGCAAATTTTTCTATTCAAATGTGGCAGGAAGATAGATATAGGAAAGGAAAATTTTGGTAGGGCCTAAAATAGTGCTCACTTTACCATTAATAGCCTATAAGGGTGCTGCTGCAGCCACATAGTATGAATAGGGGGTCAGTATCAATTAAATTTCTTCTCAGTGCATCAATACTGAAGATAAAGCTTTCGAACAAGAAGTATTTTACGTAACAATTCTTAAGGAATTCTGCCAATTATACGATTCTCTGAAATTCAACATGATAATTTACATTTTAAAAAAAAGTTAGTGAATTATAGATGTATATATTTATTTATTTATTTATACCAAACATTGTAGTTATGTCTGATAAAATTACGTTGCATTTTTTTTTCATTTGTAGCTGTTATCTTTAAAAGTGATGCAATGACAACAATTATACCATATTTAAAATCCTTGACCACAGGCTTGTTAAGCAGTGCCTTTAAGGGGATTGCCAATCTGAAGCTGATTTTCACGTTTGAGACTTAGAAGCGCTGGTGCAATAAGGGCGACAATAGAACGCGCATCAAGTGCTCCATCGCCGCTACGCGTAAAGCTCAGAACTGGCTTGCAGAGTTCATTAAGTGGTAGCCCTACCATTTTATTGGTGAAAAGTCTGTGGCAAGGTATAACAGTTCAGAAGGATTCGTCCAGAACGTTATAAGCTACAACTGTCTAAAAACGCCGTTTTCGGCGATGTTGAACAGCTTGAAAATAGTGTTTACGATATTGTTTATCTGTTGAAAATTGTATTCCGCCCTAGACTGAAGATTTGTCTACTTCCCGAAGAAAACAAAGGCTTATGAGTTCACTTTCTTGTGTGTGTGTGTATGTGTGTGTGCGTGTGTGTGTGCGTGAGTGAGAGTGTGTGTGTGTGTGTGTGTGTGCGTAAGTGAGAGAGAGTGTGTGTGTGCGTGAGTGAGAGAGAGTGTGTGTGTGTGTGAATGAGAGAGAAAGAGTGTGTGTGTGTGTGTGTGTGCGTGAGTGAGAGAGAGAGAGTGTGTGTGTGTGTGTGTGCGTGAGTGAGAGAGAGAGTGTGTGTGTGTGCGTGAGTGAGAGAGAGTGTGTGTGCGTGAGTGAGAGAGAGAGAGTGTGTGTGTGCATGAGTGAGAGAGAGAGAGAGAGAGAGAGAGAGTGTGTGTGTGTGTGTGTGTGTGTCTGGCCCTTAAAAAAATTTTAACGCGACAACCGAACTTCATCAAACTCGGTACACATATCTTGCATAGTAAGGAGATATGATTTTTGTAGTTTAGGATCACGCCGGGTGCTTACTTTAAAAATGGCGGTAATTTTTAAAATGTTGGGTGATTTGTCATATCTCGGAAACCCGCAACCTATTTAAATAAAATTTTGTATGTTGGCAGTGCATCGTGTAAACACTGAATAAAGATTTGGTTATTGTTATTGATCGGCCATTTTGTATGTTGGCACTGCGTGTAAAAATAAAGTCATTATGTTATTATTCAGAAACTACCCAGCCAATTCTCACCAAATTTGGTAAGTGATACTATGGTAGGTGATGTAAACGTATGCTATCTAAATTGATTAGGCGCTTGTTTGCAAAATGGCGGCCATATAAAATTGCACGTTTATTTCGTACATCTACCATAACGTTCAACTAACTTTGACCAACACATGCTTAAAGCATGTGTTCAAAGAATCATGTATGCTAAAACATAGGAAATGGGTCCTCTATTTTTTAATAGAGTGCGACAAGAATAAATAGAATTTTTATGTCGTATACAGGAAACAACTGACCGACTCCTACCAAATTTTGCAGAGTTGTGTAACTGCGACAGGTGGTGTCAAATGGTGTGTTTTAAGTAAGTCAGACACTTAAATCCAAATGGCGGCTATATAGCCATTTAAGCAAGGTTTGCTATACTATCATAAATTTAACGCATTTAATTCGAATTTATCTTTATATGCTGGCTGTATATATTACAACTGTTAGATGTGCCTTCAACAATCCCCCCTCCCCCTTTTTTTTCGCAAATTTATAAGTTAGTGCAACACGAATAAATTAAATTTTTGTGTTATATCACAGGGAAAAATTGAACTATTCCTACAAAGTCTGACAAACAAGTACAGCAGCAGGTAATGTAAACTGGTATATTTAAAGCAGGTCACGCTTATTTTCAAAATGACGGCACTGTAAATATTTCATTTTAGTACACCTTATAGCTCAAAATATTAGACTTATTACATCCGAATTCGATGTTCCAAAACCGACTTCCAAATGCAATTGATTTTGCGCTAAGATATGCTACGAAGTTTTCTAGGTTCGAGTCCCTGGTGAGGCACGTTTTTATTTGTAATTTTCTCACTGCTGTTGCATGTGTTTCTGACTTCATCTTTAATTAAATTACCGTCGAGACGTCGACGCTTACCTTTGATCTCATATTTTTAGAACATAATTTAAAAAATATTTGCAGCTATGTAGAGGAAAGTTTGCTCATGTTTCATATTAGTAACGCCTTGTTCTTGTTTTGTATTAACAGGCTAGGCACACCACATTTATATCACATTAATGTTTACAATCTTTGAACGTGAATAAAAACATAAACTATTAAAGACAATCTGATAGGACTGCGTACACTGCAAAAAAAATTGTGTATTCTTACACTAAATGTATGTGGCAGCAGTGTCTCGACTGACATCGGTGTAATTTTACTCATTTAAATGTCAATGTTTTTTACTATATGTCCAAGTAAATTTAGCCTACAAATTAGTACAATAACATACACTTTGTTCGACTAACTTTACTTAGAATGGTGTAAAATTACCATTACTATGTAGCAGAAAATAAACTACATCATTCGTGTATTTTCTCTCCACGGCAAGTAATTTTACACAGATATAGCAATTCTAATTTCACCGCTGTATTTGCTCATTAACAAAATAGTAAAATCGCAGATTCCCTGCCGTTGTAATTACACAATTTCTGTACTTTTTTCACTGTTTTACTAAGCAATTTTACCATCGCCATATGTTCTTTTACAACTGCGGTATGTTAATTCACATCCTTTGTATGTGTATTTTTTAGAATTTCCATGATATTTGACTCCGTTTTGTAAGTTGGTGGTTTATCAGAGTTATGAAAAGTTATCTCCAGAATATGGGTAACAGTGAACTTCAATTTTTTTCCTAACTTTCCTATTACTAAGTGTTAAGTGTATCCCGGAGGTAGGACGGGAGCTAATCGCGTCTCAGGGCGAACCCCTTACGCCAACAAGGAAGGGAGATCACGCAAGGAGACATGCATCGCGGCAGAGAGGGAGTTAATGAGTTATTATCCACGAACAGTTCAATCACGTCTTCCTGAACGTTAAACGTTTCCCGTTAAATTTAAAAAAAAACTGACCCCCGTTGCCAAGTTTGAAATTCACTTCCCTCGCATTATTTAACGGCGTATCCAGAGAAATGGTTTAACACTGCGAATAAATGTCCGTACCGTAAGAAGCCATATTTTAAAATAATTCACTTTTAACAAGTAATAAAACTTTCTGTTGAAGATTAGCGCGAGGTCCGTGTCGATGCCGACGTATCTCGAAACACAAGGATTAACTTAAAAACGGAAATCGCACATACTTAATGAGAAAATATTATCACGATCTAACCGAACGATTTTATTATACAATCTTCCTCGAAGAAAAACGAAGAAATCAATTATTTATCATAAACGCAGTAAACTGACGTAACACACATGACATTTTCCCCAATAAAATAATGCTTATAAAAAGTACTGAAGAATATTTCACACTATAGTTAACGAATACTGTGAACGAGGTGTGAACCCCGGAGCCAATAATATCGTTTATCGTAAATCGTGTGTAGCAGCGTAGAGATGATTGCCGGTCCATTGGCTTAGCTACCCCCGAGGTCGGGCTCGTCAGCCGGCAGGTGCCTAGATGTGCGGTGTATATGCAGGAGCTGGGTAGTGATACGTCCTCCTCCTCCGAGCGTACATTAGCGACTGAAGATGGCGGAGACTGGTTAGCATAGGTCAGTCCGGTCCCTGCAACCCTTCCCATCGACAGTGCGCGCTGCCAGCGATCGTAGATTGTTTTCGGCAAGGTGGCGACATCTGATTACTTGTGTGCACACCGGGGGTAGTCTACCTACCACCCTCCACCCCTCACCAGAATGCCAGGGATGCCCTATCTCCTCTCCTTCGCGAGGTCCTGGAGGTCAGTCACCCAGACTGCCTGCGACTGTCAGGCGAGAACTGCCTACTTGTGTGCGCCTCACCCACAGAACTGCCACGTCTCCAAACACCCCCTCCCACCCTACCCCTCAGAGATGGTGTGTGTCATGAGGTACGTGACCTTGTCCAAGCAGCCCTGCGCCCCCCTCCCCCCAGGGACGTGCCCCCCTATAATTCCGAAACTCCCGAAGGCGACTTTGTCTGAAGCCCTGCGCTATCGCTCGAGCCTGGAGCTCGCACAAAACAAGTTTGACGCATATCAGCCCTGGGATTGCTTTTTCTTATTTTTCGGTCTGTTGGTATCCCTTCTCTACCTGTTCCAAGACAACGCGCCCTCTTCTTTACAGTATTTTATAAAGTTGGTTCCCCTGCGTCACGTTGCCGACTCTCGGAATGCATGCCCCGAGAGATTTGACCCGACTTCACCCCAGAGCGCTTCCTCGGTTGTGAACGGAATTCGCTTCAAGGGCACAAAGCGAAGGTTTCCCTAGGGAGGTGGCAGTGGATTTTGAACTGACCTGGGCTATTTCCCCTCTCCTCAGCCAACTGATATTTTCGCTTGAACACTGAAGCTTCCTCCTATATTTCGAAAGGCAAGAGCCTAACGCATTCCCAGCTAACTAAAATTTGACAAATACCACCGATAAAACTTTATTTGCACTCGTCACTAAGAAATACGTTGCAATTGTTTTTAGCACAAAATATATTAAATTTAAAATATAAACTGTTTTCCATCAAACTTTTTTCCCCCCATTTTCCAGCAAACTTTATACCGTTTTCCATCAATTTTTAACTAATAACTGATTAATTTTCATATTAACACAGCTATAAAGCATAATTTTAACTTGCTAAGATTTTAAACATTGAAATAACATCGGTTTTCAAACATGTATTTTTATTCAATTTTTAACTATCACGTTGTATGCAAATACTCGAGTTAAATTTATTTTTAACCATTGAAAACATAAGATAAACAACATATTGTAAAAGTTGTTTTAGTTTCAATCCTATGTATATTGATTCGTCAAACAGACAAAAATACGTGCTTCACGTGTAGACTTCTCTGCAACACTAAAAATTTGATATAATCCCGCTAAAGTTTATTATTCTATATTGAGTAGAAATTAATTCCAAAATGTATTTGGGAAAGGAAGTCGATTACAACAACAACGTGTTTTGCAAAAGATATGGATACGAGTCATTTTAAAAACACGTGTACAATACCAGCTAACGGATAGGCGAGAATCGAGTGTATGCGACAGCGGGAGAAACTTGGTCTCAAGAGCCGGTGTGGGGAAATGTTCGGAGTTGTATCAGAACTTCGCGCGGAGCTGGCTAGTAGGCGAGGGAATGGCCATTTTACATCACTGGGACGCTACTCCCTCAGCGCGGGGGTAGATCCGTCCCTTGTGAGGGACCTTGGCCACCCAGTTAGTTGTCAGCTAGCTTGCGGATGCGAGGAGAAGCTAACCCCCTCCCCCCACCGCATCAATCAAACTTACTTTATGCTGCAAAGCTAGCATTCTTTTACAGGATTCCGAGGGTAGCGCCTGGGAGCTGTTTCCATAGCTGAGGTTTACTCTCTTTTTCCCTGCCTGTACGGGATAAAAGAGAGTGGTGAAGTTAATTGAATTTATCAGCGCGGAATTTTAAAGTTCAGGACTTGTGATGTACTGTCACGAGCTCCCTGTGGGAGAGCTAGCGACAGTTTGGTATAAAAAGCGGAGGTTAATAGCCAAATGAAGTTAAATTATCGATATAAGTAGCTTTCCCATGACTGGAGTTGCAAGGGTTTATATAATTAACTTAATTATATGTATATTGTAGTGGTGAATTTAAGTTGCGCGAGAATTTAAATCAGTGTAGTTGTTTCAGTAATTTACTTCATATCTTATGAGTTATTGTTAAAAAACCGTTAAATAATCTGATTGGTGTGTGAATGCATGTCTGAATGTACCGTGACGAGCGACTAAAAGTCAAGTAAAACATGTTAACTCGGGGAAGTCCGAGAGCGATATGGCTGGCGCGATGCTAGCGCCAACTAGTTTTGTTAAACGTGGTCGATTTTTGTCCCGGACCGATCGGAAAAATTCCGGCCAGTTTCGGGGCCTTATTTCTATGAAATCGGGCGGTATAATTGCGCTGAAGGCGTGTATTTATATTTTTAAAGTTGTTTTGAACTATATTCCGTATTGATAATTATTTAGACTTGTAAAATTCGAAAGCAGAGCCTTGAAAACACGTCGCGTGAGTGAAGTTAAACAGTAATATAGGCCAGAGGGCTCTGATTGGCCGAGAGAACTTGGTGGGGCGGGGCTTATGAAGTTGCTCGAGAGATGGCAGCATGGTCGTTAATTTACCGTCAACAGCTTTTATTTGACATGGGAAAATTTAAATAAATTAAAAGCGGTTGTAATTAAAGTTATTAATTCGTCTTAAATAAATAATTGGTGCTGCAAAACTTAAAATGTTCAGTTGTGTACGACTAGAATATATAAGCGATTATTCGCTCGTCATAATGATTAATATTAATGTAATGTGTTTCGGAGTCGCTCCAGTACAGAGTAGGGGAAATTGGTATATGCGGGTCTAGTTGACGGGCTAGGGGGCCGCAAATGACGCCATGGCTTCGAGAAGTAGCCAGGTTCTCTCTTGTTTCTCTGTGATGTTGCGAAGATTTAGTATGTAGGGGTGGAAATGAGCCATGAGCGAGGCGAAGTCGCATGCTCTAAGGAATTCCATGAGTTCATGGAAATCCTGCATAACGCCTCGCATCTCTCCTGGCGAATTTCGCTGGCGAGGGCGGTACTGAGGTTGTGTATTTGGCATTGCAGGGGTGTCAAGAGTGGGAGCTGGTTTGTGAATAGGCTCAGAGAGTGCCTGCGAATACGTTTTGCCGGGCTGTAATGTCCTGACAACCTGGACGGGGCAGGAGGTTGTTTTGCAGTTATTTTTGGCGCGAGTTTCGTAGCAGCAGCAGTAGTTCTTTTCTGCACCGTCCAGGAACTTGGGGCAGGCTTTTGAGAGAGCTGTGTGTTCGCGTGCGCAGTTACTGCATGTAGGCTTGGAGTTGGTTTCGTTTATTTTGCAAGCACTCTCGGGGTGAGGGCCGGCGCAGTGAGGGCATTTTGTCGGCATTGAACAGTGATTTTTGGTGTGGCCTACGGCGAGACAGTTACGGCATTGTGCCACGTCTGTCGGCCGTTTCTGGTATTGTCGGGGATGAACAATTGTCACGTTTATCCTCTTGACAGAGAGCAGAGGAGGGAGAGAAGTGTTCTGCGCCGCCGTGACACAGAAAAAAACGTTGCGACTCCAACGTGAATTTGTTTGGGTCTGTTTGGTCTGTGATGCGTTTTTTAAATTGATAAATGTGCTGGATTGAGTAACCGGCGCATTCCAGATCTGCCTTGATGTCCGCAATGTCGGTTGTGGGGTGGAGGTCAAAAACTTTCTGTGGGAGCTCGGAAGCTTGGCAAAAAGTAAAATAATGGATGTAATTTGCTTCTAGCGTTGTGCGAGCAGCTGTGTAAAAATCAAAGTTTTTAGTGAGGATTTGCGTTCCCTGAGCTGTGCGGAGAAGGGAGAACCCGTCCCTACTAATAGCTCGCTGTTTCTGAACAAGTAAGTTGTATTTAGTGGCGTCAGGAACCACTAATCTGAACTGGTTTTATTTTTCTGTCGTGTTTGAGGTGCAGCCGGTTGTGTTTGGTGGGTGGAAGTGCTTGAAGAGCCGGGATGGTTAACTGTTGAGGTTTTTTCTGTTACCTCTTTAAGCGGGGAAAACCTATTTTGTATAGGAATGGTGTTTGTTTGTGCCTCAGACGACACAGAGTGGAGACGCTTGTTCTCCTGCGTGGTTGTTCTGTCCCCTTTTCTCTTTACTATCTGGAAGTCGGTTTCCATTTCCAATTTTTCATATCCTACCGCCGGTGTTGTTGGTCGCGAGAAAGTTGGTGTGGTGATTGTTGGCGTCGTCGGAGCCGATGGAGTAGCCAGGAGGAGGTCAATGTGGTCAGGGATGCCTTGAGGAAAAATGTCGGAAACAGTTTGGTGATTAGGTCGTCTCTCTGCCAGTTCTAAGAATCGCTTGTTTTCCCGGAGGTACTGCAAGGAGTCGGGCCAGTTCCCGTCATCCACGACGGCTCAGTCAGTTCCCCGCCCGCCGCCATGACCCTGAGGGAGGTGGGGGAGGGGTAGGCTCTGTGTGGAGCGACTCGCGATGTGGTGTTGTTTGCAATTTGCGAGTAATTGTTGTTAGGAAAGTACCTAAATCGGTGCTGTCCACTGTGGCCGCTGACCCACTAGGGGCTAGGCTCGAGATGACCTGTTTCCAGGCCGATCACAGTGTACAGGGTGTGTGCCGCGAAGCTATTAGTCGTATACAGCCAGAAGAAGCAGAGAGACGCACCCTCCTTAGTCGGAGGCGAAGACAACACTGTGAGATTGTGCGAGGGAAAGGTTCAGTATGCTGTCGCTAGTGTTCGCGTCCGCGTCGCGAGCCACTATCGATAGCCGGCCCCCACAAACCCCACAACCCCCACCCGCACCCAACCCCCCTTCAAGCAAAGCCTGTTGGTCGCGCCAGAGGGAAACAGATCTTCGTCCGTCCCCCCGCTTTATTAACTACACTCCTCGATGCGCGCTGCCCTGGCTGCAGCTCACGGTCACTACGGCTGTGTCCGAATTAGCCTGAAGTACATATTTGTGCGTACCTGGCCCCCTGAAGTGACGTCGTAAATGCTGTCCGAATTGCAAGTGAAGTATGCAAGTAGACAAGTAAACGAAGTTATATACTTCTCGCATACTTGCGGAATATGTGCCTCTATTTTGAGAAGAAATTTGTATTTTACGTTTGATTTCAGACACAATTATTTGATTTAAAGTTTAATAGGGCAACATTAATAATTCGTAGACATAGAATTTTGAACTGAGTAAATAATTAGCGTATGTTCCACCTTAAAAAAGGAATAAGCAATAAATTCGTATTAGGCTTATGTTCCTAACCTATAGAAGCTAAGATAAAAAAAAGTAATCCAAACTGCACTTACTTACAATAATGCAAGACAATACATGTTAATGTAAATGGAATTTAAATATTATTTAATACTTTATTTAACCCCTAAAACCTTCGGCAATTATCAAATTCTTAGTCGGAATACATGAACATTTAAAGTGGTTAGCTGGCTAATAACTGGCTCCGAAGCCAACAAGACTGCCTTTCTGAATTCATCAAGTTTGGTGCCAAGGGTAAGTGAAGTATGCAAGTACGCAAGTATATACCTCAGTACGGACACGGCCTAAACACCGCGCTTTGCGACCTGGGTCGCTTTTCAATTGGTAAAAAGCGCGCGGACTGTGTCTACGATATTGCTTTTCAATTTAGGCACACTTTAAACACTTCTTTTGTGAGAGGAAAACTTTAATTTTTTTTTTTTTTTTTAATCTTACACTGTAAAATTTCTACGCCGTCAAAAAATGTTAAGTATCTTTACATCGTCAAATAGTTTTAAGTATTGATACACCGTCAAAAACTATTAAGTAGTTTTTCACCGTAAAAATCGTTTACACCGTGAAAATTAATAACGATTTTGGTATAAAAGTTTTTTGTTGAGGGGGAATACTATTTTGCTCTCTTAAAACTAATCATTTTCCAATAACTGTATCGATGCAAGGAAAGAAATATAACCTACCACAAACAATTATTAAATCTCAGAAAAGTATTCCAATAAGCTAACAATGAATTACGTCACAATTAAATAAAAATACATGAAATACTATAGAAATCTAATTCGAGAAACGAATTCCGGGAAACAAAATCTAAATTCCAAGAAATATATCATGTTATTAATAAATCCTAAATATCATTAAAACGGAATCGCATCCCAAATGTCTTTAAGTTGCAAAATTCTGCGAGAAATATTTGAATTCCAGTAAATCGGAACAACTATTTAAACAAAATCACGTCTTAAATGTCTTTAAGCTGTATAATTCCACGAGATTTTATCCCGATTCCAAGAAATGTAACATAAAATTCAATCAAATACATCGAATTTAAAAGGAATATATTGCAACGGAATACCTCCCATACACACTGAATTAGAATATGTACCAAATACACCAAATTGACACCTAAATGCGATTTCCAATTAAACAATTCTATCACTGATACCAAATGAATTACATATCAAATGTAACGGATTATCATCTAGATGTGAATAACGTCACAATTAAAAGGATTTAATCACACTGGATTATCGCCCAAATGCTAATACAATGACATGGTAATCCAATCAAAAGGGATTGATTGCACAATAAATTGTACATCAAATCCCCATAGAGAGTTTATTAAATTGGAAAATCACATAAAATGAAATCAAAAATCTTTTATTTAGTATAAAAACAATTTGCAAATATTGTATTACAAACTTTTAAGATCTTGATTCTTAACCCAAGAATTGTGTGCTTTTGAGAATCCCCTCCATCGAACCAAGGACATATCGTTCTTCCTTTTAATGATTTTATCAACCAAATATTAATTTGGAGAACTGACATTTCGCAGTTCATGTTCGTAAAATCCACCTTTTATTGGTTCTCCGTCATATGTTTCTATGTTATACATTCTGGGATATGTTTGTCTAATTGAAATAATTTTAAATATTTCAAAAGACCAATTCACCATAAATTTCTTCTCAAAGATTCCTTTCTGCTTTGAGCTACATATAAATTCTCCAATTTTGTACTTTGGTTTTCTTTCATCGATGACTTTAACATTATTATAAATAGTTTTCATTAAACTATTATCCGTAACTTCTTTGGGAGCCATCTTAATAGTTCTATGATATCTGGAATTACAAAATTGTACTATTGCGGGCAAAACTTCAACCCATTCATAAGTCCCCCTCGATGAGAAATGTTTGTATATTAACTGCTTAGTCGATTTGTTCTAACGTTCCACAACGCTCGCTTTAAGCTCCGAATATGTTGTGTAGTGATTAATATTGTATTCAGTCATTAGTTTCCGGAATGGTGTAGAAAAAATTAAGATCCTCTGTCAGTTTGGAGCGAATTGGGCTTTCTCTCTGTTATTACAATCTTCATTGCATCGTAACCTGTTTCCCAGTTTTGTTTTTCAAAGGTATACCACAACCATATTTCGAATAAACTTCATTTGCGGTTAAAATATAATTGTATCCAATTTTGTATTTTTTAAAACAATGTCATTTCACACAAATCGGCTTGAAAAATATCATTTAAACCACGAGTTATAACTCTCCTTGTAGGATATCTTATCCTTTCAGGAGCATGAAGCTCTTCACAAATATTACTAAACTTCATTGGTATTATAACCGTCTTCTTTCAGCTCTTCAATAATAGAAACAATTTCGTTCGTATGTGAATTATTCCCAGACTCTCTCGAAGCGATGAGAAGTTTAAATATATCGACCAATTCATTAGGATTGTTCCAATATACAGGTGAAAAGTGGTTGTTATTTCATATTTATATATTCCACTTCTGACTATATCTCCTATTAAATGTATTTTCGGGTGGTTTTCAAATCGGTGTCAGAATTTCCATTTGAAACATTTTTTAACAAAAATTCAAATAATCCTTCACTGACATCAGTTACATAATCACCCATTTTAATTTTACTCACAGGCAAAAATTTAATCACAGAATCTCCCAGGATCCAATTGTTTTCATGTCGATAAACACCAACTGTCGTATCGCGCAGAGGTCAAGAATGTTGTAAACATAAATAACGTCGTGTTAATTGAGAAAGGACTTACTTTTTCTTTGTTAAAGGTTCTTTTTCTGTTTTAGTTTCCAAAGATATTTCTTTAAGTTTATTCAACACAGAATGCAATGTATTCATTCTACTCGTAACAGGTTTAAATATTTCTTCGTTTAAAACATCCCGTTCCATACAAGCTCATTTGACTTGTAAGTATTTCTCTTTCACAGCAAATATAACGTTTTGTAATTCTGAAGCAATAAAATCGATCTATTTATATATGAATGAAATATTTGCTTTTCTAACTGTTGTAGTAGGTCGATTATATTGCGCTTTTTCAATATTATCCACTTTACATAAAAATGTGTCTAATTTTGTTAAAGTTTTAGTTTTAAAATCATCGCTAAAATAATTTATTTGTGTTTCCAAATCATTATTTTGTTTTCTTAAAATCTGTTTACGTAACTAAACCAAGTATTTTATTAATCAATTCATGTCTTATATATTTCATTATTTGTTCCATTCGTGTTTCAAGTTGTTTTGTAATAGTATCGTTTACCACTTCATTAATTACAACTCTTAAATTTTCTAGCATTTCTGTAAGTTGTGTTGTAAAAAACTATGTTTGCCATATCGTTAAAATCCGTACTAAGTCCATTTAAACATTCTTCTACTATAAATTCATTATTCTGCAAATCAGTGCTAATATTAGTTTAAATGTTTGCAGTAAGTGTCGTATTTTTATAAACATTATCATTCTAAACAACTAACTTTATTAATTTCTCTTGAATATCGTTTGATTGCGATAGTGTTTAAGACTTCTAAGTAACGTTTAATCACCGCATCGCTCTCTTTCACAGCCTTGCCCATATTACGTAATATATGACCGTTCAAATCACAAATCCCATCGCGATTTCAGGTTAAACAGCTATTGTAATGAATGTGTTTTATATCGCTTGTCCAAATTTTAAATACTCATTGTTCTTCGCCTAGAAGTAAAAAACTGTCAAAACGAGGACTATATCTGCCTTTATATAGGAGAAGCGTTGGTATAATCACCAAAAAAAAACGTATTTTTCTTTCCAACAGTAAAAATACATATCTTTAAACTTTGTAAATATCATATCGCCTAAAACATGATCATTGTAAATATGTTGCAGATTATTACTATCAATTTTAAAAACAATTACCATATTTGCATTATCACGTAAATTATGTTCCGGTATACGTGCGTAACTTTGTGATAGATAAAAACTTTCAATGTTTGAATGTCGACCAAAACTGAAATATTGCTGTATTTCTCCCTGGGACTCACACCAAACGTTGTCAAAAATAAATACGGAATTGGGTAATGCTTCATTCGGAGGCACTATATCTTCTTTATTTGTAAAAGGGTAATATCGCATTAATTCAATTAACGACAAAATGGTCGCTAACAGTTGATATTTCTCTTTTTGTATTGTTTTAGAAAAGACATATACGTTTTCAAATTTAAGTCCATTCAGATGTTCCATCAGCGACATAACAACACAAGTTTTTCTACATGAAGAAGGGCCGCTTATTATACAACGTATATTTGATGGTAAAAGAATACCATGTTTCTGTTCAATTACGTTTTCTTCTGTATTTACAATTACCGGCTGATGTACATTTTGTTTTATAACCTTCATTTCTACACAAATAAACAGTATAACGTATTGTAACATACTTACGTAATGTAAGTAACGAATCGTAACATATCAATATTATGTTAGTAATGTAGAGTAATGTACCAATCTAACTTATCGTAATGTACCAATCTAATGTATCGTAACGTACTAACATATCGCTACGTATTGCAACGTAATATAACGTAATAACATAATGTATTGTAACGTAATATAACATACTAACATATCGTAGCATATTGTAATGTATTTTAACGTATAGACTTAATGTAGTAATGTAAAAACTAACGTAACATACTAACGTAAAACTACAAATGTGGGTCTATATATATATACGCTAACTTTTAGTTAAAAACAATGACTCATACCAAACGTATCAAAAAAGGACGCGGTGTATTTAATACATTGATTAATAGATTACCATTTGAATTAAATTTACTGAAATACAATTATTGCTGACCAGGTACTAAACTTGCAAAATGCTTGGCATGGAACGATCAAGGAATAAACGCTTTGCATAACGCGTGTAAAGAACACGATATAGTTTACGATCGGACAAACGATTTGGAAGAATGATATATAGCGGATACAATTCTAGCCGATAAAGCAACAAATATAAGGAAGAATCTGTCTACATGTACAGGTGAATAGCTTGGAGCTTGGGTTGTTGACAGAGATATGGGCTCGAAGGAGAAGAGAGGCATGGGCGTAAAATGCAAAACCAAACGAGAAACAAAGAAAGGAGGAATCATTCCATACCTATTTCCAGCATTAACAGCACTTGGATCAATCCTCGGAGGGGTTTCGGCAATTAGTCAAGCTTACCACTATATGGATGTAAATATGAACTTTGGAAACGGGGAATTCCTTATTTGCTACGTAATGTACGCTAGTTACAGGAAACGTATTATAACAAAATCAGTTCACCAGTCCTAGAACCCGAAACATTTAAAACCAGAGGAACGTTATTTGTATTCGATGTGAGCAAGCAAGACGACAGAATTACCAATGGCATGATTGATTCGCGAACTGAAATTATTGCAAATACACCAATTCCAGAAAATACGCAAGCTTACACTCTTATAATTCACGATAGATTAGCGAGTTACAGTGTAAGAGATAAGCTGGTTAAGATAACGAATTGAGTCAGTAGACGACGAACCATGGCTACGACGAGATGTTTTGCAATGTGCAAGGAGTTCAGTCTGCAGAAAAAGAAATTATCATTGAAGAATTAGCTATCACTGATATTGAAGAACATACAACTCTATTCAGCTTCAAATCACCCTTTGACTGGAAATATTTAACTCCCAAATACAAGATAACTAATAGATGGGTAACTAAGCATCACCATGGTTTAAAATGGGAGAGTGCATGTATGGAGTATGAGAACAATGAAGCTATTTGCAAATATTACCTATATAATTGTGAAATATATGTAGGTGGATTTGAACAAAATCGTATCTTAGAAAGTGTTTGGAATGGTAAAGTAATAGATATACAAAAAAGAATATAATTGTCCTTTGTTCAAACATTTATGTAAAATGTATGGATCTAATTCAACGTTTTTCTCTGCAGAGGAAAACTCAAAATTAATGCTAACTTGGACAATGATGACTGACCGGGGTGAAACAGACTCTGATGATTCTCCTCCCAAATCACCTGTAGATATTAGTCTAATGATATGCCATTATTTGGGATTAGAGAAGTAACACGTGCAATTAAGTATGAAAAGTATTTGATTGTATGTAATCCACTACTTCGTAAAGATGGATAAACAATACCAAAACGATGTTACATGTTCGTGCATACAGAAATACAAATGTAAATTGAATATTAGCAAGTTATAAACTTATTGGAGCAAACCATTTAGGGTTTGTCTTGGAAAGAAATATTTTAAGTATCTTTGTAATGTTACTACTGTAAACATGTCTTTCTTCCATCCAACTGCTATTTACATCTCTATCACCCCTGGAAGCTCAAGTATGGATTACTCTTGTTTGTCCCACGGAATAATACGTCATTTTGGAGAGATATGCGATGGGCTGTTTCATTTCAAAAATATCTAATGTCCCCCTGAAGGTGAAAAATGTACAGATCTGAAGGGAAAAAATGCTCTGTATACCATATGTGTCCGAACACAAGTCTACCAACGAGCATCGAAGAAGTGTATTCGCACTTTTGTGGAACTTTTCCTGATTTACCAGAATGTATGATATTACACGCACCCGAATACATGAAAAATCATAACAATCAAAATAGTTTAAAATACTATAAGTATTGGCAAGGAGAAGATATGATGTAAAAAGTGTTTTTGTAAACACACAGTGATGACAAAATGTATTCTGTAAGCAAATGTATCAAAATTAATGGTTTGAAACAATTTTTTCTGTATTACTGACTTTACTAATGCATGAAATGTAATCTTCCCATATTCTGACAATCAAATGTTACGTAAACTTTGTTTGCGTGCATTTAACAGTCAAATCTAAATGTGTTTGCACATAAATGTTTGTGTGCGGGATAACGATTAAATAAACCTTTATTAATTTGAAAGCGATTTAATACATCAAACTATTTAAATGTATATTCTAGGATTCAAGCGTCTAATGTTTAAAAATGCCTGTTTAACACATTCTACAATTCAACTGTACTGTGTTTAAAACGAATAATGTAATCTAATTGCTTCCTGTATTTGCATATAACTACCTATAAAGGGTGTACGCTTTGCAGTTTCATTGTATCATTTGAAAAGTACGCAAGAAATAATGTCTTTCCTGTGTCGCTTCCGCGGTAAAGAATTCACAGCTCTGCGCAGCGTGCGTCGACATAAAAGAAGTAGCTGTGGATTGAAATCATTTTAAAAAATCAGTTTCAGTGTGAATTCTGCCAGAGACAATTTTCTCGAGCCGGTATTTTGAATAGATATGGTAGAATTTGTAACACTGATGCTATGCAAACAGTAGCATATCCTAAGACAGCTCCTCAGATACCTCCTCAGTTAGCTCCGCAGTTAACACTGCACTTAGCACCGCAATTGGCGTCGCAATTGGCACCGCAATTGAATCGGCAATTGACACCACCTCCTAAGGAAACACCACAAACAGGACCACATCCTAAGGCAGCTTCACAATCTGCTCCACAGTTAGCGCCACATAGTCCACCTTCTGCAAAACACTTAACATTTACAATTTCACCCACTGGATTACCTCCAATATTCTATATGTTAATTCAAGTATAACAAGTAATTTGATTTACAAGTCTCCAGCTTCAGTGAAAAGTTCATCATCCAATCTCAGATACGAGATACTGGCTAGCGCGTTCTCCGGCAGACTAGCTGATGCACGGGTAGTTAACAATAAAGCCTATTGGCAGTGATGCAGACTTTTCTCGTTTCTTTGAGAGGTGTAAAATCCCTTTGTTAAGCTTAATAATGGCATCACCGCAGCCAGTTAGAATTAGCATAACAGTAACATGTAAGTACTTGAAATCCCTCACGGCGGAGGAAGACGTTACGCAAACCTTTTATTTTCAAAGTAATTCCTTCCCTGTCCTACACTCATCCGATGTTAATGAACTTAATGACAATAACATAGTACCTTACTTAATAACCAAATATCAAAAATGGATGTACATGTGAGTCAATACCGGTCGTTCACCGCTGGTTGAAAGTAAACCAAGTTATTGCCTATAAGATGATATGTAATGCGATGCTGCTTCATTACTCGCATCGCTTCACCCTCATCAGCTCTCAAGACCACCGTTTTTGAGAGCCCCTCAAATCTCTTCACTAGTTCCAATGTTTAGATTTTTTTTTTGCTGCAATGTTTTAATAGAATTGGAAATCCGTAAATTTTTCCTGTTCCACGAAACCCAGAATGTGTGTAGGGCTTCTGAACTATGAGCCTTGCTTCATATCAGTACGATATGTATGTCAATTTTCCTTCACAAGTTTTTCACTTCTTGTATTTCAGAGCTTCATTCAGTTGATTGGTGTAACCCTATGTAATATCATAGAATTCCTGTCCACATTTTTTTCCCACCACGTTAACGATGATAAATTCAGCCCTGCAATATATAAAATGGGGTATTTAAATAACATAGTAGCATCTATTATTTAATTAAACTGTCGGTCGTATCAAGAGTGAACAAATCAACTGACATACAATGCCTTAAAATAACTAATCTGAAATTCTAAGAACCAACACCTCATCTAGAATTCACTGTGAATAACAACTTCTCACTGATTTGAGAGCAACGAGTTCATCTTCTTGCAAAATCAACGAAATGTTACCAACTCATTCCCAGAAAAGAAGATTGAGTGTTTTTTCTGTATATAAAAAAATATTTTTTAAGAAGAATATGATTTTTTTGTATACGTAAATAAATATTGTGTTCGTTGGTGAAATGGGATGTATTAAAAATGCATTTCAAAGTGAATGTGTGTTTGATTTATCTCCAAACTGTAGATCTGTAATTTTATAAAACATATTTCTTAGAGAAATGAGTGAGCCAGTGTTTTCACAAAAATATATATTCTATTACTCTATCCACCAGGGATCATAGCTTTGTTTGTGTGAAGAACATTTATTTATTCGATGGTGTGACCTTTTTCTACATATATATCTTGAAAACGGCATTTCAACATAAGAAAAAAACCTGGTTAATTGATATGTTTTCAGTGAATAGAAATGTATGTATGTGCACTGAATGCATAATTTTTCCTTCAATTGGTTTACTATGGCGATTCGCAATGAGTTGGCGATTTTGCGTATTACCAGAAAACATGACGAAATCAATAATTTACTTATAGTGAACGAGTTTTAAAGACAAATGTAAAATGCAGTTAATAGGTTTTAACATTCACTAACGATTTTCACGAGATATTTAAAACATATATAAATGTAATTTACTCAATATCCGCAATTATTGTGTAAATCAGTTAATTTAGTGGTTATTCAGAAAGCAAATGAGTTTAACACTTAGCGTGTAGTTTGTAGGATTCCTATAGCTGGGATGGGTTCAGGACATGTACAAAGCATTGCTAGCAGCCCTTCCCCCAAGCGAGACAGGCTCGTTGCTTGGAGACAGTTCGTCAGGCTTTTGAATTCCCCATTTACAATGGAAGGAAATCGTCCCGCATGGGCTAGAGGCCAGTTACGTGATGGAAAAAAGACGGATAATTTCAAGTCAAATTATAGCGGTGACCCTTCCTGTTTTCGAACTGACACAGAGGTCGTCCTACGCCTCAGTGTACGACAACCCGCCACCCTTGCTAGGTGATATCGCCATCTGTCTATCCGGGGTTCACACATGGCTCGTGCTACGCCTCAGTGTACGACAACCCGCCACCCTTGCTAGGTGATATCGCCATCTGTCTATTCGGGGTTCACACATGGCTCGTGCTACGCCTCAGTGTACGACAACCCGCCACCCTTGCTAGGTGATATCGCCATCTGTCTATACGGGGTTCACACATGGCTCGTGCTACGCCTCAGTGTACGACAACCCGCCACCCTTGCTAGGTGATATCGCCATCTGTCTATTCGGGGTTCACACATGGCTCGTGCTACGCCTCAGTGTACGACAACCCGCCACCCTTGCTAGGTGATATCGCCATCTGTCTATACGGGGTTCACACATGGCTCGTGCTACGCCTCAGTGTACAACCCGCCACCCTTGCTAGGTGATATCGCCATCTGTCTATCCGGGGTTCACACATGGCTCGTGCTCGGCCTCAGTGTACAACCCGCCACCCTTGCTAGGTGATATCGCCATCTGTCTATCCGGGGTTCACACATGGCTCGTGCTACGCCTCAGTGTACAACCCGCCACCCTTGCTAGGTGATATCGCCATCTGTCTATCCAGGGTTCACACATGGCTCGTGCTACGCCTCAGTGTACAACCCGCCACCCTTGCTAGGTGATATCGCCATCTGTCTATCCGGGGTTCACACATGGCTCGCACTACGCCTCAGTGTACGACAACCCGCCACCCTTGCTAGGTGATATCGCCATCTGTCTATCCGGGGTTCACACATGGCTCGTGCTGCGCCTCAGTGTACGACAACCCGCCACCCTTGCTAGGTGATATCGCCATCTGTCTATCCGGGGTTCACACATGGCTCGTGCTGCGCCTCAGTGTACGACAACCCGCCACCCTTGCTAGGTGATATCGCCATCTGTCTATCCGGTGTTCACACATGGCTCGTGCTACGCCTCAGTGTACGACAACCCGCCACCCTTGCTAGGTGATATCGCCATCTGTCTATACGGGGTTCACACATGGCTCGTGCTACGCCTCCGTGTACGACAACCCACCACCCTTGCTAGGTGATATCGCCATCTGTCTATCCGGGGTTCACACATGGGTCACAGTATTATTCGAAATATTTCCGTTTTTTCTTTTTCGCGTATTTAACCTTGGTAACATAAAATACGATAGGAGTTATAATATTTTTACGCGTGTTAATAAATTTATTTCTTCTTAATAATAGTTTTAATTAAGTTTCTCTACGAGCGTTAGTTACAGGAGTCACTAGAATTTTATTTCATTAGCTTATAGCGTAGAAATCTTTTCCGTTGTTTTAAAGTTTTTGAGCGCTTATATTATTTCTTTTAAATAATCTGTAGCTCTTTAGGCTAGGATTTCCGAAGTTTGTCTACATGTGTTCGCTATGAGAATTTTTTCAAACATCCCCTGCGGACGAAGGTGGTCGACCAGTTTCAGGTATAACGAGTAGGGGGAAAAAGTCACAGAAGGGGACAAGATAGATTTTCGGGAGAGTTCACTTTTCATGAGTAAAGCTTAGTTTTGCTAACAGGTCACTGCTTTGGAAGAGTCCAACTTGGTGTCTTGAGGGGTGTCTAGCAGTTGGAGGCTCCCTGAAGTTGTTGTCGGACAAAAGACATATTCTGGGCTGACGTTGAAGGGAGGCAGTCAGGAGTGCGTGGACAGTGTCACGTCCCTTTGGTCAAGGGGTGGAGGTGGGGAGTGGAATGGGATGCAGGGACCTCGGGAGCCATCTGCACCCCTGTATCCAGTTGCCATCTTGCCGAAAACAATCTACGATCGCTGGCAGCGCGCCCTGTCGATGGGAGGGGTTGCAGGGACCGGAGTGACCTGGGTTAACCAGTCTCCGCCATCTTCAGTCGCTAATGTACGCTCGGAGGAGGAGGACGTATCACTACCCAGCTCCTGCATATACACCGCACATCTAGGCACCTGCCGGCTGACGAGCCCGACCTCGGGGGTAGCTAAGCCAATGGACCGGCAATCATCTCTACGCTGCTACACACGATTTACGATAAACGATATTATTGGCTCCGGGGTTCACACCTCGTTCACAGTATTCGTTAACTATAGTGTGAAATATTCTTCAGTACTTTTTATAAGCATTAATTTAGTGGGGAAAATGTCATGTGTGTTACGTCAGTTAACTGCGTTTATGATAAATAACTGATTTCTTCGTTTTTCTTCGAGGAAGATTGTATACTAAAATCGTTCGGTTATATCGTGATAATATTTTCTCATTAAGTATGTGCGATTTCCGTTTTTAAGTTAATCCTTGTGTTTCGAGATACGTCGGCATCGACACGAACCTCGCGCTAATCTTCAACAGAAAGTTTTATTACTTGTTAAAAGTGAATTATTTTAAAATATGGCTTCTTACGGTACGGACATTTATTCGCAGTGTTAAACCATTTCTCTGGATACGTCGTTAAATAATGCGAGAGAATTCATTATTTTTTTCCCCAGTGAAGTGTATTTCAATCATGGCTACGTGTAAGTTTTTTTTTTAAATTTAATGTGAAACGTTCAATGTTCAGGAAGACGTGATTAAACTGTTCGTGGATAATAACTCATTAATAACAGCTTGGTAAATTTTCTGGTGGTAGTAAATTTAAACTCAGAAGCCTATCGGATGTGCTACACGTATATAAGCAATCGTACGTCATAGCATCCGCTCATTCTTCAAGTGACCTCCGAGATGGACGGAGGTGTGGTTTTCTGGGGAGCTCCTGGAGCCATTTCTATGCGTGTTTTTCTGAGCTTGGTATACGAAAATTCCTAACTGTTTAAAAATAGGGCTCGTGTTACCAAGTGACGTGAATTTCGCAGATTCAACGGAGATTCGCAGTACGTCTCTGTGAAATGTTGCAGGGTTAAGTACAATCATCAATATTAAGCACTTAGTTCCTAATTACCAACAAAGGATAGAGAGATGAAAGTGCTTGACATTTGTGCACGGTACCTAAATCTCTTTGATATGTCAAATTTACTTTCTTTTGTCGAACCGGTATCGAAACGATACTGTTGAACCTCTACACCACACCTCGCGCAGCAGCGAGGCGAGGCGCCTTAAACGCCAGAGTTTTGTTGCAGATGCAACAGAGGTTGACGATGTAGCAGCCCAGTATACGGCACACATGTGGTTGTAGATGCTGACGATGTAGCGGCCCAGTATACGGCACACATGTGGTTGTAGATGCTGACGATGTAGCGGCCCAGTATACGGCACACATGTGGTTGTAGATGCTGACGATGTAGCGGCCCAGTATACGGCACACATGTGGTTGTAGATGCTGTAGATGTTTCTGCGAGTGGCATTGACGTCGATGTAGGAAGTCCAACTGGAGCCAGCGATGATACGAGTGAATACAAGGACGGGATGCCGCTCGCAGGCACGTTATTAAACCCACGTTTCATGTTGATATCCGCAGGACAAGTAAAAAATTAAAACTAATAGTTACTTTAATCCAGAGCTGCAACGTTTCTGCACCATATGTTACGGAATACATCGATTATTTACGAGCACGCTCGATAATACCCAGAAAAATGTATTTGAAGAGCCGAATACAAAAAAAAATTAACCATACTGAACGCTAATGTCTGGAGAGAGAAGACGATATACCATCTGTTGCATCAGACAAAGAACTGAGGCGATGCGATTTTTTCTGGGGCCTTGTTTATCCCCCTCCCCCCCCCCCTCCGTGCTGACTTAACCTGAACTGCAAAGGTAGGGGAAGAAACCGGGAGAGGCACCGTAAAAACCCCTCGGCACAGATAAATTTCAAGATTGCAAGTTATTTATGAAGTAGAAAAAGATTTCTACTAGAACAGAAGAATATGAAAGGATAACCTTTATTGAAATGGTGTTTGAAACACGAGAAGAGGAATATTGTTCCGGAGGGCTGTCTCTCTTTCGATGATCATGCTGGAATTTGTTTGTAACTAGGTTGTCAGGTGGTACTAACCACTCAGTGGAGGGAGAATGCGCAGTAGAGCATTTTCCCTCCCACGCCACCAGTCGACACCTGGGCGTTTATTCTAAGTTATTCGTTTTTTTTTTTTTTTTTTTCATTTTCGTTAAGTTTCGAAAGCTCTCTAGACGAATAAAATCTTCGAGAAAGGTAATCTGATATTCTAAGTCACAATTCGTTACAGCCCTTCGAGATTTTGTTAGCGAACTCAGGACAGCAACGCTACGCACATGAACATTAATTATTTTATGAGACTTTGTAAATTATGAATAATTGAGTTTGGAAACGTTCATAAACCAAAGCAGTAAAGTGCTTAGAATATTCTGTTGGCTTTCTGGGTGTTTTAAATATTTGTATTAAATTCATTATACGTTATAGAAAAAAGGTATATTTCGTTCGTCAAGTGTGTCAAATTTGCTGACGACATCGTACTATTTTTAACTCGGCTGGATGTGTGATGCATTACACATAAATATGCTTAAATTTCGTTTGCACTGAGATGAAATAGACTCGCATGTACGCCAATAAGAGAGCGCAGACAGAACTTTGACTGTTGCACGCCCGAATATTTTTCTCAATAACGATTTTGCTGTTTGGCTGCAAGCTATTTACGAACAAGCAGTTCCCTCTGTTTTTGTAATACCGAGATGATAAAATAGGCGATGGACAACAAACTAGACGCTGTCGTGTTTCTTGTGAATTTTGTTAGTGTTAATATATGAATTTTCACTCAATTATTTTCAAGAGAAAGTATTTTGGTTCAAAACACCAATAATATTTACAGTTTAGCGCTTTCCTATAATTTGCTTACGAACTACATTATTCACGCAAATGTTTTGACTAAAACAGAGTTTAGGATATCTTATTCCATTATAAACATACGCAATAATCTAATCAATTCTCTTACAGTAGCCAGCCTAAAATGCTGCATAGATACCACACAAATTAAAAGAGAAAGGATAACTGGTATTTTTAATATATATATATTTTTTTAATTATATTTATGTTCCTGTAATGCATAAAATCCCATTACATCACTATTCTCTTCTTTCACAGTCCCAAAAAACAATCTGTTACACACACCCACCAAGTTTTTATAGCAAATCTCGGAAACGGAGGCCCGGAGGGCTTCGTTCTCGTTTCGATTTTACTAACAAACATAGTGACGTTAAACGAACACTAGAATGCGCTTAGAATAGCTCATTTCGTAAATTCGAGTAATCACGAATATTTTTGCAGAGATAAACGAAACGAATAACTTAGAATAAGCCCCCCCCCCCCCCCCCGCCTGAAACATAAAAGGAAGAAGAGAAAGGAGGAAGTAGTGATGAATTCCTAGGTGGACATGCTGTTGCAGGCGCAGGTGTTTAGCGATGCACTAGAGAGGACAGCCGGAGTGCCAACGAGCATAGTGCACCCTTCCCCCTCCCCATACACGATACGTGACTTCCATGTGTTGCGCTAGAACTAGAGTCTTGTTTACCTTGAAGTGTCTTCTTCATATCCAAGATGGTCTATCTCGTGAGCGCTTAAGGAGAAGTCATAGTCTCTTGAAGTGTTGTGCAATGAGACACCACAGCCGCCAAACACCGGGCCATGTGGCTATCCCGGCGATGCGCAAAATCTGCTTCCTTTGTTACCCACAGAGCCCGAGATGTCAAGTGACCTGCAGCCAATCACGAGAGAGCAATGTGACGTCATTAAATATATTCCTCATTAACTCACTCTAGGGAAAAATATTTAAAACACTAGTTACCAGTGCACTCTAGCGCGAAATTATATTGGAAACTATATATAGAGTACTTAACATAAATTGATGAATGAAGTTGAGGAACGAATTTGAGTAATGTTACTCATGAATGAAGAAAACTTAATGCTCTGAACAGTTTACTGCTTTACATTTACTACGAAACAATTTTTTATGATTTGACGTACACTGAGCACATAAAACCAATATGGTCACTGGTATCAGAAATTGACGTATATGCCTAATGGGTTGGTGATCATAACTGCTGAGCACCTTCTTATACATTCAGCAATCCCTGTCGAAGGCTTCCGAGCTCGCCCGAGCATAGCCGAAGACTCCCAGCTACAGCCACAGCCACACAGCACCCGCTCAATATGTATTGGCCCAGACTCGTCATAACACCATTACGGACAGTACTGAGTTATTACATGTATTTTATGTATATCTTGAGTTCTTATGAAAGCGCTGCCTAGGGCTAGCCGCATAATGTCTCTGTGGTGCACTACAGCTTAGGTATACATTACACCACGAGAAGTTTCATTCATATGCTACAGCGTAATTGTAATGACGGTCTCAGTTATTAATTGCTGTTACACCAAGTTCTACCCAAATTTAGCCAAACCCACCAGCTAAACGTATCAGATGATGAAATACGTATGCAGCGACAATACCAAGGGCCACAGAGCAGTATTCAAGTTGCACTGACGCTTTGTGCAGGGGAAAGACAGTTTGTAAAATGATGAGCACACTGGCCTGCCACGAACGGGCCGAACTAGCCACGATATCGAAGAAGTTGCAACACTGGCGAGTTTCAAGCTCACCCAAACGGTAGGTGATCTCATAGCAGCACCCATGGAACGTGCCATAAAATTCTCAGGGATGACCTGATCGTGTCACGTGATACACAGTAAAGTGTGCCACGAATCCTGACGCCAGACCAATGTGACGACTGCTTGACGATTTCCAGTGACCTGATCAGAAATGCTGACGACGACAGGGCTTTTCTCAACCGTATCATAACAGGGAACAAAACATGGTATTCCTGTACGATCCAAACTGAAACGACAATCGACTACCTCGGAACCACCATCATTGCCACGACGGAAAATACCCACTGCAAGAATATTAAGAGTCAATGTTACGCTAGAACTGCTCTTTGAATAGTTGGACATTGTACACGTGGAATTTATCCAACATGGAGCAACTGTAAACAAGACCCGCTACCTATAGATCCTTATCCGTCTACCCGGTGTGTTCTGATTTCTGACGTAGTAAGAACTGTTAGTTGCTACACGATAACGTCCCTGCGCATTGCTCTGGGCTTGTCCAAGAGTAACTGGTAAGGCAACAGGTCACCGTGTTATCACACTTTACATACTCGCGCTCTTTTCTTTTTTTCCTAACTCCATAAAGCCTCTCTGCTCTGTAACGTCTACACTGCACAACTTACTTCGTGCTCCCGAACCACCTTGACGCTACTACTCTCTCGAGAATAAAGAGAGAAAGTATAACTAGAATATTTGTAACGCGTTAAAATTAAGAAAGTACACATCAGCCAGTAGTGTGCATTCGCCAAGAGCTGTTTGCAACTGGCCGTTCCTAGGGAAAGTGTTGCTTCATAGCTCCAACGTGTCGGCACTGCGACCCACTGGCCAAGTTTGCTTTTATGTTGAGACTGAGTGCGAGGTTAAAGCGACCCACGACAGGAGCTGTCACGTAGGCTGACCTGTCAGCCACCACGCGGAATTATGGGTGATTCATTCCAGGTAGCCAGCCTGTAGTAGAAACCAGGGTCAGCGGATGCTTAATATAATATACAAGTAGTTAATATTTATTTAATGTACAATATTTGTTTTGGACTTTTCTAAACAATATTATTACATATATAGTTTCGTTTTGGCCTGGCTTTAGTGTGGATAGTCTATCCTGCAGGATTCATTTCCTTTCATTACCTTGCCCGTACGCTACTGTACTCTTTTGAGCGACGCAAGAACCACGTTCTATCTGCATGAAGGACACGATGTCAGCCCGAGGGGACGGCTAGTCTGTAAGCCTTCAAGGAAAAAACTGGGGGACGTTAAGAAGCTATATACAATACAATACAGTGACGTGTTGAAGAGATTCCCCCAATTCAATTGCAGCATTACTAAAATCACCTTTGCAACCAGTGTCCAAGCACTGGTTTGTAAAATACAGAAAAGTTTACTTTGTAGTCAATGTTTTTCTTTGACAAATATGAAGTTATTTTCATTTATAATATGTGAAATGGGAGGAAAGGACACATGCTCACGATGTAATATGAACGTGCGATATAATTATTTATGCATTTGAGTATATTGTAGTAATAATTCCGTGCATGGCTAAAACCAAAGCACCCCTTGGAGAGAAGAAAATTGGCAAGCGAGTCAAAGATAATGTCATGGTTAGGATGCAGATGTGGAGAATTTCTAACTGTGGAGGGCTCGGCCGTCAGGTTTCGCTGTCCGGGAACAATATACGAGCGAGCTGAACAGCAGCTGAGGTCGTATACCGGGACATTCCGGCTACGGGGATACCCGATGGCCTCCGTAGCCCGGGGCGGCATTAAATGAACTGCCACTTGCTGTTACGTCTGCAATATCTCAGGCTTTGACAACGGCTGCAAGTTGGCGCGGTGCGTCTCGCAATCCATCACACGCCGCTGGGAGAGCAATAACGATAGTTTGCGCTGCTTGTCGGGATAATCTTCCAGTTTCACCCTCCCTCCGAGCACGGCATGCGATCACACTCCCCTCTCTCTCATCGCCATCTTCATTTACATTTAGTTATAGCCTGTTCACGGTTAGATTAGCACTTTTGAAAGCCCTGCTTAAGATATACTTGTATGCACGTTGTGTATTCTTCTACCTTATGTAAAATTAACATCGCCATGGGCCTCATAACTTTATTCATGCATCGGTCAACTCAAACTGTGAAATTATTAGAAAAGTAAATATTTTATAAATCTGCTCATTTTTACATACTCAGGCGTTAAAAAAAACAGAAAGCGTAAGGAATAATTTAAACTATCACAAATGGTTTCCTAACACTTTTTATTCGACGATAACATGTGGAACTAATTTCCATCTACCGTTACCAACTTTACCGGGTGCATGTCACTCGGTGCGCCCGTTAAAATACATGCAGGTAGGAACAGTGACATATTTCTAACGTTGATTAATTATAATTGGATAATACCGATGTCCAATATATATATATATATGTGTGTGTGTGTGTGTGTGTGTGTGTGTGTGTGTGGTATGGGCGGGTGGTAATTTGTACCACCGGTCACTGGACCTTAGGATGTCCTACACTGCCCCTGCAATCTTGGCGGGTAGGGCATCTAGTTGGGTCTGGTGGTCGGTGATGCCTTGTATCAGCTAACGTGGGCGCAACCCCGGGAGGGTCCCGGTCCAATTGAAAGGGGTATCCGCCTCTCTTGCGAAGCGTAGATCGTGGGCAGCCACGACAGCCTAGCTTGGTGGCGGGCCGGTCGACTCCTTAACGGTCAAGCAAAAATAAGGAGTAGCACGGGCTGGCCAGTGAGTTGGGGGGGGGGCCTCTCAGCGAGATCCCCCCACTCCAAGCATGGCCATAAGGGTTGGTTTCGTGCTGGCAGGGGTTTAAATACTCGCTGCGGTGGTGTTGGGACTCTTGGGAGTCGAGTTGGACTGGAAGTCCGTGTCACGCAAACTGCAGATGTGGCACTCACGTGGTAAGGTGGATAGTGGTGCCTGGCCTAAACATGGTTCAGGGGCCACATAATTCAGATATGGTGCTATTGTGAGGTTATTGGGATAAGGAGTGCCACGTTGGCCGGCCGATAACTAAGCCGGAGCGGGCGGTCCTACTGCGACAGTATCTGGCCAGGAGTAACCCTGTCTCTACAGGCCTCCACGGTATTGGGAGAGGTATCCCTCGTGGAGTCAGCTGTGCAATTCACTGACTCCACCTTGGAAGAGGTTAATTGGTGAGCCTCCCCAGCAAGGCGAATCATATACATATATATATATATATATATAACAACTAACATTTTAAATGTTAAATAAACACATTCAATATACACGTTTCATTGCGTCTGTTTGCAATAGTAATGAGTATATTACATCAGCCTACGTTCCTTTGGATACAAAATGCTTAGAAGTAGCTCATTAGAAGCTGTAGCCACAGTATATACAGCTGAGTAATTGTGGACCGCTTTGTTAGTGAGGCGGAACTCATGGTGGATAGGCCTGCGCATTTAATCCGTGTTTCAGGGTTAAGAGCCTGATGACGTTGAGAATGTTATGTTAGTCGCTCTTTGTATGAAGATTTCAATGCATTTTATTCACATTCCCTCTTACTGTATTTTCAAAAATTATTTTTTGCGCTTTAATTGCGATTGTTTTTTTTAAAACATGCTTTTCAACGCCCTTAGATAGATGCGAGAATGAAGACTGCCCTGTAAACTAAAGCTAATATTATTTATATGACTCTTACCCGGAAATGACTTCAGAGCAGATCACGTCACAATATCTCCAACCAACCAACTACTCCACAAGGTCTGCTTTTGCAAAACGGATGTCAATCTTGAAATATTTCATGCCATATTTTTTTATTATACATAAATTTCTGTAGGCGAATATTATATTTAAATTTCAAGCACGAATCTTTTTTGGGACAAAATTATATACAGTGAGTATAAAGTTTTATATTACTTGCTTGAATTATTATTCAATTAAATGAAAATCTATGTTTCCACTAAAGTGCTGGAAAATAAACTTAAAATATGCAAAATTGTTATTTTTATTTTTATTAGAAAAAAAAATTAAAAAACGTAGTTATCTCGGTGGCTAATTACTGGCCTGCCACTATAGTTCTTGGTTATACTCCAGGAGTCCAGATCCTAGCGGACAGAGTATTTTTTCTAATGAGATCGTCACGAGGGTCGTAATATAAGCACTTTGCCGCTGTAAGGGGATTTCTCGCAGTAATCCTGTTTCCATCCGGTCTTCACTGCTCTACTCATGTACCAAACTTCACACACACATACACTCCAAGAACGACAGTAATATCTAACTCGGCCTGTAAGTTCTAACAAAGCGCGCATGTCATTATTCACTGACATGTGAACATTAATTTCCGTCAATCAGCAAACTATTATTTGAAATCTGCCCTTCTGTTTAAGAATTTCTAGTGGACTGTGTCAATGGATTACTTTTCTGTGGAAACATTTCACAAAACACTTTTCAATTATACAATTTTTTTCTTGGTGTAAAAAAAATATTTGTTGAACACAGCAACTACGAAAATTCAAAAACGGTAAATAATAACAATTTTATGTGACATGAAACCTACATATATTTTATCAGTACCTACTATACACATTCTAAAACATTACTTCTTAAATATTTCCTTACAGCAGTGTCTACATATGGGAAATTTACAACAAAATTAAATCATATTTGTATCTCATATTGCTGTAGAAATAACCACTTTACATTGTATAATAATTTTGTCTTGTACTCTTCAATGACATCTGAAAATGAATGCTATAGTAAATATATTACAAAGAATAATATAAACGTACAATCATTTGCCAGAGACTACTCGTGAGTACGGGGTTTACAGGGTGTTTCAGATTATAGGCCGTTCACTGTCAAGTGAGCACTTTTGAAGCCCTAGTTACTTTTTTTCAACCAATTTATATCCTCCTGCCAATTTTTAATGCAAACCCTGCTATGTGAGTAATAAACAAAGTGTATACATTCGCCATGTTCGAAACCAAAAGTCCTAGGCCATAACGAAGCGTATTTATTGGTAATTATATATGTTGAAACAGTTTCAAAAAGTGCTCACTTTACCGTAAACGGCCTATACCATACCAGTACGCCGTGTACCCTCCTCAAGCAGAAAAGCAGGCGGAATGTTTTACATAGAAGATTTGTTAGTGGCTATAAAAACTGTTTGGTTGATGCTTTTCAAGACAACATTTTGTTGTTCGTACAAAACAGATTGTGGTGCCCAATAACATGTAGATTGACTAGTACTAAAGCTATTTAGTTCTCACTAACTCATTTGTTTATTGAAAAATAAACTTTTTTTGGCTGCCACGAAATATTTAGTTGGCAGCAAGAGCATTCGTGTTATCCACAGTTAACATTATGCGGCGACTGCAAACCTACATCGGTTATATTCTGCGCATGCGCTCTGGCATATTCGTGTTATCCACAGTTAACATTATGCGGCGACTGCAAACCTACATCGGTTATATTCTGCGCATGCGCTCTGGCATATTCGAAGTGGCCGCCATCTGTCTGTCCACGACGCCATCTTTGTTTGTGTTTGGTTCTTTGCATCGGGTTACGAACTAATTCATGAGAGATATTCTTCGGTACTTATGAACCGATTATATAATTCCTTTATTCCAAGTAAGTAAATGTACTTAAATGACTCTAGAAAATTAACTTTCTTCGAGGTGAAGTTTGCAAGTCTTGTTGTGTGCCACTTATTAGATTTCTGTTATATAAATAGTGAAGACAAGTACTTAACGTAAAGCAAGGTAGCGTAGGAGTAACATAATGTGCCCACAGTTAAGCGGTACAAGGTTCGAATCCCACTCATGATGACTCTGAATTTAGTGTTTAATTCTGTTTAGACTATTACTATCTACAAAAACTCCATAACCCATGAAAACACCTTTATGAGCTCCATTATCCAATATAGCTGCTATCATCGTAATATTTTCACTGCAACTAACTAGTGCATGATTGCCTACAGCGCATTGAATATATTGGTGACCACAAACGCCATTTCGTAGTTTTCACTTTATACTCGAATGACAAAAAAATTTGTTGGCACCACAAAAAATATTTTGTAATAAATATATTGGCAAAGAATTTAGTGGTCGCCGACAAAATTCGTTTGGTCACCACCAAATTATTTTTGCAGTGTAGATACGATTATAGTGATAACAAATATAATGCGGAATGGAGTTCCATGCGCATTAATAGTTGCGATGCATCCATGCGAGATTTATCGCCGCGCTGGTGTCGAGGACCTGGTCAGACGACTTCAGTAAGTAGGTACTGGGACAACGGGTTTCTGGGCAGGATTCGAGGATTCGGCCGCCATGTTTCGTGAAGTCAGTCTACGTACGGTCCTTGACATTGGTGTCTACACATCATCTTGGGTGAGATCACTGCCGCCATCTTGGATGACATGACCACTTGAACAATTCCCATTTTTACACAGTGTTTTCGACAGTGGCTGTCTCATTTCGGTCGAGTCCATTATCGATGAAATGTTCATGTTGCACACAGGTAGCTAAGATGCAAAGACCGTGCCCAGTCTGAGACGTGTATTTCACTTTATATCATACTTTCCGAAGGGAAGATATGTTTATGAGATCAATTTCCTGGCTGCGTGTACGTGTGTGTCAGGTGTGTGTATGTGTCCCTAAAAACTTTTGAACCCGTGCACTGAAATTCACCCTACTCGGTAAACATACATAACGATACCTGACTTTTATAGTTTTCAACCACCCCGAACATTTATTTTCGAAATGTCAGTCATGTTAAAATTTAAGGTTCTATGCAATATCTTGGCAATCTTTCAACCGATTTAAAACAAGTTTGGTATGTTAACAGTACGTCACGTAATCATTGAAATAAGAGACAGATATTATCATTGGTCTCCCATTTTGGAAGCTGGCACTACATGAGAAATAAGAGACAGATATTATCATTGGTCTCCCATTCTGGAAGCTGGCACTACATGAGAAATTAAGCGTTTACATATAATATCGGACAGTACTCAACCGATTCCTACCAATTTCAACATGCATGTAAACTATAGTATGCCATGTAATGAAATACAATTTTAATAGATAAGGCACATGTTTACAAATTGTGGTTGTATAAACAGTTAAAGTAAACCTGCTACTCCTGCCAGACGTATGGCCAATTTAGAGTAAACTTGGTATGCTATAAGCATATATTACAAGCATCAAATATGCCAATAATAATCAATAGTTTGCCCACCATTTTGTAAGATAGTGCTGCAGGATTTTAATTGTAACACACGAGTTTCCAGACTCTTGAACACGTAATTTGCATTAGTATTATGCACAGAATGTTTTAATAGTTTTCATAGTAATTAGTTTTTTCGCACATTATTTAATTTATTCTTTCTTTTGTGAGATGGCAATATTTATTAACTTATTTTATGTGACAGCAGTCACATTATATTTTATGTGTTTAGAATATTTTGCTCTAGGCCGCATAATTAGCCTATGTGTATTTCATTCTTTCCAGCATTGTAAGGTGTATGTTTTACGGCCTATGCTCTCTATACGTTATGGAAGTTTAAGTGGCATTTTGAATGAAATTTCAAATGTAAACCTTGTGATTGGCTGTAGGGCACCGAATATACCTGAGATACGTTTTGCAAGGAGAGAACGAACACTCCATCTTGAATAGTGTAAAAATAGCGAAGTCCGAGTTCGCCCGCCTGGAACATATAGGTCGTCATCAAGAGACGCGCACATAAGGTGTGAAGTACAACACGATGGCCCCCCCTCCGCGTTAGTTTCAGGAAGGTAGATTTCTGAACTAGGTCGTTAGCCCGTCAGCTGGGAGCTTACGTAGTAAGACTTCACCTTAATTCGCATTACGTTCGGGGAATGCCCCATCGCTGCGTCACGGTTTTCAAGAATTTCCAGATTGTCCAGAGTCAATGTAAAATAAAGAACCCAGATAAGAATTTGAATTATAGTATCGTCATTTCCCTACGGTTTGAACTTCCAGAAGTGTGTGATAGTCGCCATTTTGTACATATGAACTTCAGATTTTCCCGTCTTTTACCATGGTGAACCTAGCTTATTACATTAATTCTTTACTTTTTTTAAAATCTAAAGTCAACCAATTGCTAGGACTTGAGTGCTGTAACAGCCACTACCTCAAACAGCCATATTTAATATTTAAGTTTCTGGATTCAATTTTTATTTTTGCAGTTGCCATCTGGATGAAGATATTTTCTTTCAAGGAGAAATCTGCAATTTAAAAGTTAAATTTAATATCCAAACTTCAAAACTATCCTACCCATTGTTGTCATTGTGGTAGAAAATATAGTTATATCCTGGCAGTCCTATGTAATTCTATTGGTACCCTGTCTCTACATTTTTGTGCCTATAGAATGTTCACTGTAAAATGACCACTTTTGAAAGCCCTGCTTAAAATCTACTTGTATACACGTTGTGTATTCCTCCGTCTTATATAAAATTATCATTACTTTGGGCCACATCGCTTTTTTCATCCGTTGGTCAAATGAAACAGTGCAGTTATTAAGAAAGTTAATACTTTATAAATCTGCTCGTTTGTACACTTCGAAGCATTAAAAAAAAAAAACAGAAAGAGAAATAAATTATTTTAAGTTATCACAAATGGCTACCCAAAACTTTTTATTCGATTATGAGATATGAAACTACATTCCATCCATCGTTACCAACTTTACTGGGTGAATGTCACTCAGTGCGCCAATTAAAATATATGCATACAGTGGAAGTGAATTTTTTCTAATGCTCATTTCTATAGTGCTCACTTGATCGTGAAGAGCCTTTACCAGAGTATGGTCCAGTATCATGTACGAATGGTAGACGTAACGCTACTCTGGGTAAGATGTCTGTCACCTACTTTCGAGGCTCTACGGGGCCGGTCAGTCTGTTGGTAACTGTCCCTGATTTGTAACGGCAGTATTCGCACAAAGAATCATTATTATTTTTGGGAGAAAAAGTTGGGAAACTAGCTTGCAAACGATACGTACACAGCTTACACCAGGGTAACTGTTGCTTTATTTATATCATCGTAAAATCATGTTTGAATGTAATTAGGACCTAATGACTGATAAAATTATTAGCTGAGAATTTTGTATTAAATATAACCATCGTCAGTGTACTGTCTTAGAGCATTTTTGTCAAGCACCATAACGAAATTATTTAAAATCTTGCACTCTTAACAAACGCAATTTTCCAGGCAATCCACAGCAACTAAGCCATAAGAGACTCTAGCAATTGTAATACCCAATGATACTTAGCTATTAGGCTACATGATCTTATCAGCTGTTAAATGAGACATTTTAGCAATACAAGATGTTATTTACTGTCAAAAGAAGTGTTACTATTCGAAGCAAAGAAGGGCCATATATTTAGTGAATGTAGCATTATGACTCTAATAAAGTCTATAAAAATACAATTAAAAACATATATTTCTAGTAAGAAACATCGGTGTAAAAGTGCATGATGAACCATGCCGTTATACACTGTACTTCATAGAAGCGGGCTGCTCATGTTGCATCTACAATTTATCACTTTCACCATTCACTCGTTCTCAGTGAGGTGCACTTTCTCTCAAACCCACCATTAGCTCGCATTTACATGCAGATCTACCTGTCAGTTAGTGCTTCGCTCTGGGACATGGCCAACTGAAGTCGGTAATACAAAACTCTTATTACAACTTTCTCCCGCTCCAGGCTGCAAAATTTCCCCCTCTCGACTTGTAATTTCCCGTTTCTACCACCAGTTTTTTTTTTTCTCTCGCCTGTCTGCACTCGTTCCCTTAGGGGGACTATGTAGCAGTCTGTCCAAGGTCAAGAAGCAAGGGATCGACAGGGGCGACACTAACATGCACGTCTAGCGCCTCATCGCTCCTACGCGCAAGGCGTGCAGTGTTTCTGTCCTAACGCTTTACTGTATAAACTTTATCTATAACTGTGGGGTTTTATTACACGCGATGAAAGTTCCGAGGTCGAACTACCTTCGTATAATCGTAATTTTCTCTAACCGCTTAAAGAAACATCATAGGTAAGCTTTGAAAATATTATATTTGACCACTTATACGATTTTGTTCTCAATTAATATACTTCATACGATAAAAGTAAAAATGATAGCGACATAGACAATAGTTTTTTTTATTCTTTCTGGCAAAACTTCGTTTTTTTCAGAATATTTATTTACCGAGATACGCGTTTACGGCCAAACAACGATTTCACAGAAAAAGTTTCAGTACACAGGACCCTTAAATCACGCTAAACATTTTGCAAAAAGTGCCGCAGCAGACGAATGGTTCGATTTGCTGACTTTTTCTCAACACTGATCCCTCATCTGTCTTTTCAACTACACGTAACATAAATGGACAAATAAGCACAAAATTTAAATCGCGTATACACGCATATGTAATATTTACGGCACTTCTTATCCTCCAAAATCGTTGTTCCAATCACGTATGTATTTGTAAGGCGGGAAAGTGTTCTCGACGCGATGGTTCGAAAAAGTATCATAACAGTCCTACACTTTCCAACCAGAATTTGAGAGAAAGAGTTGATACGTATAGTGTTTAACATCTCGTCTAAAACGACGCCATTAAGGCAGATTCCTACCCGTCCTCTTGGATTTGTGGAATTTTTGCCATACTCTGGAAATTGAGTTTTGTATCATGTTTTTTTTCGAAATGACAGAGCACAGAGCATTGCCAAGTGCATTTTCTGTGGTCAGTATTTCTTGAGTACTGTTGATATCGTCGCCTGTGTAATCGTTCGCAAGAAATAATCTCGCGTTTCACCTCGATAGTTACCAGCTAAAAATTAATACTTAACGTAGCGAAATTGTAGCAGGTCGACAAAGTTTGGGGACCTAATTTTTAGGATATGTCGTGCGGGAAATAGAAGATTTGGCGAATAATCGACAAATCCAAAATGGCGGGTGGGAATCTACCTTGACACTTTGTAGACTACGCTCGAGTGTAGTCGTGCAACACTAATTTGAAAATTTATTTGTTGTTCAGGACAAAACTTGCATGTATGTGCAATATTTGTTCGGCTAGTGTTTAATACGACCTCACAAGAACACGACAGGGTAGTATCAATGATATTGCTAAAGATAGAATTGCTTCTTTTTATAGCCTCTCAAAGGGGCATGATTGATTGATTGTAAATCATTTTATATGATAAAGGACATTTTATTGGGTCGGTATCATCTCGGCTCTCCATTGGTGGATGACCAGTCAATAATGTACAGTGTAAAGTATAGGGTAGTATCCGGTGTGGTATGGACCAATAGGACGATGGTGAGTTATCAAAGAGACACCAACAGAACCGGTGTTCTTGCAGTAGTGGATATAGGTGACGCACTTCCAATTTGCCTCAAGTGCCAGTAAATGTGTGCAGACCTCAATGTGTTAAAGCAGGAGTGAGAACAGTGCGGAATCGAACCCGGTTCCCACCGAATGAGATACCAGTTGTTTACCACTGCTCTACGTCTGTCGGTAAGATAAAGAGCAGATTAAGCTTGCTGACATAAGGAAGGGGATTCGTATTATGGACAAACATATGGCAAATAGTAACAGTTTTGCACAGATAAACCTGTGAATAGCTCTTTATACTGTAAACTTCAAAAACTTTCATACACAAAGGCAGAAATAACAGACAGTCTTGTACTAATTAGACACGAGTAACCGAGTACATTTGAAATCCAAAATAAAAGAATTATCAATATCTGCATACAAAAGTTTACATAATAATACAACTAATGACGAGATTATTAACAGTAATGTTCATAGCTAACCTTGTCAGTTAGATAGTAGTTGGAAAAGGGAACAGTTAGGCACAACGGCATGTGGCATCGTAGCCGGAGCCAGCTAGCAGCCATGTTGTTACGTCACAGTCCGCCATCTTGGATGTCATTGACCCTGACCATAACCTTTGACCCGTGACCTTGACTCCGGTGACCTCTGACCCCAAAAACCCAAATAAATACAAAAATATAAAAAAAGTCTAAAAATTTTAATTAAAAAAATTTTCAATATGTGTTATTAAAATTTTTTTTTCAAAAATGTATTATTAAGAATTCTTTTCCTTCGGCGACCGTTTTCCCTAACAATTTTCCTTTTTTTCCCTCAAAGTTTCCCTTTTTGACGGAAAATTCCCTAAAAATTTTTGTTAAAAAAATAATTTAAAAATTTATTTAAAAAACTTCTGTACGTTACTGGAGATTGTCTCTCGCCTTCTCTCGATAGATTAGTCGCAATCGTTTCACCGCCATCTTTGTTTATATGTTACCAGAGGTTGTTTCTCACCTCTGTTCGATCTGCCAGATTTGTTTATATCTTACTGATGGCCGCCATCTTGGTAAGTGACTCGACTGAGTAGTATGCTCTCGCTTTATAAAACAATTAATTAAAAACATTTCTCAATAAAATTTTTATAAAATTTATTTTAAAAACTTTTTCATCATGACCACCATATTTGTTTTTTCAATAATTTGTTTTTAGAGTTTGTCTCTCACATTCGACCAATTAGTCACATTTGTTCCATCAATTACTCGTTTAGTTCGACTCCCAGCAGGCGACTAAACCTTGCCATTGATATTGGCTAATTAGTGTTTAGTCGGCAAGCCTCCACCACATTTTTCTCCTTCCCCACCACTCCAGCCTTGCAATACATTTAGTGCCCAGTTACACCCCCCTTACATTTGTTCCAGATTCGTTTTCACCACCAATTACTCAGCCAATGATTCTCATTGGTTGTTTACTCACTTCGCTCGTCTGTCGGTTCCCCTCCACCCACGTGACAATCCTCCTGGTTGTCTGATTACTCAGGTGTATTTGGAAACCTTTGTGCCGCGAATGTTTCTAATTGGTTAATTAGTCACTTCCGTTCCACCCGACCAATCAGATGCCTCTGCTCGAACAATTAGTCACCTCTGTTCGACCCCCACCAGTGCTTCCCATTAGCTAATTAGTCACTTTTTTATCGATCCGATGTTTCTCATAGCCAATTGGTCCGCCAATGTTTCCCATTGGCTAATTAGTAGGCAAGCCTCCACCACGTGACAATCTACCTGACCAATCAGTGTTTAGTCGGCAAGCCTCCACCACCTTCGTTCCACCCACACTAATGCTTCCCATTGGCTAATTACTCAGTTCCGTTCCACCACTCCAATCTCTCCGAATGGCTTTATAAGATGCGTCCCCGAGGGCCCCTGAGAAAAAGATGTACTTCGCTCTTAGAAATGTACACATGTCCAAGCGGTCATAAAATCTTTTCATCCATTTTGTCACTTGGTTGGGTGTGTTCGTCTAGTGTCCTGGACAAACGGGACGAGTTGCCATAACTGCCGAAATGTTTCCTGCTGATGTACGCACTGTACGAAATTTCGGCTGCATTCAAGTATTTGCCGACCTACTTTCAGCTGGACGAAGACATACGGGACTGCCTCCCTTGCAGGGAGTATTTCGAGGGCTGCACCACCGCGGTTCCCGACATGCTGCACTGCAGGGGCTGATGCAAGGCCCGCTGAGTAGCCCTGGTAGCATCCACCACCATGGAAGTTTTCTAAGCACAAGCTGCACTTACAAAAGACATCCCCACGACGCCCGAACTCGTACAAGGTTTCTATGCACAGGCCATACCTGCAGAAGATGCCCTCGCAATGCCCACCCTCCCCGGGGAAGACTCTGTGCAAGTTTTCTACTGGCAAGCACTACCCAGCGACGAGTAAGCAATCCCAGAACACGAGTGAACACAGTGTGAAATGACTTGTAAAAAAAAGCTATAGTGTCTGTGAAAAATGTTTTGCAACATCCAAGGGTTTCGTGCGCTGGACTCGCACACCATAAAGCAGATTGCCGGCTGGTATAAAATGTTTTCGGTAGGGAGCTGATTACGAGAATTGACGCTATACATAAATATTAATTCTCTTTCAGACTTAGACAAAATCTGGTACTTCTTTTTCTAGTAATGGAGGTGGTCCATATTAGCATGGGTTTTGTTGAATGAATAACATAGACATTCTTTATACACTTTACCTTTATTTTACAGACATGACATAACACAACTTACTTATATGTGATTCATGCTCAACTTATTCTTCATTCGAGCAAAACATTAATAGCTGTTATTTTTGCAGAACACTTCCTGCTGTAAGCATTCCAGACACTCTTGTTCACATATATCACACAGCAGATAACACATCGGTAGGTTTTGTAGACTGTGGCAAATGGACAGTGATCGCCTTCATGACATCTGGCACTGGTGCACATAGCGAATGTCTTGCCACAATACTTGCACTCGCTTCCCGATGAACTACAAACATTTCCTTTGCAATTCTTGATTTATCTATACAGGTTATTGGCATGGGTAACCACAGCATCGCAGTTATCACAGAGGACACCTTGAATTCTGGGCTGAAGAAACAATGCATAATTTCATGTTGACGTGCATGGAAACTTTTACTGAAGGTATTTCCAGAATAGTAACATGGTTACCTTAATGCTTGCAGTGACTCTTCAGTGTCCCTTGCTTTTGACGATGCATTCGGTGGTGTTACAGATGTTAAGTTTTCACTCATTGATTCCATCTTCATAGTGAAGCAAAGTGCATGGTTGCAGTGGTAGCATTTATACTACACAGCTTGTAGCAATTGTTCAATGCTCCTTTCAGTTGACGATGCTGGCAGTGTTGTGGATAGTAATTCTTCAACCATTGAATATATCTTTGTGTTATAGCAGATTACTCTATCACAGTGGTAACATCGATAACATAATGTCAGTAGTGACTCTTAAGGACCTTTTGCTGTTGTCGATGCTGACGGTGTTACAGATTGTAAGTCTTCAACAGTTGATTCTATCTTCGTATTGTAGAAGAGTACTCGGTTGTACTAAATTAATGTTGTCTTAATGGTCTGTTTTCCACCACCATGCTCACCGGTGAACTGAAATCCATTTTACATAATGCTTGCTTGTATACTGTTCTCACTGCATGCTAGTTTGTGTTACACACATCGGTTTGCCTCAGTAGATTGTTGCTTGGTGCAAACATCAGCATAGTTGTCAGACTGGTATATGTTACATTATCAAGCCAAACGCAATCTAGCGTGTGAGGTTGGTCTCACAGCTTCTTTGTACTAGTTCATTTTACATGCTCAACTTAAGTCTTCATTCATGCAATTCCTTCTATGAACATTTAATGGTTGCTTATTTTCATATACCATACCGCAGTTAATACATTAGTAGGTCTTGTTGACATTGTAAAATGGGCAGTTACAATCTTCATGAAGATTGGCATCGGTGGGGTAAGCTAATGTTTTGCCTCAATACTTGCACTCGCTTCACGATGAACGAAAAACATTACCTTTTCACTTATTGTTGTGCCTATACAGAATATCGCAGTTATCATAGAGGAAGGAATAGTAAGCTAAGCTGAACATGCAATTGCTACTTTCATGAAGATATGCTGTCCGACTTGTACTAAAAGTATTTCAAGATTAGTAATGAGGATATTGTAATGCTTGTAGCGAATTTGCAGCATCCCTTGTTGATGGCTATGTCGGCTGTGTTATAGATGGTGAGTCTTCGACTGATGATTCCGTCTTCATATTAAAGTAGAGTACGCGATTGTGGTAGATGTAACAATCTGCTTTCCGACGCCACGCTAGCCGACGAACTGACATATGTTTTACATGATGCTTGCTTGTAGTAGTAGATGACTCTTGGCTGTGTGATGCCTTGTTGCTGGACTAACCTTTGTTACCTAATCAGGTCGTTCGCTGTCTAGCTTGTGAAGTTGTCAGTTCGACCTCTCAATATTTTTACACTCGTTCACCTTTCCTTGTTGGAGGTTTCATGGTTTTTCTGCTCGCTTCTGTTGCATCTTACACTAGCTCCTGAGGTGTGCTTATAATGGTAGAACTACCTTGGCAACATTATAGACAGCCAAGAATATCTTCATCCTGTTGCAGGTAGACTGATTTTATTTCGTGTTGTGTATGTGCAAGAAGGTATTCTATAGGCATGCTATCACCACAGGCGAACATGACATTGTGTATTACAGCATTTACTAAAGGTATTTCCACACTGGTAAAGTTGGTACCATAATGCTTGTCAGGCTCCTTGCTGTTGATGATACCGGTGGTGTTTTACAGATGGTAAGTCTTCAACTAATGATTCCATCTGTAGGTGAATGTAGATGTAGCGATCTGCTTCCTGCCATGCTTGACGACTAAGTGCTTTTATATGGCAATCACTACATGATGATGGTTCATATATCGAGTTGTCACAATGTGACCTGCTTGTTACATATGGCTGGCAGGCTGCAAGAATTTGTGATTTTATGCTGGGTTGACAATGCAATGATTACTTTCTGTTGGCTGCATGGTTGCTGGACTGGTTACCTTATCTGGCCATTCTCTCTCTAGCCTGTGAAGTTGACCTCTCAACTTTATTATACTCGTTTATTTTACAATATCAACTTAGTCTTCATTCGAACACTTCCGGCTGTGTGTTTGCAAGACACACACTTATTTTGCATATATACCCGAACTGCATGGGTAGGTGTTGTAGTCGATGGTAAATGAGCAGTTACTATCTTCATGATATTTGATAGTGGGATTGTTAGCGAATTTCTTGCTACAACACTTTCATTCACTTCCCAACGAATGACATATATTGTCTATTCACTGCAGTCGAACATGGAATGGCTACTTTCATGGTGGTGTGCATTAGCACCGATTATTTTTTTACCTGTGAAATGATTAGACTTTCTACAAGAATTGAACATACGATGCCTTATTTTCAAGGATGATGTAGTATCTCCACTGCTGTCAGGGTGCATGCATTAGTTCCTTTCAATGGCAAATGTAACAAATATGTACATTTTTTCAAGGGTGGTGATGTACTTACAGTACTTGCAGGTGTCGATTTGCATTCTTGGTCATAATGTATCATATGTGCTGAACAGCAGGATGGTCATTGTAGTCTCTGCTTCCAGCGAGTTCACAATGACTACTACAATATGCACTCGCGACCTACAGGTCTTCACTCCTACACCAGTTAAGGAAAACCTCTGCTCTTTATGTTTCTATTCTTCTAGAAGCTCAGTACATACATAGTTAAAATATTTGTGTGTGTGTTTTGCTACCTCCTTACTCATCATTACAAAGTTTATACATTTGTGTCGAGCGATTCATGGTAAATTCGTTTGTTAATGAGCTTACAGTTCTAGCATTATAAATTGTTTCTATGTAAAATAAGTACATGTATTATTTGCTATTCTTGCCTCAGCATGTAGAGGTGCCATCTCTCTTGCATGACTCGTGGTTTACTGGATTCTTTTTGTAAAAAGGGACATGCATGAGTAACATGACTGGTCTGTCACCCAGATGTCTCTGTCTCAACTAGGGTTATGTACCATTCTTCGAATTTCTTGCACGATGCTCGCACTGTCGATCGACTGCTTGGGGTAGCCTTACAGATTCTCATGTTGCTTGTGTGGTAGGTCTGACACGTTCTGCGGCTACTGTTGGCCGGCCGGTTCATACGGAATGTGTTCTGCTCAGGACGGTCTGGTTATGACTGGCATTGGCGATGGCTGTAGCATCGTGAACTTATGTGACACAGAGTATGACTGACTTTCATTACACGCACTGAAGTCTTGGTACACAGCGAACCCCGAGTGTGTCGAGAGGCCGATCATTTCCGAATGTGCTACTACTAAGGACTTGGGGCCCTGGTGGGATGTATGGTGTACAGACTGGCTGTGAGCATTGACTGTATGTACATGCATTGAAGGCTCAGTACACAAGTACATGTGATGATTTTGTTTCGTGAGGAGGTCGTTTTGTTGTACTGACCAGGGCCTTGTCAAGCATCAATTAACACATAACCTAAGCTTGTGTAATTGTGCTGGTTGGTAAATACTTATGCCTATTTTTCCTTTACATCTGTGTATAAAAGTGTTAACCTTATTGATCCCACACTTCTCAAATGGTACTTTTTTCGCCTAATGTACAGGGCTCGATGGTCCCATATTGGTTAGTAAAATATTTTTTGCTGTTTCACTCAGTGTGTAACAGCATCATATATATATATATATATATATATATATATATATATATATATATATATATCTTGGTAATGGTTTTATTTCTGTCAATTCGTAAGAACAGCCAGGTCGTGTCTAGCATTGTTGCAGCACCTGATATTGGTACTTGTTGTAAAGTACTTGAATTACTTTCGTAACAGAAAATGTGTGACTCGGCCGATCTGGAGCCCTGACTGATGCATCTCTCTATCTGTTTCTCTCTCTCTCTCTCTCTCTCTCTCTCTCTCTCTCTCTCTGCTATGTGCCTTCCCTTCGACCTGCCAGTCAACCGATCGGGCTGTTTTACGGATCACACAATGACGACAGTTGGCTACTACTAGTGTCGTGAGTGATGATTTAGGTTTGCGATGAGGTCGTTCTGTTGTGCTCATCTTGTCTAGCATCCTACAGCATTCCTGCCCTTGTGCTTGTTGGAAAAGAATGTGTAACTATTTTTCCCTTTGCATTGTGTTTTCTGCTTCCATCAGTGTGTGTTTCCAGTATAATTCCCACCTTTCGAATCCATCATCGGCTTAGGCATGAGGCAGGTGTTTTGGAATGTGAGATTCTCCAACATCATAGGCGAGTCTCGAAGGCTCGTGAGTGTGTAGGAAAATGCATATATTTTAACCATACAGTGTTGGTTGGGTACATAGGTCAATGTATGCTATTTCATCTCCTCGCAAGTCGCATGCTATGGTGGTCAAGGCATCGGACAGGTAACCCAAGGATTAATACTTGTATCTCACGTATGGTTTGGAAATCATGTAACTCACTCAGATGGTTTGGAAATTACAGCCAACTATTCTTATATGTGTTCTTAGGTTACACTTGACAATTTTGTATTTTTCATTGTCTGTGGTAATGCCTATGTTACAATTTGTATGGCTATATCTTAAACAGTTCATAAATTATAGCCAGCTATGCTTATACACTGACATAGGTCATAATTGACCATTTGGTACTTTTCCTTGTTGTGGACGATGCAAATGTAATGAATTTAAGAGCTATATCTTAAGTGGTTTGGAAATTACGGACAAAAATTCTTATAAGCATACACTGGTTAAACTTGGCCCGGAACCCCTTTATACCATTAGGAGTGATGCCTATGTAATGTATTTTATGACTATATCTTAAGTGGTTTGGTATTTACAGCCCACTATGCTTACAAGTAGACATAGGGTATACTTGGTCCTGCGACGCCTCTCATTGTTGGGGATGATACCTATATTATGAATTTTACAACTATATCTTATGTAGTTCGGAACTTATAGCCAACTATGCTTATAAGTAGACATAGGGTATACTTGAATTCTATTGCTTATGCTTATATGTAAGCATAGGTCATACTTGACCTGAAGTTGGCAGTGTCGTGGAATGGGGTCCCCCCTTCCCACAAAATGTGTGAGTGGGAAGTGCTCACTTTCGGTAGGACATAAAACTTTTTTGGGAGCACCCAGAGAATAACGACCAGGATGCCAGAGCAGGACGTCCTGTCAGAATGACTCCACACCCAGCTTCTCATCCGACATGAGTCAAACACCACAATGTGGAGTCATCCCAGCCGGATTGTGCAAGGCACTTTTGGGGTGTAAAAGTCAGCTTCAGTGTGCGAAATTGTGCGAGAAATGTGTTTCTTGTGCGAAATGTGGGTGTTTTGCAGTCATTTGCTGTAATTTTATACGTTTTCTGTGCGAAACTGCGCGAAAAAAACGGTCCTCGTGTCGCTATCCAAGATGATGGCCGAGTCCACCAAGTATACAGCCCCAAGCCCTTGCATCAGAATTCCCCTTTTTTATACTACTCACGGTGATTACCGTAATCCCGCTCGTGTCCTGGTTTAATATGTGAAGGTGTAATCAGGCAGGGATATTACTAAGGCCTGCTCACATCGTAACAATACGTTTGTGGTTAGTTCTCTAATGACGTTGCTGTAAATGAGACGTTAAGGCTTACTTACACTCTAGCTTCATTTAGAAGAAGGAATGCTCATTTATTGTATCAGTAACTTCTTGTTTGGCAGTGCGGAAAATTCTGACAAATGAATTATTTTTATAAAGACTTATCAATGTAACTCTGCCGCTGTCTAAAATTTTGAGTTACTGTATTTTCAACCTCCTACTCTTGAGAAAATAATATAAGAAAACTAAATAGCAAGATATTTAAGTATTTTGTGGTTGCTGCAGAATTGAACTAATGCTGATGAGTTTGCACTAGTGCATTTGAAATGGAAAAGTTTCGGGTGCTAGTTGTACGTCTATTGTAATGGAACCAACATTGGCGATTAGGCCACTTCTTAATAATTTTTAATGTCCTTCAAAAGAAGAAACTTTTTCATCTCTATGAATTCTTCTATTTTACTTTAAAGCAATTTGTCCGATATTAACATTAATCATCTATGTATCATAAAGGTTAGCATCTACGCAGTTCTCATTTGTACCATTCCCCACTGCAAGTCTATCTCTTCATTAGAAGGGAAACTATCGAGAAAAGTTGAAAATAAAATAACTGAGTCCTATGTTAACCATTACGAAGAAAATATAATTGTTCTAGTTCATACATATAAACAGAAAACATAGAAAAACACTAGTCAAACACATGCAAGTGTTAGTGAAAAGGAAAACATTTTATCTTACTTATAATGCATATAAGATATATCGAATGACCTATTAAATACAGAGCCGATAATTGATGTCGAAAATTCAATAACAAAGGTAAGCACTCAAGATGACGTTAAATCCAAATGTCGCAAATATTTAATTAAGTTGTTGTAGTGCAGCTGTTAAAGGCGTAATAGTTATTATTTACTCACATGCCTTAAATTATATCATAATGACCTTTGACTGTATGCTATCGCCCTCTTATAATGTATTTGTGTGACAAATTTATTTTGTGATAAAAGCAAACATGTTCTATCCTGGAAACTTTCAGCAATTGTCATTTCCTAGAGTCCACACCCATATAGGAGTATATGAAGGTAAAAAATCGAAATTTTCATACACACACAAACTTTTTTGTTTACCCGGAAGGGTGTTTAAATATACACAATAATTGTGCACTGTTAAATCTTTCCGTATATTTACAAAAAAATTTTACGAAAATGCAAGTAAATAAACGGAAACGCAATCCGCAATGACGAAAAACGGAGTTGAGTGCGTAAATACAAAATACGGAAAATCACCGTATTTCCTATAACTTTGGGTTTCTGGCACGAACAATGCCGAGTCTACATGAAACTTTCTTCGCCACTTTAACCAGAAAATCATCGTTTCTGCGGCAGTTAAGGTTATCAATGGCTCTAAATCCTGTTATTTCAAACCTTAAAAAGTAGCAACAGGTGTACGTAACAATTTTTCACCGTAGAACACCCACGTAATGAAAATTAAAATAAAACAGATACTAAAAATCATCCAAAATACAAGTACGGAATACTAACTAGGGAATTAATGGAGAGGGTCCATGAATTTTGCGGAAAGTCTGTTTTTGAAAATCAGTGTGCCGGTCATTTTACTGAGAGTTTACGGACACCTCTGGATAAATTTTTTACCAGCACTTTTCCGTAAAATTAAGGTAATTTTTTTAATAGTGTGTGCTTTTTTTTTGCTCTGTAATGGTCTTGAGCGCAAAGAGAAGGAAATTTGCAACAGGCAGGCAGTTGTCCTGGAAGAAGGAGAATTCTCGGAGGTGACAGCTGCTCGTAATGGGCTCCCGAGTAGACGAAAATGTTCGGTGCCAAGAACTGCTGTGAACACAGGCCGGTCCCTCCCACTCCGACACTCCGCCAAGTGCTAATAATTCCGAGGAAGCGGACGGGAAGGCAGTTTCTTTGCCCGCCGTCAAGTCTCGCGAACTCAACAACGGCGAAGGTCACAGCGGTGTGAGAGGGGTGTGGGGAGGAAGTCTCGGAGCGAGCATTATGCAACGTTCCGTGAAGGACATAAATGAACTCGGCGAGGACTAAGTCTCGTGTTAACGCACTGCTGTGCTTCGCTGAGACGAACTCACGCCGTGTTCCAGCTGGCGCTTTCACCAAACTGGGAGAGGGGGGGGGGGGGGGGCGCTACCCGATTTCTCTCTAACTTGATAACGCGTTTTTCAAATTTGCATTTTTTTTTTTTGCTGACAATTTTCGAAATGCAAGATACAAGACCACCATCATGTTAGTTCTGTCGAGTTTAATACGCATATTACTACAATCATTGTAGTATATTTAATAAATAAACATACAGGATGATTCACGATGAGTTACCGCCACTCCCAGGGTTTCTTCCTTACATCGTTTGGAGAAAAATATGTGATATAAATGTGGGTCCAATTTCCAATATTTACAGAGTATTTCGAAAAATTGTAAATGCCTTACAATGGAGAGCTCATGACTTAGGCCACTGTGACATGTTGCTGTCCGCCTGACCATCCTGAAGTATGGCTGGTTGTTCCATGGTTTTACCATTGAGTAAATATATACCTAGAGTGAACTTCCCCGGGTTTTTTCTGCAGGTAAGAATCTGTAGTTCGTGGGATGAACACAGCGTCGCGCTGGTCCATCTTCGTGGAGTGTGCGTGGGGGATGTCGGCGGCGTTGCCACATAGTCCTCTCTCTCTCTCTCTCACTCTCTCTTACTCCATCTCTGTCACCCCCCAATCCCAACTCCGCAGCAGTAGAAAGTGTTCTGAATGTCTGCTAAACACACAAACTGCGACAGACAAGATGGCGGACACCAGAGGTGAAGTTCCGAACTCAAGTGGCTTATGTCCGTTTACGAAAATATTACAAGTTCTGTAAAACATATGTATGAACAAAATGAATTTAAATGTACGCATGAGAAACGGGAAACTTTACATATTACTCACACTGTCATAATAAAAGAATAAACACCACTTTATAAAATACGTGATATCTGTGGTCTTACGTTTCAGCCTATATGTACCAGTATATAACTAATCACACGGGTGTTCCGTAAGTGGTTTGTGTAGCTAACTGAGTTAGTGCGCGGGTCTGCGCCACATTATTGTAGGTTTTAGAGTTCAAATCTCCGACGAGTAACAATTTCTTTTATGTTACACATTATAGCTGTTTATAACTTATTTTATTGTTATAAAATGTTTATTTCCAGAATATCTTTGTCTAAAGTAATACTGCGCAAGTACCAGCACAGTACAATCGACGAGCAGTGGTTGTTCGCTAACCACAGCGATTGGTTCCTAAAGTAGATAGTTTGAGCTGTATACAGTGGCGATGCGTGCTACAATTTCATGGGCAAGCTACTATGTGCAGGAGGCAGTAGTGGCCTTGGTCTCACCAATAAAGGGCGGGGGGGGGGAGGTGTCCGGGGGTCGTTTGGATTTAAAGGTGCAAAATGGTGCCATTTAAACATTTTTTCGTACGTAAATATAAACTACACCACTTGTAAAAATATTAATATTTTTTAACATAAAATTTTCCTGAGTGAAAAATATTAGAAAGACACCTTCATCAAACCCGGAACCTTGTCCAATTAAAGCAAATAACTCAACATAATTGCCACTGTTTTATGATTCTTTTGTCTCATCATGACCACGTAAATGCAGTTCCTGTACACCCAAGAAACAAACATCTATTAAACGCTTCGAAATGTCTCTGTTTCTGTTAACTTTATCGTTATGTCGTTGTGTGCTTAATTGTTTGAATCTATCTAGACCAAAATCAATTCTATTTTTACCAAATTCTTTAAGAGACAAAAACGAATTTATGTTAACTTCAAAACGCTCGTGTTTTTGAACAGCATTGCACCGATTGTTAAGGTCACAATGCCCAGTTGTAATCCAAGTGTTAACATCTTTTGAATACAATAAAAATGGCCAGCAAAACAGTTTGTTTAGGCTGTTACATCCAGCTAAACACGAGTTTTCTGATAATAAACATTTTTTTTTTTTTTTTTTTTTGCAAATGACGTACAAAATTACCTTTCTTGCGTGTTGTCATGATCGTAAGTTCAGGTGTCAGCCTGCCATCTTTTATGATATCACATCTTTCCTGAAAAGTGAAAGCACCGCTGTAAAAATGCTTCACTCGTAACCCACACACACCACACTTACAACCACATGTTTTTGTTGCACTCATTCTATATACTCTGTTCTCAGTCTCACACGGTAATTTCATAATTTTTATGTAGGGTATACATCGCGCACGAATATGTATAACATTCTCAGCACCAAATATTAATTAAATAAAACCAATACGATTCATGTTGGGCGCGCGAACTTGCTCACGTATCGATCAGGTTACTGTAAACTACACCACGCCAACTGCCTGCGGCTAGGCCAGCTTCGGCTATGTCCGCTTCAGTTCGGTGAAGAAAGCACTACCATCGTAGCTTCTATCACAGGTTGACGCAGCCATAAGTCCCCGCCCCACCCCGGGCAGTCTTCCTACCCTGTCTTCCCTCCGTCAGCTGGGAAACCATTGCGACCGCCTACCTGCTGAAAGCATTACTTACAGCGCTTCCAAACATCTTGGTTTTGCTAGCCAACAAGTTGTTTTCTTATAATGTACAGTATTGTTTCCTGAGCAGGAGTGAAAAATTACCTTAAAGTAGGCCTGAATATAAGTTAGAATCTAATATTTATTTTTAATATAACATTGTCAGGAAACTGTCTGGGCAAGCACTGCTTGTCTTGCTTGCCCTAACGAGACGCCACTGGCTCTATAGCATGAGTAATATTAACAAACCCACATGAAAACCTTCAGTTTAATATTGTAACAGTTCTGTCTTATTTTAGCCGTATAACCGTAAAAACGTGTTAAATTACGGATAGCACAAGATTGATTATTATGCTCATTAAAGATACACATTTTAAAACAGAGACGTAGCCTAAATGGGGGGGGGGGAGATATATTGGGACATATCCCCCCACCGAAATGAAAATATAATTTGAAACTAAAATTACAGGTTTATTTTATTTTAATTCAAGGAATATGTGATCTTCCTTGCATATGAAAAAATGTTTATAGCATTTTGTTGTTACATGTCTGTACATGAACCCATCGATTATACATAATTATGTAACTATAAATTTATAATGAACCCATCGATTATATATATATAATTATGTAACTACAAATTTATAATAATACAGGTTTTGTATTTTGTTCAAAAATAAAAAAAATGAAATCCCACACCCAGATTGCATTCCTAGTCCGACCTTGTTTATATAATATTATAATATGCCAATCTTTTAATGACTGGCGTAAATGTCCGTCGTATATACATGTGAATTCAATACCTTGTTTTCCATACATAAGCAGTGCCATTACTCATATCATTTTCCATATATTAATAGTACTCGTGCGTTAAAACCTAAACCAATGCAGTTTTCAGGCCAAAAAAAAAAAAAAGAAACAATCGTCGTACGTTGTGGATGCACCAGAAAGCGCCTACATATAAAATCTGGTTGCATTTGTACCCTCTACCCTGCGAGTTGTTTTGCCTGCCATTTACAAGTTTCTATTAGCACTTTAGATAACGTGTGGGTATGAACGGATGCGTTCTTTCTTCCCTTATGCTATAGAAACTTGTATGACATCTGTTGTGCCCATGAGCATGACAGAAAGTAGCAGAAAATGGGTATCGTGTAAGGCCGGCTTAAATGACTCGTGATACTCGCACTCGCAGAATGTAGGCACCGGAAAATTCTTAAACCCTCTTTAAATATCGGAAGAAAAAGTATTGTGAAAATACGAAACACTACATACTGCTGGTATTATACTAACATATTACAATTGACATTGTTAAGTGGTAGGGGAATGCTAGTGAAAAGTATAGTGAAAATACGAAACACTACATACTGCTGGTATTATACTAACATATTACAATTGACATTGTTAAGTGGTAGGGGAATGCTAGTGAAAAGTATAAAATACGTAAGATAAACGAAGCGAATATACACTTGCTGTACGAGTTAACACTCCTCGTCAAGAAGATGATCGTACATGTTATAAAATATATTTCGTTCGTATAGTATAACCGTGGAAACAAAATGTGTGTTCGTTGAACCCGGGGCACACGGAACATAACTAGGTCCTACTTTAAGCAAAAGTAAATTATAATGCAAATATACCACAAAGTTAACACACAAGAATGCCCTACTGTCACTAATCATTTCAATTTGTACATAGTGTTCCTATATTGTTGTCACTGTCCATTTGTAGGCTAGAAGGTGACAAATAGTCAAGAATACACGAAAAACTTTTGACAGGAATCAAGATATTTAAAAATATTTCTGTTATTCTTGGTAACAATTGTACACTATTAACAGAGAAAAACATTGATTCGACTGCGTTTATACACATCTGCACACCGTAATGTAGCGTAAGCTTCGATGTCTGAAGTAAAGCTCAGTTTACAATATAAATATTTAAGCATTATATTATGCGTTAATATGTGTACAGAAGAAAGGAATGTGTGATCTCTTATGTTTTGGTAGCCAGTGGAATTTATAAGGTCGTGTGCATTGGTGGAATTCCCTTAAGCATTGAAAGAAATAGTTGTGTTTTAAATTTTTAGAAAAAATTTCGAAGCTACGACCAATAAGTATCAGAGCAATCAGTGTTGTTGCCGGAAAACAGTTTTTACAGTAATGTAAGTATAAAACAATATCACAAAGACGCGTGTATGCACATGTTGAAGATTATATTTGTTCGAAAATAATAAGCTTCTCTGATAGCAAATGTCGGCTTTAAAGTATCATCTGAGTAGTAGGGGCGTGGTGATTTAATTTCACTTTTGATTAATCGGATTAACCATTCGATATCAAAAGGGTTAGTCCTTAATCCGATTATAATCTGAGCAAAAAATTTAATACGATTTTAAAACGATTGGAATAATTCTCAATCTGATCTTTATCCTATAAAATGTGTTCAAAGGAATTTTATCAAATAAGTTTGATGAGAAAGTTTGAACAAATTTCTTTCATGGAATATTTTTTGTGTGTGTATATATATATTTAGGTGAACTTTATTTGCTTTTATTCTTTTTTTTTTGGGTGGGGAGATGCTCTGGTGCGTCCTCGCCCTCGAGCTCTGGCATCGTAGTGAGGTTTGGTGTGTTTGGGATCCGGTATATACATATATATATATATGTTGCGTTGTGTAAGAGTGTCATACGTGCTATCTGGGCTTGGAGGGGATATTGCACATAGACAGAGTTCGGAGACAGGCGTCTCTGAATGATAAAACTTATGTCGTTTGTATTAGTAATGACTAACAGAAGAACTAGTGTAAATGATAGAATATACAACGACTGTTTCCGAATGCAATTAAAGCGGTGGCGATGTTACACATGAGAGAAATTAATGGAAATACAAATTACAAATGCACACAACTACGTGAGTGTCCTGGTGTCGACAAGTACTAACTCACTAACGATGACAACTGGCTAAGTATACTGTATAAAATTAATTAATGATCTACAAAGAAGCAGAAAAGTCTCTATGAATTTAGAAATGAAACTGCAGTATTCCTGGACACATTAACAATGTATTTGAAAACGCGTCAACATTACACTACTTAAACCCCTCAGAATTGTACACGAACCTGAAATGATTTTAATATACGTCGGTTGGGTTCGGGAGATCCAAGAATGAATTACTTATAGTTATAACGCATATTTCAGTGAAATGAAATCTAGCCAGTCTGATTAGATATGCATTTCGAAATTAATTAAACGAACACACGTATGTGACTATCACTAAACGAATTACGGAACCCAGCTATCAGATTTTTTTAATTAATGAAATCGCACAAGCACCCCTCCCAATAGACGTCTGTCCGGCTGCGAGGTTGCTGAAGGAATTATGTTAGTATATGGTTTGCGGAAACGTATAAGCACGATTAGAAACGTGGAGCGCGGCCAACGTCTGTCTGGCTAGGAGGTCAGTCAAGGAATGAGACGTAGAGCTTGCGGCCGAGTTGAACACAAAACTATTTGAATGGATCGAAATTATGTTTACGAATTAATATTCCCCTAGTTTACTGCATATTCTGATAACTCAAAGATGTAATAAAGCACGCGTTCAAAATACGCAAACTTACTAAGAACAGATTTGAATACACTACAACATGGACGATTAGATATTTCCAAGTTTGCATTTAGAATCAAATTTTAACCAGACACAGTACCGTAATAGACATACGTATACGTATCCCTCTCATTTGTACTCGTGCCTTAGATTAGTTTAAAACATGTCCGTTCTTTGTGGTGTCTGATGTAGGAATCAGTTGAGTATACCACTTACGTCTACTTATAAACACGATTAGAGACATGGAGTGCGGTCGGCAGGCAACTCGTAAATGAAGGAAACATTTTAAATGTTTATGAAATAGCAATTAAACGAACAGAGAGTTAAACACACACAAGTATGTTTACAACACACTTACTAATCTATAAATTTCACTTCCCTGGGAAAAATAATTTCAATAATGTTAAAAAAAGAATAATAAGTAACAGAGTTGAATTTTATTTTTAAAAACGGATAAATATCATTTCTGAGTTTGTGTAAAGTGTTGGTGTTGGATCCTCAGCAGTAGCAGTAGCAACAGCAGCAGCAGTAGTAGTAGTAGTGATAGTAGTAGTAGTAGTGGTAGTAGTGATAGTAGTAGTAGTAGTAGAAGTGGTTGTAGTAGTAATAGTAGTAGTGGTAGTAGTGATAGTAGTAGTGGTAGTAGTAGTAGCAGTAGTAGTAGTGGTTGTAGTAGTAGTAGTGATAGTAGTAATAGTAGTAGTGGTAGTAGTGATAGTAGTAGTAGTAGTGGTAGTAGTGGTAGTAGTAGTGGTTGTAGTAGTAGTGGTAGTAGTAGTAGTGGTTGTAGTAGTAGTGGTTGTAGTAGTAGTGGTTGTAGTAGTGGTAGTAGTAGTGGTAGTAGTAGTGGTTGTAGTAGTAGTGGTAGTAGCATTAGTAGTAGTAGTTGTGGTAGTAGTAGTTGTGGTAGTAGCATTAGTAGTAGTGGTAGTAGTAGTAGTGATAGTAGTAGTAGTGATAGTAGTAGTAGTGGTAGTGGTAGTAGTAGTGGTAGTAGTAGTAGTAGTAGTAGTGGTAGTAGTGGTAGTAGTAGTAGTGGTTGTAGTAGTGGTAGTAGTAGTGGTTGTAGTAGTGGTAGTAGCATTAGTAGTAGTGGTAGTAGTAGTAGTTGTGGTAGTAGTAGTTGTGGTAGTAGTAGTTGTGGTAGTAGCATTAGTAGTAGTGGTAGTAGTAGTAGTGATAATAGTAGTAGTGATAGTAGTAGTGGTTGTGGTAGTAGTAGTGGTAGTAGTAGTGGTAGTAGTAGTGGTTGTAGTAGTGGTAGTGGTAGTAGTAGTGGTAGTAGTAGTAGTGATAGTAGTAGTAGTAGTGGTAGTGGTTGTAGTAGTGGTAGTAGTAGTAGTGGTAGTAGTAGTTTGGTGTGACTAAATATTTCTGATAAAAGTTCGCTGAAATCCAACTCTTGCTGCTGTAGACATGAAGGTCAGCGGGAAATGTTCTTGGAGCTGTTAGTTGTGTGTTGAAATAAGCTCTTTCTACCCAGCTCCTAAGAGGTTTTTATGTCAGTCCACTTTCCCTGTTTCTTGCATCCCCAGGATCCTTCAAAATTGAGTTGTGTCGACGATGGTTCCCCCGAGATTCTAGTGTTCCCTCTCTTTTTGTTTCTCTATTCACTCATTCAGATGTGGGATTCCTTTCTCCGTCACTTTTGTAATTCCCCCTTCAGTCCTTCAGAGTTGTTTGATTAAATTTTAATTGAAATGTTACTTCAAAATATATAAACATATTTTTCTCCCTCGCGAAGACTGAAGCATGAAACTTGTATTTTCTTGTGAAATACTCCCAGGTACCCGAGTTTAATTACAAACCAGACCTTAAAATCTTATTGCTAGTGACCCACTCGTTTCAAGTTTACCAAAATTTTGGTTCCAAATTTCTCTCTTTGGAAGTGTTAAATTTTTTGTCTTTTCATCATACACTAAAATAATGATATGAGGAATGTTAAACTAATATATAACAAGTCACATTACTCTTTTTAATATTAAAACATTTTATTTAAGATTTTCTTTTCAAAATTCATCCTTCAAAACTGAATATTTACAATGAATCACACAAAAGATTTAATTTACAACAAACATATTTTTTCGATCATTTTACAATCCAAATTGAACTAATATATACAAAAAGCCTTTTTTCGCTTACTTTAAAACAAATATTTCAAGATAATTAAATTTACAGCAAACATCTTAAGAATTAAACTTATCAAACTTTTTTTCAATGCCATTTTAAGAACAACATAGTATTTACAACAAAAAAACTATTACTATATTTACAATATTCCATTTCAATGTTATGTACATCTTAACAATATTACTGTTTTCTACAACAATTTCAAATCTTCTTACACAAGTTAACCAGAAACAAACAAGATCAAAAATATATACAAAATATCAATAATAAAAAAATTTCGATGCATTCTACATAGATTTGGAGATCATATTTTACCTAAAACTATATATATATACACACACACACACACACACGTTTATTATACAATGTTGTCGCGCACTGAAGGCATTCATTTGTTGTGTCCAGGAATTTATTTGTCAGACACCTACACACGCCAACGACTGGTTTCAATACACTCACATGCACACAGTTTCCAGAGGATGTTATATTATACTGTGGATTCATTCTTATTATTATTATTATTTGACAAGGGGAAAATATATCGAAAACAGTGGTAACAAGAGTAGTGATACTGAACTTATGTCATGCCTTACAGATAGGCAAACAGGTGTCAGCAGCATTGATGGTTATGCAACAGGTATTGCAAACAGTTGTAGAGATTGCAGGCAGCTGCAGATAGATGTGATGTTGACTGTCGCACAGGAGGTGCGTGTGGTGGCAGCAGATGGATGTCATTGGCGGTGTGGGGCTGGCATTTGTGGTGTCGTGGGTGGACTGTATTTATTGTGGTGCTGTAACTATTGTTAGGGGAAAAAATTTATATAGGGTTTTTTTTAGTGCCCCAAAGGTAATGTTGATACTCCATCTGCCTTGATGTACCACTTACCACCCATACCTGACCACTACCTTGGTTAAACGTTCGGTGTAGATTTCGTGAGCATACGAACAGAGCTGATATTGAGTCACCAAAACCCTTGTGCAATTTTCGAGGCAATCACGATAATCCTCATACCTGAGTCACTGCAACACGTTAGGTTTTACACCCTTCGCCTTATGTACACATTGATCATTCGCAACAACATAAGCGTAAAGCTTAGGATGTAAACCCACAAAATGTGTGATGATGCGACAAGCACATTCATCTTTCATCACCCCAGTACGCCCTTTGTTCTCGTGGGAGAATCTTTGCGGGTTTTCGAACGCATAGTTATATATATATATATATATATATATATATATATATATATATATATATATATATATATATATATATATATATATATATATATATTCAAACCGTGCCTTAAATCTGACGTAATTACTTTATAAATGTCATCACAAGCAACATAATACACCAAGGAATTGGTATCACAATAAAGGAGGTGCAAGGTTGGCGGAGGAAATTTGATACACATGTACTGATAATGAAATTCGTAGAGGGGTAATTTCGAAAGATCAAGAATAGCAATACCAGTGTACAAAGTTTGTTGCACACAACATAACTCTTTGACATCTCGATAATGACCAAGTTTTCATCAATAATCTGCCTTGCCTGGAATGTTAGACGTCCTATCAGCTTTGCTGCATAGATCGTGTCATACCTCGAAACGACTCTTATATCCGTTTCCCGGTGTACATTCTGCAATGTTTTTCCATAAATGGAATTATTCATCAATTTGAAAAACGATTTTTCAAATTCGTGCGCAGCCTGAGCACTTTTCTCAAAATTAAATTCGATGTATGGCCCCATCCATGCCTTCTGCTCAAAGCACAAAACACGATGAACAGAGTCAAGTTTGGCGCCGTACATCAAATAGTGCCTCAGTGTTTCCCCATGTGTAACATATTTCTTTCGTGGAGCGAGTGTAAAAAGAAGTTTCTCATGCGAGCTGTTCGGGGGTATGCTGTTTTCTGGGGCCAAAGGCAGATCAGATAGTGCATCATGACACTCGTCCGGAAATGACAGAGCCACTTCTATGAAAAAACAAGTGTCACCATCATTCACAGTGTTTGCAAAATCACATGATGAGAACACATCAGTGTCAATCCACTCAAAATTGCCAATCGGAAGCTTGGATCGCATTGTATGACTATACAGTCCATTGACATCGAAATAGCATATATATTTCGATGCCACACTGGGGTCGTAATCCTCACCCATGTAAATATTGTTGGCTTCCGTACACCTTCTTGAAACCTAGGTAATGCCACCCCTAACCCCGCGTTCTAAAAAAAAGACACATGTCTGGGTCAGTCCACAACTATAGCCGCGCACGTGTAATAAAGTGTCCCATGAAAGAGATGGCGCTGTGACGTAATGAGCCAAATGGCGTAATGAGCCAAACATACGGTCCTGAAATTCTCAAAAACATCTACCAGCAAACAAGTGTTCACACATAAGTGAACACATTATGAAATGCATCTCTTTGGTGGGAGTGACTTGCACGTCAGACTGTCTGGCGATTTAACAAAGTGGTAAGGAAAAACTCCCTTCCGTTTTGCCAATTCGAATTGGATATTGTCTGGAAACATCGAGCGGGTGGTACTCAATTGTGTAGGTAGTAAATCACCTACCAAAGTTTCCAGAGAGGCACTCATGAATTGGAATGAGTCAATGAAACGTAATTTTAAATATTGCAACTTTCATTTAAATCAGGCCCATTGGGAATTTGTTTGGTAACACATTTGTATTTTTCAAGGGTCCTTCCAATCAATTGAATTTTACCTGGGTTTTCGATTACCACGGTTCCATCGGGTTGTGGTACGTGACGTTCATCCAAGGGCTTTATGAGAAAGTGAGCATTGTAGTTTTGCAGGTTATGAAAAACAGTGACAAGTTGTCTCTTGGGCAGTCTGAAATTCAAGTTGCACTTATTATGTGCGCGATCTCTGATTTCGCCCATCAGATGGTCATGATCGACCACAATATCATCTGTGCCGAGCTGTTCCTTACAAATGTGACAACTTTTATAAACTGCCAACCTAGCTTCATCAGCAGGAGTTGTTGGCTTTAACGGAACAATCACTCTGTAGATTCCTTCAGCCCATTTTGTAGGTTCAAAAAATTTATTAACTAATTGGTACATACAATCAGCACCCATAAACTCGAAATTCGTTAGATAAACTTGGATTGTATGAGCAGACCAACAAAATGCTTCAAGCATATTGAACATGTTGGTTGATGATAGTTGTATTACTCGTTTCATCATTAGGCAAGCAAGAGGACGTGGGTTTCAGGCAACTTTCAACGTCGCAATAGGCGTCGAAACCCAATCTCTGCTGTTTGCTATAATCTTTCAATTCCAAGTACTTGCCCTTCCCAGTGCGGAAAGCACAGTACTGAGAACAGCCTTTTGTTGCTGGCAAAGAATATTATGTCTTGCTCACTAACAAAGCACTGAGACAATGATCACAAACAAATTTCTTATTACCATGTTTAGTCAGCTGACTACCAACCAGCTGGGACAAAATTCTAATGCATACAAAATGCAAATAAGCTACATTTCTATTTACGTGAATAGCCAAAATATTCACATGTTTGTCACGAAGTACAAGAAAAATACGCATGGGTACGATAACATCGCCCTTTATGCAAATTTCGTCAATTATATTGCTATCTTTATCCACTACACAGTAGACATTGATAGAAATAGAATTGTTCTCTTCGAACATACGAATATTCTGTATGACTAAACAGGTGTCGACAGACCTTCAGTATTCAAAACCTGATAAGGTTTTGAATATGAAGTAGTTCTGTGGGGGTTTTGTGTGGCTGGAAACAACGATGCTACGACGGCATAGTGAAAACACAGTCCCTCTGGGCAGTCTACATCAACACAAGCAAGACGATTGGAAATAAACTTTAGTGATTCAGTGTGCCCAGCACCGATGGCGAACATTTGAGACACATGTACATCCATTTATGTCAATATTTGCAGACTCCAGATAGATCCACGTTCACTTAACTTCTCAAGTCTGTTAGTAAGATAAGGGCCGATGTCATCATCAAAAATTAAACCCACATAGGATGAGTGTAGCACAGGGAGGTCTTTGCTATGAAAATAGAAGGTCTCTGTAGTGGCTTCCTCCACCATGAGGGATTTCAAGTACTTACCTGGTACTGTAACGGATACTCTAATAAGCCAGGGTGATTCCAATATTAATCTTAATAAAAGGACCTTACACCTCTCGAAAAACTAGAAAAATCCACGTCACTATTAAGCCTATTGTTAATTATCCACGTGTAAGTTAGCCTAGCCGCGAACTCTGTAGCCACAGCCTCAATGGAACGTTTGCCAGGCTCCATTGAGGCTGTGGACTCAGAAAACAAATTATTTTCCGGCTCCCTAGGCAAAATATCTCTAACTGACTCGAAAGTCGGTTGTGAGACAGATGGAACACTGTCCGAATCACAAGAATTTTTCGAGCCGGATAGCAATAAATCATCCATCAAATTATCAACCTTTTCTTGTTTGGTGGAAGCGGACACATGTCGACCATTTGCTGTCGGCGATCTCTCTGTAAGTGAATCTGTGCTCGAATTGTTTAAGTAGAGATCATCTCGCAAAAGATGAACTCGTGTCCGCTCAGGCGAAGGGACGCTGTCTTGACAGCACGCAGTAGGATGGATGTCTTTCCATCTGCGATTCAGAATCTGAATCGCTTACATAAAGATCTTCACACAAGCTGTCAATTCTTTGCCGCTTGCGCTCACTCACATTGGATCCTAACTATAGTTTCTTTGGTTTCCCCGATATAATATTTACAACACCACGATAAATTAATCTGAAGTGCCACATTGTTCTGGAAACAGAGAAAAAGAATACCACTTTATACCCTCACCACGACATAGTTTAAATTGATCTTGTTTTGTTAATATAAAGGAGAAAATTCCTTTTTTTAAATATGAATTTTATGAGGTGAAATGTGTGTTCGGGAAAGTCAGAAGCGTGAGCTTCGTGTTTACAAAAGGTACTGAGAACAATGTTTTCTAAAGCCTTGTGGACAAAGCCAGTTAGCGGTCGGGGGAGGGCTTGGGGGAGGGACGTGACGTGCGGAGCAGTATAACAAAATAGACGGCGGACTAGAGTTTAGGCTGTGTGCGCGCGGGCGGGAGCTGTGTACGAGGCGGACGAGCGAATCAAACATGTTTCATGAAATTTCCGCTGCTCGCAACGAGAGCCACCATTCAAACCCGCTCCCCTTTCCCTGCTCGATGTACCGTGTAGATGATGCAGTCGCCTGTGCGATAGAGCTAGGGTTGAGAATGGCCGCTTCCCCTCCACCAACACCTCTCCGACAACTTCAGTCCGCGAGGCGAATTGCCGTTACAAGCAGCTCACCTCCAGTAAACACCGTGCTTCCTGACCTGGCTCGCCCAGTCTACATTTCCCAGCACACAGCTTTTACGTTTCGAGCAAGCAGAGTGTGTTTGCAACATTGCAATAAAATTTAAACTCACACTATTGCATTGAATTTTAAGCTTAGATTTTTTATTTCGACTAGCAAAAACAATTTGTTTAAGAGAAAAAATACTTAATATCCTATATTTGATTAACAAAAAAAATATGTGAATTACTCGATATCATCAAAAATAGTTTACACTATCAAAAATAGTTTACACCATTAAAACTATTGTACATGGTTAAAAAAAACTGTCAAAAAAACTATTATGCACTGTCAAAAAATAGTTTACGCTGTCAAAAATGAAATAATTTTAGACTGTCAAACTTTTTTATAAATTTTAATAACAATTTTATATAAAATTTATTAGCAAGAGAGTAACACGCTATATTAATAACACTAACTAAATAAACAAACACTTAAACTATACATTTAAGACATTTACCTAGTAATATTTACTTTAATTTTTAAAATTATTAGAACTACTCAACTCTCGATCTACTTACAAAAATAGAACAACCCACTCTTAAACATCTCTTAAAACTACTTAAGATTATAAACTGAAAACCACCCTGTCACACATCAAAACAGTTCATTTGCTAGAAGTACTCAATGTCCATTTATCCATCACGCAGACATCCTTCACCAAACAGCTCACACAAAATTAGCTTGGGAGCTGAGGTTATGCACCTCCTGGATACGCAATGCGTAACCAGCATAGTTATCCTGTTTTTTTAGGTGTTCCATAATACATACTCATCATACACACAACAACACACCCTTAAAAACTCTTAAACCATATAAAAATACTTAAAAAGTAGCCAAATAAACATATATGGTAAATTTCATACAATTTCTAAAGACTTGCAATGATTTTAATAAAATGTCATTCAAATTGTAAAGACTTGCTAAAAAAAAGTTTAACGAATTTCATATAAAACATTAAAAGTTGGAACGATTCTAAGTAAATTCCATTTAAATTGTAAAGACTTGTTAAAAAAGTATAAAGAATTTAAGTAAATTTCATTCAAAATGTAAAATCTAGTTTACAAAGTTTAACGAAAATGATCAATTTCCATTCAAATTCTAAAGATTTGTTAAAAATTTTTAGTGATTTAATAAAATATTAAACGAATTTAAGAAAAAATTCTAAAATTTGAAACGATTTTGTAAGTAAATTACTAAAAGATTAAACGAATTTACGAAAACGCCTTCAAAATGAAACAATTTTTAATAAAATTTTCCGATGTATAATTTAAACAAAGTAGAATAAAAAAGCCCTAGATTTTTCCAAAATTATTCACTTACATAAAGTCTCGTAGCGAAACTGGAACGAGAACTGAGTCCAGGTCAGACAATTCAAGGCCTCAGCGATACCCATATCAGGCAGAAAGGTGAGCGCCGCGTTCCTTGCTCCGCTAGGAGGCCGTAATTCCCAGCAAGCGGTAAGATGGCAACGAGGCTGAAACGAGAGGTTCCTTGACTGCACAGCTCCATCGCGGAAGACCCTGGCAGAGCTAGGCTAGCCGCGAGCGGGTTCCCGAGCGCGAATACCCGGCACCAGCTCCGGTGAGCGGAGATGTAGGTGACCCAGTTGACACAATACACCCGCGAACTAGAGAGTATCTCCTCGCTCCATGAAGTCAGAAGAGCAAATGACGAGCTGCAGGCGGGATCCCACATATATATATATATATATATATATATATATATATATATATATATATATATATATATATATATATATAGGCCAGACGCCCTCCCTTGTTGCCAAATTTTGTATTTCGTTATTCCCCTCAAACCTACATAAAACAAACGAATTACGTGTTTGAAATGTTTTTAACTAAATTTTAACCAAATTTAATTTTAATCAAAAGGATTTGACACGTTTTCTGATATTTAGCACGTATATGCGGGAACTTGTGTATTTATTTGATTTTAAGCAATTAGATTTGAATTACGTTCTTATTTAACGATTTCGTATGCGAACAACTGTAATTCCAATACGAGCTTTTCCCAATACGAGGTTTCCAACACAGAATTTAATGTATTTTACTTCGATTCAACACAGTTTACACCCTTTAACGTACACACTCTTATCTTATCTACAAGTTATCACCAGAGAAATACCCTGAAAACATTATTCTATAGTCCATTCCCGATTGGAAGCGACTTATGAAAATAAACCTTTGAAAAAACACTGTAGGCGAAACATGTCAACCTGATTTTCAATAACCTGTATTCCACAAATATATAACATTATGGTTAACTGAATAACTGTATTACTGAATAAATGAAACTTTACCTTAATATCTTCTATAACTTGTAATATTTATTTCTTTTTAAATATGAATTAACAACAGCGAGAGCAGCGACGTGTTGGCAACGACCGGTAAGAAATTGCCCACAGTTAAAATATTATTTTAACCTAGTTTTTTAGTATACTATTTGTAAATTAAACGGTGCTTATTGAAATGTTTAAATATTTAGGTAGCCCCGATGGCAACATATCTCATTTTTAGAGTTTAAAATAACAGCGGAAAATATCGCGAGTAGGCCGTCATGGTACGGTGTTGTTTTATAGAGCGAGAGGAATTTTGAAGAAACTGTCTGCTGAGCGAGGCTTGTCGCTCTCTCCCTGTCTATGTCTGTTTCACGCTCAGGAAGTTTCACTTCGTTAGTACGCGAGACATTGTACCTGTTTTTAATTGTAGCATATTTCATACTTATTACAGAAAAATAATTATTTTTGAATTGGTAATTTACAACTGAAAAGAGATTTTAATGTTTGAATACTTATTTTAATATATTTATATATGATGGCGGGGCAGAAATAAAGTGAAGTTGGCAGACGTGGCGAGCCATGACATGGTGTGTTGCTGTTTTACCAAACGAAGTGTAAATTATACTTACTCCGAAAAATACTTCAAATTACCACATCACGTTTGTAGACTTTCAGTTTTTTAAACCTACCTAAGCAAGTTACGATGTTGTGACAAATCTGTGCTCCCGCAGCAGTAATAAATATACTGTGACGTGTGTTTCGTTAATCATTGTGTCTGTGAAATGGCGTGCGTTTGTGCATCGTGGTCGATACGCTGGCCATGATTTCAAATATTTTACTAGCACTATTTATACGTTTTAACTGTGAACAGTTTTTATTACGAAGTTAATTATTTACATCCACGTCTGTTTATTTACCATAACGTTGTACCTTTGCCCTAGGTGTTTCAAACACATTCGTGTAACGTGATTTACCATCAATCAACAAAATAACCAAGCCCAGCCCCAATCAATTTCAATAAACCTAATACACAGTAAGTAACAATTCATATAAATATGATTAGAATAAAAGTTATGGTAGGTATTTGTGTGCATGCCCACCGCTATATTTTAAGTTTCTATAACAAAAAATTGAGTGACACGAGTTGCGTGCTTGATTTTAATGTCGTATTTTCGTTGGACTGGCTATTCATTCGTTATTCGAACTGAGGCCATCCTTTTAAAGAAATAACCCAAGACATATCAATAACAAAATGATAAATTCTACAGTTCATTACCCCACAGTTGTAACAGTGTTTAACACAGTCGCGGTAAAATATTAACGGGCATTACGTGTAATGTGCTATGTCGTGGAAAACAAATATGTTAATGTAACATAACCATAAGAACTATCGTTAAATCAGGCATTTTTAAAACGTCATAAAGCTGACCTAAATAATGTTATAGGCCTAAACTGTGAATATTCGTACGAAATGGTTTTTGAAATAGACCTAACACAGAATTCTTCGAAAAGCTGTAAACAGTAACCAACACATTTGACAGATATAAAAGTAGAAGTCACATTTCAATGTTTATTTTTAGGTTATACCAACATATGTACACACACAATGGAATTTAAACATTGATTTTGATGGATGCTACATGGCAGTCACATGGCAATGTTTGTTTACATTTGGCGGAAGTATACGAAACAGGCCTGCAAGTAGATATTTAGCAGGGCTCCGAGAAAGCTGCTTCCAATGGGGAATGGACTATACATGGACGAGTTACTCCTGCGAGCGTTTTGGATCAATTACCAACGCATCTACATCTTTCTGTGGATTCAGCTGTGCTTTATTGGACCGAACTCTACCAGTCTGTAGTTTCTGGAATTCTACAATGGTCACGTTATTTACATATTTTTTAATTGCATGATTCGTTCATTATTCCTTTTATGTATTATGTTTACTGCCTTATAATCATACATGCCTTAGCCGGGTTTCGAACCTTGAAACTAGAGTACAATCATACAAGTCTTAAACGGGATCCGAACCCACAAACTAATTAATATTAACCATGCGTTATCCGGGATTCGAATCCATATCCTCTTACTTATGTGTAAACTTATTACGCTATAGAGGATGGCGAAAGAATAAACTCATTTTTATGTATTCATGGTGTGTATTAAAAATAATACTTTTTTTTTTTTTTTAACAGGTATCTGTGCCAGGATACAGTTTCAAATATTTTTAGTTAAATAATATTTTTCGAAGCGAATAGGTTTGTTTCCTATCTGGGTTTTTCTTTACAACAACAGTACATGTTAATGAACATAGTTTGATAGAAATCAAACATATATTTTATATATATATATCTTTCTCTCTCTCTCTCTCTCACTCTCTCTGTTAAGGTATTTGTTATTCCTTTTTCCTCTCTTGAGGTAAGTTGTTCACAGTTGTAAAGGTATTTTATAAATAATAGTATAAACTCATTTAAAACATATTTTATTGACAAAAATACATAGAAACACAGCTTGTTTCGCAAATATATAAATAACATTTCAAAAGACATTATATATATTACATATTATATATATGTTATACTACATAGTGTTCCAAAACATACACAAGCAAATACAGGAGGTTACACAAATTATAAGATTATTTAAAAAATATATACAAACACAGCTTGTTTCACAAATTGATTTATAACATTTTTAAAAGACACATTGCTCTCTATTATAATACAGAGTGTTCCAAAACATAGAAAAAATGATCACACATAGCATTAAAAGTACAGGTTGCACCAAAATTTAATTACAACATTTTACACAAGTCAGTACAGGTTGACTCAAAATATATACAACATAGTTTCACAAACAAGCATAGGTACACAAATATGTTTATAAGCTGTTAGCAACTTCTGTAAACAAGGTTTTCATTCATTTTTTAATATTGGATCCAGATCACTTTCTTGAACTCTGCTTTCAAGGAGGGAGCATTTCTTACGCCCTGGCTTTAACCTGTCTGTTTGTACAAATATGTCTTTACATTCCGGAGATTGGAAAATTATGCTTTCAACTAAGTCTGGGTGGGTTTCAGTGTAATGTGAGTGCACATCTTCAATACTAGATTGAAGAGGAGTTTTTTGAGTCATGTAAAACAGAGGACATTTTGTGCTATCACTGCATTGTATCAACTCATGGCTTTTTCCATTTCCTAGCAGAAAGTAAATTACTTTAAAATTGAATGTACTGTCACAAGTCGCCGTAAATTCATACAGAAGTCCGGTACACCATAGTGTGTAAGTTCCATTGGACTTTTCTGGTTTAACATTAACATAATGATTTTCTGGATGGAAATACGTCATGTTACTCTTATGTTATCAAATACTGGACTGAGAACAATTAGCAAGGAACAATGTATATGTATTGATAAAATCATTCTTTAACATTTAAAGTTAAATGATGAATTAGGTGAAAATTTTATTTTCCTGATTTTATTGCTCGTTGCATGTGACACATCGATGAAACACAGTCAGTATGAGATGCGTAACCAGACTTGTTTTTGCGATAATGATATAAAGTATGAAGATTTTTTATCACATTCTTCGAAATACTGACAGGGTAAAACATTATCTACATTATAATTTAGATGTTTCAAAATTTTTCTTCCTCACAAAATGTTGTTACGATGCGCTCGCCCTTAACCTTATGCTTTCGATCTACTCTATGTGGAGTCTACTGGTTTACAAGACTTCTCGAACTGTCGCCATTAGTTAAACTTGAATCAAAACTACATGGTTTAGTGTGTGCTGACAAAGGTTCAGAGAAATATGTACATTTGAAATGAGTGTCTGACTCGTACATTTCCTTAACAACAAAATGTGAATATGCAACACTATAAATTACAGAATACAAAACTTTATTAATAAACGCATAATTGCATATCGGCGAGGACATTGTTCAGAATTAGCCACTTCACATGCATATAAATTACACATTGAAGGAAAACCCAAGCCTTCTCGTTCGAAGATAAAGTTGTGGATATCCCCATTGTAGGTCTCCTTACTGCGAACATAGATTCCCTGGTGAGGTCTGGTGAGTTGGCAGGCGATTACTCCATGTCCACGCTCCTCTTCAAGCTCCTCAGTAAGACTGGCAATTATCAACTCTTTTAATGTTGATGGTAAGTCACTGTTGGGGCGGAGATATCTCACAGCACAATCATTGCATGCTATTCCTTCGCCTAAGCGAATGCCGAGACAGTTATCAAAAGTGTAGCATCAATCTTCGATATCGTTTGCAGACCTGAACTTGTAAAATACCGCCATGTGGCTTAAAGAAGACTCTTCTGTATCATATTTGCAGGATTTCGTATATGTCTGTAGGTTTGAAGATGCAAGCCATGGCTGACAGCCTATTACTAAATGGTCTCCGTTATATAGTCTGGGTTGGTATCATTTAAGTGTTCTTACTAAGCCAAATTTTACAATTCCACATGCCACATGGAGAAGTTAATTCTTGGTTTCCTATATACATAAAATGATCATTGTTGTTTAATTGTTCGCTCCATACTGTGGTAAGAGAACATCGACTACATTCCTTCTGCATGATGTATTTAATTTTCTTGTAGGACGTAAGTTTCATGATGTGCGCACTTTGAGCTTCAAATGCTAGTTGACTCTCACTGCAAGGTAGTTTGCTGTCAGGATGCACATTATACAAGGGATAAACACTTCGCCCATAACACACGTCGAAAACTTTTAAAGTATACTCAGGGCTAATTAACTAGAAACACCAATGTTCATCTCCGTTGTACATCTGTATCTGTAGTGGACTAGCTGCTTCTTCAATTCGAAACCACACTCTTCTGTATCCTGGAGTAACACTGGCATAAGGAAGTGATGAGTCGAATCTCTCCATCATAACTGAAGCTCCGGTGTACGGTTCTCTCTCTTTATATACTGAAATGTTCTTCTAATTTGAGGTAATATTAGTTCTTCAATGATAACTTCGTTAAATTTAATTTACAGACACAAACATTGCTGTTTCAAACCTTACAGTCCCACATTCCACAAGGCGACATTTAAAGGTGGCTGCTGCCTTGCATTTGCGTGATGTGTTCCTTATTATTAAATGTTTTGGTCCATTAAGGGGGGGGGGGGCTGTCATAAAACTCTCTACTCAATTTATATTTTATTTGTCTAAATCCTGGTTCCTTGGTTATTTCTTCACTTCTATGTTTAAAACATAGGTCCCAAGAAGAACAGGGCAGTTCGCTGTCAGGCCGCATATTAAAAACCGGGCAGTCTTCTTCTTCATAACACAACACTCTTTCTGTATATGTGTTTCAATAGAAACTTTTTGCAAAATTCCAGTGTTCATCTCCGTTGAAAATCTGTATTTGGAAGTATATGTTGTTTAGATACTGGAACCATACTTTCTTGTATCCTGGAATACGTCTTCTCTAGGTCGAATTTCTCCATTTATTTTTGTAAATCTTGTGCCAGTGTGTGTGTATATATATATATATATATATATATATATATATATATATATATATATATATACACTATATATATATATATATATATATATATATATACACACACACACACACACACTTGTAACAAAAATTTTTTTTCGAAATTAATATCTTTACACATAGGTAGGATTCTGTTACAAATATTATCTTAAAGCTTCGCTTTTGCTTTGTGAACGGAGCATTTTTTTCTCACAGTGATTGGTATTATAACATTTGACTATGGAATTAATACCCGAACAGTTGTGATATCATCTAATATTTATGGCTTCTGCATTGGTTAAACTTTTTAAAATTTCCTTCTGTGTTTTTCCAAGCACATATACTGGATAATCTTCGAGGAGCGCATAGTTTACATATTGGAAACACTCTTTGTAAGCTGACACCACCAGAATCCCATTTTAGGGTCATACATCTCGTAAGTCTGTTCCCGTAACATCATTTTAACATCAAGTTTCAAAGTATACCAAGGTCTGGGAGATTTAAAGTATAGTACTTTCGAGTCATTGCTATCCGTTGCATATTAAATAGCAAGCTCCTTAATTACAAAGGAATTGTATTGGTAGTACTGAAAACTTGCGCGTAGCACATCATTTTTACATTATTTCTTTTTACACTATATACAAAAAATATCCACTCATATTATTTTTTAAAAAATCAGTGGTCGCCTCGGAATCCACTCCATTAACTTCGGAATCATCCATTACTACATTTGGGATAATTCTAGCTTCAATAAGCTGTTCCAGCCTGTGTGATATACAGTCCCTCCGCATGTGTTGATTATTTCCATCATTAGTAAAGGCAGGCATGCCGTGAGGACGGTCTTCGCATGGCAAATACGACACAATATCCTCATCAGCTTGTAAATATTCGGGAAGGAACAGCTATACTAGCTTTATTTTGTGTCCCGCAAAAGCAATAATGAACTCGTTCGGAAGCACCCTCTATTGAGAACAGTCTAAACTCAGTAAAGTTTTCTCCTTCCCATATGCTAGCATAGCATTGAATACTTCAACACATCCCTCATCACAATTATCACCACAGTGGCCGTGATCCATTATACCTGAAGCGGACTGATGTGGAGAGAGATGTCTTCCCTTGTAGAGTCTGTGTTGTAGATCTAGATGATGCAGTGGATGGTTGGCTATGTAGTAAGCATCTGGCATTGTAGTGGATGCCTGGCGTTGATGTAGATGTTGTAGTAAGCGTCTGGCATCGTTCTCGATGTAGACATCTGGCATCGTTCTTGGTGTAGACATCTGGCGACGTTCTCTTTGTAGATGTCTGGCATTGTTCTCAGATCTATTGCAGATGCCTAAGTCTAATTACTGCTTTTGTAATGCACATGCACACACACAAAGTGACATTGTCAGTTGATGACTTAACAGTGAGGAAAAATTAATTTATTCCTCCTTATATAGTCAATGGATTCAAAATGGCCACCAGTTTCATTTAAATTTGCTTAAATTTGGACTTTTTCAAAACTAAGTTGAAATATCATGGAATTTAACATATTTCAGCTTCGATATCAGTTATTTCAAACTGGATCCATGCTATTTCACTAATATTACGTCGAAAAAGTAGTATTTTTATAAAACTAAGTTCAAATATACACATTTTATGCTAGATGGTATAGTCAACATTCTAGCCTGGGAAGCTTAATAAAGAAATCTACACATAAAATACATATTTTCCTCTGCTATACACATATATTTAAAACAGATTGAATATGTATGCACATCATGTGTCTCCCATTGTAATTGTTGAAACTTAGGTTTATGGAATGATACTTGTTTCAAAAACAGTTTTCTTTGAATATTTATATATATCTTAAACTCTCCTAATATTTAGCAAGTGATAATATATATTATAGTTAGTTGTAGTTTCCTGGAAATATTTTAAACTTAAAATATGTTGTAAGTTTGCTGGAAAATGGGACAAACTTAGAGTTTATTGGATAAAAATTCATTTATTGGATAAAAATATAAAATTTCTTGGAATTTTATCTGAGGATTAAAATTCATTTCTTGGAATTAAAATTAATTTTAACTTCAGGGAAATATTTTCATTGTCAGGTATTTGGTTGCACAATTTTATTTCGCTGGAAGTAAGCCAGGGTTTCGAGAATGGCATAAACCTCCCTTTCTGAACAATTCAAAGGGCAAACGAAAGTGAAAGTTTGTAGGGTAAAGGGCGGAGGGGAGCTAGCCAGGCAGGGTCAGTTCAAAATTTATTGGCCCGAGGGGTGTATAGCAGTTGAAGGGTCTCTCATGTGGTGCAAAAAGATGCATTCTGGGGTGAGGGTACAGGGAGTTGTCTAGCTGAGGCAGTTCTCATCACGGAAGAACACACGCTCTTGGCTATGGTTTGGAGGGGATGGGGGAACATAGAGATAGGCAGGTTTTGCGGATCACGGCGTTGGATTGATAGCGGGTGCAAGGAACCTGTTGTCTCAGACAAAGATACATTATGGGCTGGAGGTGTTGAGGGGAGGGGGAGGGGTCGCCAAGAGCGTGCAGGCAGTCCTCGAGCTAACCGAAGATGCGGGCTGATGTAGAGAAGGTGGAGGGGGGAGTAGGCAGGCAGGAGTTATCTGACCACCTCCCACTGATCAGCGCCATGTTAGTTTAACGCCAACCCTTGTTCTGGATACACACAACACCCGCATCCGGCATTCTGGCGGAGTCTAGGGCTATAACAGAGAGAAGCCGATAAGCGGGCTTCACCTCTTGTTAAGTAATACTATCTGCTCTGGGCTTCAGCTATTATTTTAATATAAACATTTTTATATGTATTTTGTTTTGTGTGTTAAGCCAATATAGTGCATCCATTATTTTTTTATAATTTTATAAGCCTGTATCGTGAAAACACCATTCTGAACTCGCTCGATGAAAATTCATATGATTTTCAACTAGTGTTGGTGTTAACAAGTGTTGTGAATTTCACAGACTTAACAGAAATTTGTGTTAACATTATTCGACTCGATGTAGTATGTCTATATTATTTTTAACATAACATAGTACTGATTTCATCTTTTTTTCATCGACGAAGTGCCTGGGCTCAAATAATGATTATATATTCTCATCAAGTACGCGCAATTTCCTTCTTAAGTCAATCTTCGACACGAGCCGAACCTCGCGGTAATATTCAACAGAAATTAAAATTGAGTTATTCTACTTCTTACAACAGGAGTATTTATTCGCAGCGGTAAACCGGTTTTCTGGACTCGTCGTTGATGTAGTTGCGTGTGTTCAACTCTCTCTTCGTTTAATTGCTATTTCATAAAAATTAAATATGCTTCCTTCATTTACGAGTTGCCTGCCGACCGCACTCCATGTCTCTAATCGTGATTATTAGTCGACATAAGTGGTAGGCTCAACTCATTCCTACATCAGACACCACAAAGAACGGACATGTTTTAAACTAATCTAAGGCACGTGTACAAATGAGAGGGATATGTAAGTGTACGTCTATTACGCTATTGTGTCTGGTTAAAATTTTATTCTAAATGCAAATTTGGAAATATTTAATTCTCCATGTTGTAGTGTATTCAAATCTGTTCTTAGTAAGTTTGCGTATTTTGAACGCGTGATTTATTGCATCTTTAAGTTATCAGAATAGGCAGTAAAACTAGAGGAATATTAATTCGTAAACATAATTTCGATCCATTCACATAGTTTTGTGTTCAAATCGGCCGCAAGCTCTACGTCTCAGTCCTTGACTGACCTCCCAGCCAGACAGACGTTGGCCGCGCTCCACGTTTCTAATCGTGCTTATACGCCTCCGCAAACCATATACTAACATAATTAATTCAGCAACCTCGCAGCCAGACAGACGTTGGCCGCGCTCCACGTATCTAATCGTGCTAATACGCCACCGCAAAACCATATACTAACATAATTCCTTCAGCAACCTCGCAGCCAGACAGACGTTGGCCGCGCTCCACGTATCTAATCGTGCTAATACGCCTCCGCAAACCATATACTAACATAATTCCTTCAGCAACCTCCTAGCCAGACAGACGTTGGCCGCGCTCCACGTTTCTAATTGTGCTTATACGCCTCCGCAAACCATATACTAACATAATTCCTTCAGCAACCTCCTAGCCAGACAGACGTTGGCCGCGCTCCACGTATCTAATCGTGCTAATACGCCTCCGCAAACCATATACTAACATAATACCTTCAGCAACCTCGCAGCCGGACAGACGTCTTTTGGGAGAGGTGCTTGTGTTCGTTTAAATAATTTTGAAACGCATATCTAATCAGACAGGCTAGATTTAATTTCACTGAAATATGCACTATAATCAATTCATTCTGCGATCTCCCGAACCCAACGGACGTATATTAAAATCATTTAAGGTTCGTGTACAACTCTGAGGCATCAAGTAGAAGTATTTTCAAATACATTGTTATTATGTTCAGAAAGACTGCAGTTTAATTTATATATTCATAGAGATTATTTTTGCTTAATTGTAGATCGTTAATTGATTATACACAACATACTACTGTAGTTGTCATTGTTTAGTGAGTAAGCACTTGACGACACCAGGCGACTCATGTAGTTGTGTTCATTTGAAATTTGTATTTCCCTGAATTCCTCTCGTGTGTAACATCACCACCGGTTTAATTGCATTCGGAAACAGTTGTCTATTTAATCGTTTACACTGAAGTTTTCCTGTTTGTCATTACTAACACACGTGACGTAAATCCTATCTCTCAGAGTCACCTATCTCCCAACACCGTCTACGTACAATACCCCCCAAAACAAAAAATCACTTATGACACTCATGCACAAAACTCAACACACACACACATATATGTATGTATGTTAGGGACAGGGTGTTATATATATATATATATATATATATATATATATATATATATACACCTCAGTCCAAACGTGAGGACGTATCAGAGCTGCTCTCCACCCCAAAAAAAAATAAAGAAAATAAAGTACACCGAAATATATAGACACAAAAAAAAATTTCCATCAAAGAAATTTGATCAAACTTTTTCACCAAACTTATTTAATACAATTTCTTCGATCACATTTTGTCGGATTAAGAATTAATCCCATCAGATTAAAATTAATTGATCGGTTTAAAATCGGATTAAGGATTAACCCTTTTGATATCAGTTTGATACCAAAGGGTTCATCCGATTAATCAAAAGTGAAATGAAATCTGCACGCCCCTACTACTCATCTGCTTCAATATTTGGTTTATACGGGACTATGTTAGGAACAAAAGTAAACCTGACAGGCTGGCAGCTTGTTAAGAATTACAACATAAATGGAAAACTGCAAACATAGAATATGTGTTACACGTGACAAATAAGCGCCTACTGCATGGTTCTAAATGCATTAGTTTTTGTATTGTTAACTTAGGCCATATCCGAAATGGCAGATTATGTTGACCAAATGATCACGTGACCCAATTTTGTATACAAACATTGTGACGTATTTGAAAAATTGATATTTCATATCTTATATATAACGGTGGTTAGCAAAAATACAAAATGACAAAATCAGCGACATGTAGGTTTTGACATTCAAAACATATGCGTGAATGCATATTTAAAACGTCTTTTCAAACAAAGAACTGTTCATAAAATACACTAGACACGTTTTCAGAGGCAGTAAGTGTTGTGCTTTGTTTATATATTTGCCATACATGTTTTATTTAAACTCGTTATTTGATATTAAATTATTTTCTTGTTTATTAACATATTCGCAGCATTCCAGTGATTATTGTGGAAATATTACGTCAATTTCAAGCATTTAATTTATATAAAACAAATTTTCACTGTTAATGTAAGAATATGTTGCTGCGAGTGCTAAACAAGTGACAGTCGACAACGTCCGGATTGAAACCTACAAAATGACAAATTACAAAATAACGAGTTTGTCATTTTTGGACATGGCCTTAGCTTGAACATTAGTGATTGGCACTGAGTTATTGCTTTCAATAAATGTTTATTCTAGAAATTGTTATAATTTGTAATGTAGTCTGAAGTAGAATATTGTGATTCTCTGTTATGTCTAGTTTCCATGCGTACGTTATATATTACAAATAAACACTTCAGTGTCAATGTTATGAGTCCAAGGTTTCAGATTAGTGTGCTGTGTTATACTCGTGTAGATGTAAACACACACAGCTGCCACCTTTTCAGACCTATCCACTATTGCACATAATTAATTATTGTAAACTTAGATCTTACAGAGACGACAATTGTTTTAAAACAAACATCTGTTAAGAGATGAGTCTTATCCGTGATCATTAATGTCCTTTTTTCCTCAGTGTGCATAAGGTTTTCTGCTTAGTGAGATGCACGCTTATACAGCGTTCGCATTCGTCTACGTACGTAAATGTTTTACATGACTCGGGAAATGACATACGCACGTACACGGGGAAACAAATGTGTGTACATCTCGCGCCCTTGCAGCCCATAAGCTATTATTTTGAATATCGATTTATATGTAGTTCATAATTGTCCTTCCTAATACTTATTTTTATAAAGAGCGTAATGGAGACATTAACTTTCGAGAAACGCCACTGAACAAAGTTCTTTAATGATCTAGAAAAGCCAGGATAAACATAACCAGTTTTCTTCATGATATGTTAAAAACCGAGCGTGACATTAAAATTTATAGTTAACGTGCAGAGCATTGAGAACACTACCAATGTGATTACATGGCGAGGTGTGGATGAGTGCAAGCGTTATATTAAAATCCGACATTTTATTCTTCTGCACACCAATATTAGTGTTCAAATGGATTTCACCTCTAGTTGTTACCAGTTTTAATGATGCATTTTCGATAACTGCTTTTATTGGCTTAAATAGATATTCATTCCTTTCTTGTAAAAATGTATATGGTTGGTTAATAGGAACACTTTCATTGTCACTCTCTTTCCAGCTACAGCTCCTAATGGGTTGATAATTATAAATCTATGCGCTGACGTACGTTCCAGCACATATTCAGTATGTGTTTTCCTTCAAAATGCCTGTTCAGAATCTTATCAGCGAACTAGTTGCTGTAAGGGATGCAAATAAGTGTGCCTATCGGAATGAATCACGTATCGAGCCGAGTGGAGTAAGCTTATATACATAAGTACATTCCTATGTTCGGACACAGCCTTAATGACACTTGAATAGACACGTACTGATTATTTGTAAGAACAGTCACCTTTGTAGTAGATCACAACCCCAAACTGTAAACATTGCGTTCAATCGTAGATCGTCGTGCGTCTAACACATATTTCTCCACTACTGAGGAATTATTTCCTGTCCATTTTTTTCACATAAGAGCGAAATGAAAATTTTACTATGCTATATGACATAATTCATTATTTATATTGCTTTTGTAATTGTAAGTGCCAACAGTACTCGTATTATATTATGAACACCTAAATTATAGTGAAATAATATATTATAATTAAAAACAACCGTTAGGCCTATATGTTTATGATAATTCATTTTCGCAAATGCAAATAAAACCAATCTGCAAACAAATAATTCTACGACATAAACGAAACACATGCCATGGTCGTAAATAACGAGTCGCGTATTCACAGCTGCAACGAATGCTAGTAACTCGCGTCTGACAGGCTCGCCTCTGGCAGGACTTGAACGAACACGTGGATGAGCCGACGCCAGGGTTATGACATACTTTTACCTGCTGCGGAACTGGCAACACCGCGCGGATGACGTCGCCGAGAACACCAGCGCTCCTCTGGACCGTTAGCGGGTCAGACTTGTTCCTGTCCCAAGGCCACTCTAGTGTGTATCTTGACTCAATGGTTTTGCCGCATAAACACGGTGCAATCCTGCTCATTGTAGTTGCAGCCTCTGGTTGTTGGGATGTTACAGTGCCACGTACATTTTCCACGAAAGAATACGCCGATATGGTTTGTTTTTGGGAGCGTGTGATGGCAACGCTGCAGCTGCATCCGCTGCGTCTCACAGGAGGTACCCTAACCGCAATCTTAAAACAGGAAAGTAGATCAATTCCTAGTGTTAAAATCCACAGCAAGCCTACGTATGTATAAACGGTCTGATAATACATAACTGCATTTACTTCTGAATGGGTTAATATTGTAATTTTATTTTATTCGTAATTTTCAATGTTTCGAATTACTCGGTAAATATTGGGGATAGAATCCATGTTTGTATGATATATTCTTCTCCAAATGATGTAAGGAATAAGCCCTGTGAGTGGCGGTAACTCCTCTTGAATAAACTTGTTAAATAGCTTCGTTAATAATCACTGGCATAGTTATAATGTATGCATATTTTTATTTTATCGTTGTTATAAAGTTACAATTTTATGTCCTAATTTTAAAAATGTGGCAAAGTTGAATGAAACAATGGTTATACAAACCGTTTATATGAAGAGATTAAGTAAGCATAATATATTTTCACTTCGTCGTTCTCTGATCATGATTTAACATTAAACTTATCCACGAAGTCATGTGAGGAAGACCGGCGACAGTTCTGCGCGCCAGACGGTTGACTTCCAAGATACTCCAATTAAGAACGCAGACCGCGGTTGTGTTGAGGTCACCAGCTGGTAGACGGGTTTACTCGGGAGTCTCCCGTTTCCCTCGTCATTGCATTCCGGTGCCGCTCCATATCCACCTCACTTCAAATTCGTCGGATCTCAAAACCTGGATGTTAAGAGCCACCCAAATCTCTCCACTCCATTCCGTTTGAAAAATTACAGGACGGCAAAAGTTAAAGTTACACTAAACCAAATCTGAACCCGACTGGAATAAAGCATGAATTATTCAAACAATCATAAACTCTGAAGATTTCATTCAATTTCTTTGTTTTCTTTGCATGCCTTCCTCTTGTTTCACATATTTCGGCAAAGTTATAGTTCAATGCCACATCACTAGGTTATGCAGAGAAAGACCATAGATGACCGAACCTCCATGATTACGTTGAACCACGAGCCGCGTGATTATCACGAATGCCGCGAGCGAAATTCAAGGTTACTGGGGACCCAATTTCAATTCAGATCACGTGACCATGACGTCTAAACTGAACATGTGACAAAGGTGCCTTTGTCAAGCACGGACAATAAACAATTTTTTGAGTTGGACGGCGTCTCGACCTTACCTCGGGTCACTACAGAATCATGACTTATGTTTTTCCCTTACTCACCAACCTGCCATCTGCCTGCCGCAACAACACCAGAGTGAGCCTCAACAACACCAGTGAGTCAGCCGTAACAACACCAGTGAGTCAGCTCCAACAGCAATAGTGAGTCAACCGCAACAACACCAGTGAGTCAGCCTCAACAACACCAGTGAGCCAGCCTCAACAACACCAGTGAGTCAGCCGCAACAACACCAGTGAGTCAGCCGCAACAACACCAGTAAGTTAGCCTCAACAACACCAGTGAATCAGCCTCAAGAACACCAGTGAGTCAGCCTCAACAACACCAGTGAGAAAACCGTAACAACACCAGTGAGTGAGCCTCAACAACACCAGTGAGTCAGCCGTAACAACACCAGTGAGTCAACCGCAACAACACCAGTGAGTCAGCCTCAACAACACCAGTGAGTCAGCCTCAACAACACCAGTGAGCCAGCCTCAACAACACCAGTGAGTCAACCGCAACAACACCAGTGAGTCAGCCTCAACAACACCAGTGAGCCAACCTCAACAACACCAGTGAGTCAGGACCACAGGTAGAGAAGTTCTTCTCTCCCCCAGCCCCCTCCAAATAACAATTTCACGTTAAGAGCCAACTGAGAGTCTACGACACCTGCAGACAAACTGGCACCATAACTGCATCAATGATGCTGCTGCAACCTAGCTGCAGATAACTGAACTAATTGCAGCTGGATCCGAAAATTCGTCGGTATCACTGTCTGCTCCTAACTAGCATTCGACCTTAACATTTGGGTCTTCAGAGCTGGTGAGGGTGAAGCGAGGTGAGTACGGAGCAGCGCCGGAATGCAAGGACGGGGGAAACGGAAGATCCCGAGGTAATTCGCCGACCAGCGGCATTGTCCGGTTCGATTCCCACGTGCGACACGGGTACGTTCATTCTTGAGTATTTTATATAATTAATCGCAATATTAAAGTCCATCGAACCCCATAAGCCGAAAGATTCGCTCTTCCGAGGACGAATATGTTTCGAATTTTCTTGTAAATGACTTGAATAACGTCAAACGTTGCGACTGATACTATCAGTGCCAGCTCAAACATTCTTTTTTCGCTTTCGCTACAATGTTCGGACTTTGAACTGGAATATTTATGACAGTACATTCACGCGACCATAGTGTTCCTGAAAAACCACCGTGCAATAAAATATACGAGAGGCGTGGCCTGCATTCAACGTGGAAAACAGATGCATAGACCATTGCATTAGAATAAGATCCAAATTAATTAGTGAAATTCGTCACAGTGGTCACAATAATTCACGTCGTTTAAAACTCTTCACATTTACAACAAAACTGCATTGCGATCTGCGTTACGTACAGTATACAATTTCTAGGCATAATTATTTTAGAAGCAATATACAGTTAGCTCAAGAGCGTGTAGTTTTTATGGGTAGAATAATTATGGAATTCGTACTTTCATGCCTTCACCTTGGAAATAAAGTTTTGAAAATAATCATCCTAAAACAAAGGCATTTATTTTACTTTGTCTTGTAAACTATTTTGAGCCGCGTATGCTTCAAACAGCCGGATTATTACAAGTTTCCGTCTAAACAGGGTGTTGTTTGTTTCGTTTAACTTAGGACGAATGCATTCACTGTCCTTATATTTAAAGGCTTTATCTAAACCGGAAAGAGGAGAAAGGAGGCGTTACCACACTCTGTTATTACCGTTCTAAGTCCATCGTAGTGAATTTAGTTGACTTTGACAATTGGCCACAACATCTTTGTAAATTAAGAGAAAGAGAAAATACCACAAAATTCCAAGCTCAAAATATAAGTATTTGTTCCCAAAATTATTATTACTCAAACTTTTTATACACATAAGATTCTTGTCTTATAATATCAATTTTGTAATTCGTTCACATTCAACGGGCTATTTTATAAATGCCAAAAATTAAACCCTTAAAAATTTGCGTTTTGAAACATATGAAAACAACTAGGGTTTCTCAGACACACACTCTTTTAACACGTTGAGAACTTTTTTACGTAAGGCCAGATATTTGACAAACGAAATGAAATTTGTCAGCCCTACGCAATTCCTCTAAATAACTCGAATGATATGAACATTTCAAATTATACTGCGAAAAGTAATTCATAAAACAATAATTATATTTAGGTTCTGTGTAATTAATTTTTCCAAACATTAAAACTTTTCGTCAAGGGAAGTTGGACTGGCATTGACTGGAATCCTAGTTTACAGAGTGTGTGGTTCCAGGTTCGAACTGCACGCATGGAATAGACGTCTGTGTTAGTTGTAGGTTAAAGTTTACATATAGTTTATTATTAACTGAAAGGGTTGGTAAACCTTCTGGTATAAATGTCAACACAGAGGAAACTAAGCCAGGAACAGATGTGTGCAATTCGTGAGCAGTTCGTGATCGCGTCAATCGAAAACGTAGCCAAATATACTATATCATTTTTAGGCGCTCATCAATTTCAACATTCACTATAGAATTGTATTCCACAAAAGTATTTCAATTGTTGTAATTTTTTCTTTAGTATCTAAGTAAAGTGCCGGACGTTTTCAAATATGGCGTTTTATAAAAATGAAAACTGGTGTTCGGTATAAAACAACCAAAAAGACTGTACCTTGTTTGCTATAGAAAAGTTTGCAGAATAATTATCCAGTTATAATATCAACCAATTATTTTACAGCAGCAGCAGAAGTGTGTTCATAACCGTCAGTTTCCTTTGTATTGTGTTTGAAAAAGAATTTAAGTATAACCATCTCCAAACTTTTTTCTTGATGTAGAAATTTGTTATCCAAATAGGCAACTATAGTTAGAAATATCGAAAAATGCGGTAAGATATTTGAATAACTAAGATAGAAATACGTATATGATTAATATTTTCAAGTGATCCCTAAAAGTGTGCATACATTTGCATGAACTGAAAGATGTACATACATAAAGTATATTGCAGGAATCATTTGCGATGGAACACGAGTATCTGTAAAATATGTAGCTGAAACTAGATCTGCGAGCATTGGAAAACTCGTCGCTGTCATCGCATATTTTGCGAAATGAATGAAGTTGTCACATTCATTTTGCATCAAAATTCGTTACGGAAAATCGGGCTTGCCTCTGCAACGACAGGCTTTTAAACAAAACTTAAAAATTAACGAAATGTTAGTTTTTTGTCACCATTATACTGCAATGGTTACATCCAAAGCTATAATACCGAATTGCAATTTCCTAATTCTTCCGTTAACGTCACCAAAATCCACGGTCTTGAGTTTTACAATGATACACCTGCAGAGTCAAATTGACACTAGCGTACGGTATTGCCATAAAACCCTAAGTTTCTGAGGAAATAGAGATTGAAGATTTTAATTGAGAATTAAAAGGCTTGGCATGTTGGATACACGTATTACACTAAACTTAATAGCGTGTAGCTGTATAGCAGCTAGCGGGAGAATATATAATAGCATATGAGATATAAAATATAGAGTTGAACAAGTTAATTGAAGGCTGCTGGTTTTTAAACAGTTTTGGTAAACATACTGTAAAGAAAAATAACAGGCTACTATTTTGTTAATTTTGTAAGCCAATTTTTGTCAAAATTACGTATTTATGTCGAGCTATTTCTTAACCAATATATTTGCACATTTCATTACGACGCAACGTATTATGTTAAGGAATGTACGAGAGAAAATCCTTGTTCAGACTAATGTATAAAGCCTGTTCACGATAAAGTGAGCATTTTTGAAATCAACCTTAGAAAAAAGTCACTGTCCATGCCAATATATATTTTAATGGGTGCATTGAGTGACATGTGCCCAGACAAGTTGGTAACGATGGAGGGGAAAATAGTTCCATATATGAACGTCAAATATAAAGTGTTAGGTAACCATTTGTGATAACTTATATTATTTCCCTCGCTTTCTTTTTTATGCATCGAAGTGTAAAAATGAGCAGATTTGTACAATATTCACGGTAAACTGAGCACTTTTGTAAGCCCTGCTTAAAATCAACTTTTATGCACGTTACGTACTCTTCCGCCTTATGTAAAATTAACATCGCCATGGGCCTCATTACTTTATCCATGCGTTGGTCAAGTGAAACTCTGAAACTATTATAAAATCAAATATATTACAAATCTGGTAACTTTTACACTACGGTGCGTTGAAAAAACAGAAAGCGAGAAAATAATAATTTATGTTATCACAAATGGACACCTGCCACTTTTTATTTGACGTTAAGATATGGAAATACTTTCCGTTCGTCGCTACCAACTTTACTGTGAGCACGTCACCCAGTTTGCCCATTGACATATATGTCAGCAGGCGCAGTGAATTATTTCTAAGGTTGATTTCGAAAGTACTCACTTTGTCGTGAACAGCCTTTAAATGCATGGACACCAGTCAGGTGATCCGCGAGAATGTCAGTGTGTACATGTGGCGTATGAATTCGCAAAGAACAAAGAAATAATTAAAGCATAACTTTCACAATTGCTCAATTTACACCGGAGAAACTATTAAAACCACTACCTCTTTAAATGCATAAAAAAGTAATTGGGTACCTGTCTACAATGCTTGCTCGGTGGTTGTCACCCCGTTAGAATCTTGTAGGGCCACTTCTTGTGGCTATAACAGCAGCCACCCTGTCTGGCATGCTCTCTAAGAGTGTTTGCAGGACATCCACGGGGATTCGTCGCCATTCCTCTTGCAACCATTCCATGAATTGAGCAATGGATTTTGGCCGCGCCTGACGAGCCCTCACCCGGTGATCCAATTCGTCCCAAAGAAGTTTTATAGGGTTGAGATCGGGGCTCTGGGCGGGCCAGTCCAATCGGTGAACTTTATTGTCGGCGTATCACTGTATAGTAGCCCTTGAAACATGGCACCTTGGATTGTCATCCTAGAAGTAACACGGGTCCATTCCGTAAAAACGCCACAATGTTGAGAGCATTTCATTATTTAGAATGTTACAATAAGCGTCTGTGTTCATGCTGCCATGGACAAACACCAGCGGTCCTACGCCGAAGGGCGTGAAACACAAGTCAACCGACATACTGAATTACCTATCTTCACGGGTGCCCAATTACTTAATGGTAGATAGTGTATTACAATGCTGTTCTTACATTTTACTCTAAATATTATAATTTCAAAAGATCACATGGGTGAAATCAGGCGACGGTTCTTTTCTTTTCATTAAAGCGCGTGTTACATTCAATTCTGTCTTCGTGCAGGTTAGACTACTTTTGCACTGAACGTTCCAGTCACACTGTGTCATGAAATCTGTTTATTTCTCATCTAAATGACGCTGAACCTTCCACAAAATCTGTAGCGCTACCAGGAATGTTTTATTATTTATTAGTATTCCGATGTTATCCGAACACTTCTTTCGGTGCCTGTCGATGATTCCGCAGCCTTCAGGAGTCACCAGTTTGAAAACTCTGCTGAGCATGTTTCAAGACAGACCTTCTGCTAGTTTCATTATTTAAGTTAAGTAAAGTAACGCTCTAAATGTTTCTCTGAACATGGTATCAGTAAAAGCATACTAGAAAAATTATATTTAATAGTTCGTTTTCGTGTAGTAAAGAAATACTTGGTTGTTGCCTGCTTTTAATTAAAATAAATGATTATATTTCTCGGGCGATTTTTTTCATTTTTTATGCTATTATATGTGAGTAATGAAATTTATGGCTTAAGTAACGAACTCCATAGAAAAATTATCTACAAGCCAAAAGTAGGTACTTTTGAAAATACTTCTAATCTAGTTCACAAGAATTTCATGGATGATTTCCACTCGCTAATAATTTCTATTGAAGATCCTGACAATTTCCGAAACTATCAAGATTTGGTGTGTGAAATCCTGAAGGGAATACTGTGCCCTGTTATCATTCTACAAAATATTAACAACCAAAACTTCATTGAAGAGATTGACCTGAAATATTTGAATAGTACAAAATTCGGTGGGAATATCGGATACATCATCATCTCAGAAGAAAATGAAGACAGTGCTTTTGTTAGAGCACTTGCCATACTATCCACTTTATTATCATGGGATGTAGAATCGCGATTTCTTTTCGTTCATCAAAGAAATATCGAACAATGTGAAAACAGTTTTCATGAATTTATTTCAAAATTTTGGGTATTTTACAAAATACTAAACTTTATAATGGTTTATGCGTGCGAAACACATTTGTACGGCACTTAATTCAAATAAGAGCTTTCAGAATACCAAATCCACTACATCAGATTCAATCCTTTTAAAAATGGTGGAGTCGTTAAACGATTATTTGATGTAAATAACAGGGGTAGTTCTATATTTAACCAGTTTAAGGACCTCAATGGATATCCAATAACATATGAAATAAGGCACAATCCTCCATATGGTTATACTGAGAGCAGTGAAGAAGGCAATATTACTCTCTACAAAGGAATGGAAGGTAATTCAATGAACATGTTCGTTAGTATTCTAAATGCTTCTGCTGTACCAACTAACTGCAACCTGACAGGATACGACATATCACAGTGGGCTATTCCTCACAAAAATAATGAAAATCATGATGTGCTTGTATATATTACCGCCATCACATCAAAATTCACATCAAACGTTCTACCTACCCATTTCATACTGAAAGAATCGATTGTGTCGTGCCTAGGTGGATGAATTTTACATTACCATTTACATACAGAACATGGATTGTTTATTTCTGCTTCTTCTTTTTCATCGTAATTTCATGGAATGTGATTATATATTTTAGCTCAGAAAAAATACTCACAGAATTAACATATTTGAACTAATTTGGTTACTTAGTATAGGAGAATATCTATACAACCACACTCAGTTGTAGTTGAGAATGTTCTCTTTCTCATTTTTTCTGTTCAAGATGATCATATCGAATTCATACAGTGGTATGTTAACAAGTTTCCTCGCAACACCAAAATATTACCGTGATATTAACACTCTGAACGATTTATTGAGCCCAACAATTGCTATTGGGGTGAAGATCAGTCCAGAACGAATGGATGACGAAAGTAATACCGTGGATTTCGATAACCCCACGACTTCTGCTGTATTTGATAGAATATTATTCCTTAACGAAGAATCTTTAGGTTTGGACCAGTGTGGCGAATTCAGGAATATTTCAATGCTTCTGGATATTCAGAAAACGAAGTACTATATAAACAGCTTGGAGTACAGAAAAGACGACCAACCTCTACTGCATGTGATGAATGACTGGTTCTTAATCGGGTATGGGTTATCTGGTACGAGAAAACTTCCCATTCTTGAGAAAATTAAACACAATGACTAGTAGGCATAATGAAGCTGGGATCATGGATAAATGGATAAACTATGTTTTATACAACTCCACTTCGATTATATCGAGGATGCGGAAAGGAAACAAAGTTCATATTTTAACACTTGAACATCTACAGACCCCATTTTTTATTCTACTTATCGGTGTCACTAGTAGTGCACTCTTACTTGTACTTGAGGCTATTTTTTATAGAGTTAAAAGTAGAGGACATAAGTCAGAAATTATATCTTGAAAACTCTTGAATTCAGCGTATTGGGAGATATGTTTCATGGAGGAATAAACTAAACAATTCTGCCATTTGTGTGGTAAGGTTAGCCGTTTTCCCCAACACTTCACCCAGGTTTAAGAAGTTAAAGCCTTCAGAAACAAAACTCTCTCTTTACCTAAAGTTACCTAAAGTAATTATCAAAGGATAATAAATCACCCCCTCCTAATATTATCGCCCCTTCTCATTTCTTATTGAATAGCCACAAAACAGCTGTAGTTCCATTTAACGGACTGGACTGCAGTGACCTCAACTCGGGATGGATGCCAGCCACCTTGTCATGACGACTATAAATAAATATTGAGAAATCCTGCATCCCTCTTACCATGAAGCCATACCGAGTTTTTTGCAGTCTCATTCCATTGGTCCATTTTTGCGGATTCGGAGCTGCAAGACCCTTGGACATGGCGGAAGAGGCCTATCCTAGGGCCCCGCCTTCTTTCCCTCCGCTCAGGAACATTCTCCAGCTCTGCCAGCTCTCTCCTGGCCTTCCAAGTTCTCCTGTGTTCGGGAAAACACCCACTACCTAGTAGATACCAGGGCATATAACCCAGACACTCACTGCTGTCAGCACGATTCCTAACTCATTCCGACCTCTGGGCGCCGGAGGAATCGGGCATAGCCGAGGACAAAAACCCCTTTCTTCAGGGTTGTGCCTCCCCTCCCCCTCCCCCAGCCACCCGATTAAGGAAACCTCTAGGGGAAGGCGAGATAAGCTCATCCTTCCTTTCCTTACAAGTTCTCCCCTTCGGTGGGCTAATACCCCAACCTGAAGGTGGTCCATTTCCTAAGCTTGTATTTCTTCACTTTGAGATTCGAATTTTGAACCCCTCTGACCTTAAAGGAGTCGACAGCCCCGTCTCCAAACACCACCATCATTATCGCCCATAATTAAAGCTTAGCTTAAAAGACAGTCATCACTTTCATTTGCTACTAGGCACAGGGAGTGCCCGGGGTTTCCCTGCTTTTGAAAACCTCAATTAAGAGGTTACCCAGCGGTACACATGGAGGTAGCAGGTCCCCATGAGCTAGGAGAGGCTATAAGAGACACATCAATAAACATTTCCGGTTTCACGCTTTAGCTTTCTCTCCTATACTAGAGCTGGCGATACCGCCAACTATTCTGAGAACAGCTGCCTGTTTACACCCACCAGTCATTAGCCATGCCCACCACTGCAATCAGAGAGAGCAACCTTTCATTGAAGTCAACAAGTCTCCCACCAGGCCTCAAGAGTCCCGGCAGTCTGCCGGGAGCAGAACCGAATAAGGGATGGACTTACAATTGTCAACCATATCCCAACCAGGCACTAAAGTGACGCACCACACGACCGTGAGCATAGTGAGGAGGGATAGTGTTTCCCATAGTCAACACCGATCCCACCAGGCATAGCCTTACACCTATTACAAGCTGGTTGTCAGGCAAGATCGACCGGGGAAGCCCACGCCTTACACCAATTACAGGCTGGTCCTGATAATCTGGCAGACACTTCTGATGCCCAGAGGTTGGGCAAGATGTGTGTTACTCCCTCCCTCCTGCCATGAGGTCCGAAGGAAGCCAAGTACAGTGGCGACAATGCAGTTTCTTCTATACAAACATGTGATACAGTGTTCCTGATGTCTTTGCGGGTTCATGCTGGCCGAGCCAAGGAGATGTAGTGGTTAGACTACTGACCTCCAATCAAGGCGAACCTGGTTCGATTTCCAGTGGAGTCGTACCAGGGTTTTCACAAGTGCGAATGGTGCCAGACGATGCCGCTGGTTGGCGAGTATACTCGGCGATCTTCCATTTCCTTCGCCCTTATTTTCCAGCGCTGATCTGTACTCACCTCTCAAGACCCCGATCATTCTTCTAGCATAGTTCCCCTGGGTCTCCCTCAGTTTTCGCATTGAGGCTCGAGCATGTACACAAACTGTTTACACTGTTGTTTAGCTTCCAACATCTTTCAACATGATTTGTTGTGGAAAACAAGGCTTATGAGATGTGCGTGTCTGTGTGTTTGTGTGTTTGTGTGTATCTAAAAATTTCTAAACTCTTGCACTAAATATCACAAAATGTATTACTTTTGTAGTTTTTGTAAGAAGACACCCAATAAATCTAGAGCTCAACCACATCAAACACTTACAAAATGTGGATGTTCTTAGAACACCTTATATTATCTAGAACTTGGTATATTAAAATAGTTTCGTACGAACGAGATAAATTATACTTGTTAATAGGTTTCTGATTAATATTAATTAGCATATTAACACTTGATTTATGAAGAATTTATATGATATTTAAGAAGCTAATAAAATATTTTCCATCAAAACTGTTATATTATCTATGTTTCTAGTACAGTAGTTCTATAGTAAAAAATTTACCCGTATATGAATCCATGCACACACACATGTGTGCGCATAAGTGTAATTTAAGTATATCACTAGTTTTGAAATTGGACTGAGAGAATTTTTGATATATATGCCAGGAAAAATATGAGAATTTACAAACCAACTTGATATAACAGCCATTTTTTAAAAACGAGTTGACAATTTTTTCATTAACTGTTTTGGAAAATAAATGCTTTCTAAAAATCCATAACTTTTCGCGAGGATGTTTGGAATTATTGTAGTAAGAGTTTGTATAATTTTATGTGTACGACAAACTTTTACAATATTTTATAATTCATAAAACATGTATGTGCTAGGTTTTTAATTCTAAACAGCAAGTTAACAGTATACACATAATGTTATGCTCTGTGTTTCTGCAAATATTAATTTATCGAAACCAAATTTTTCTTTCCGACAGAAACTAACAAAACAATTACAACACTGATAATTAATTTTTGTGTGCCAATTTTAGGAGGTGATGTCTCCTGAAAATTTATTTTTCATATAATGTTTCAGAAACTTCTCGTCTGAATTTGGCGAAATTTTCGTCAAGCTCTTAATTATAAAACTGCTAACTCACTTTAAGTTAAAAATAATGCGATATGACTTTTGACAGGTTTTAATGATATAACCATTTATGTGATTTGGAAGGAAAGTTTATTTGGTAGCCAATTTTCTACAAACTGTTTAAAACACTTTTCCATTTTTTTTTTTTTTTCAAAATTGGCTATCGTTTTGTCAAATTTTCATAAAATAGTGGTTTTGAGATTTTACGTATCGTTGTTTAATATTGTTTTATATTTTACAGAAATTTACCCATACAACAGAACTTTAATAAGGTTGTTAGAGTTATAATAACACTGGCAATAGTTGTGATAACGTGTGTCACTGAAAAAACTGAATAATAATAAATATACTTTTTTTGCTTGTAGAATTTCTATAAATATTGTTACTCCCCTTCAGGCAACGAGAAGGACGCACACTATTTAAAAAAAAATCAGGAAAGCATGGACACAAAAGTTCCAAAATCAATACAAATATATTAAAGCCTATCTATATATTATCACCAAGAACAACAACTTTGCAACGTGATTTGAAAAATATAAATTGTCTCTGTAATTTTCTATCGCTAGTTACCAATCGGTGAACGAGGGGAAGGAGAGAACACACATGTACTGGAACAAACACAAAAACAACAATATTAATATGTCCTGTGAAATTACCCAACCTGAATAAACACTTGTGAAATCTCATTAAAACAGGTAATATGACTCCCTGAGTAAGCAAGCACCAATACAACTTTAAAAGTAAAGTACGCCTGAGGATTCACTAAAAAGTACAACATTGAATATTAATTTCAAGAATACCATTGGGGAGGAGCAAAAACCCTCATTACACTTAACCATGAGCATAAAGGCACGCCATGAAATATCCACTAAAATCCTTGGCATTAAAATTATTTTCGCAAATCGTAGTCCAGGAGGCCATTCCTACAGCACGCCAAAAAAAAAAAGGAAGAATCCACCTCTTACAAATATTTCCATAAAATACCATATTGAAAATTCACATAAGCCAAACAGTCAAGAAACACTTCCATACAAAAATCCACATACACAAAAATCGCTAAAAAGAACACTACTAAAAAGGAAACGCAACCCCCAGCATAACAACAACTACTATCATTGCAATACTTAACTTGAGTAGTACTCATATTACGTTAAAACGTGTCTAGCATGGTGAAGCCCCAAAGTGTGTAGTGGTGTAGACATGATCTATCGTCACCCAGCCCGCGCAACTCGAAGAGGAACACTGCACACTTGCTCGGGCTGGGGACGAACATTTATACGCGAAAACAGGGCTCGGGAAGATTAAGGAGACGGCGGGAATAGCGTAGAGGTGTATGGAAGGTTCCAGAGTGTGCGAGGCTGAACCAGACAACGCTCGGCCGCTCCAGGAGCGTCGCGCATCTCTCTTCAGTATAGCTCAATGCTTGGAAGCGTTCAGACATGCGCCACCCCAGTGGGGGAGGGGGGGGGGGGGCCAAAAAAAAAAACAAAGTAACTTTTTCAAGTGTCATTTTTCTTATTCAAATATTGTTATAAAATTATGTAGTTTTTATTCACAGTAATTGTATGTAAGCACCGATCGTGTACATGAATATTTCTATTATTACATTCACTCAAATATTCAAAATATTTCTAATTGTATAATGACTATATAGCTATTGGGATCGTTTGGCGTTTATAAGTAAATAACATCTTGTATTTTAAAATTAATGTTAGAACTCTACAACCTTATTATAATCTGTACACAAATACAAATGGACTACCTGAACACAGTAAAACTAATGCAATATTTACTATGATCAAAAATTCTGAACTGGAAATCAAAATAACTACATTTTTTATTCAGAGAGTTAAAAGACCACGGTAGTCGTATTTGTAAAGAAAGAGGAAAGATTAAGATCTAATGAACTGCTGACTATCGCAAATAAAAACAAGTGGAACTAAGTTATGGTCAATAATTCCGTGTGCTGTATGATTTGTAAAGTAGCTACTGGCAATACCTCAGCTTATGCATTTCGTATAATTTAGAAATCAAAGTAATTTTACATGATATTGTACATTATATTGCTAATAGCTACTTATTAAAAATGCACTGTATCGTTTTATGTAACAGTCAATCACAATAAATTCTGATAAAAAATGAGCTGTAATTTTATTTAGACGATTCCTTAATTTAACTCCTTGACTATGTACAATATATTAGACATTTTTGTAAAAATATTGGTAAGTTAACAAATTTTATTGTTTGTTGATTTTTAAGCCCACATACTAAGTGCATCTCAGAATGCTACTAAGCGTAAAAGCTGCCACTCTAATTGATTCAGCAATTTTAGTAATTTCTTGTGCCTCTTTTAAGGGCCGTTTACATCGTTACTTGTCTACTAGTGTCTACATTCTGGCCATACAAGTGAGCCAAATAACTAGCAAGATACAAATTCGAAACGAAAAAATATGAAAGTTAAAACGTGGGTAGTTGAACTAGAATGACACAACCTATTGTTTTTGTATGACATTAGTAATTTTAATTTTGCATATTTTCACACTGATATGAATAGTAGAAATTATTTATATTTATGTAATACTAGTATACCGAATAATTTTTAGGCCTTAAATACTTAATATATTTATATAAGCTTATATGAGGATAAAATTGCACAGGTATGTCTTTTTTTCATACCTCTTTCATCTAAAAGAATTTTGCTATTAAAGATAATATTAAGAACTTAATTTTTACTCCCAAACATTCCAAAAAAAACTATTTATTTTGATACTTCCTATAAGTCGTACGAACTAACAACAGGCCTATGATTACCATTGCATGCATTTAAGCTATGCCTTTCTATGATTGGATCCTATGTACTAATCGCAGTATAAGCAGGCAAAATATTTTTTCCTAATTTGCACTAGAATGTTGTTATGAATTAGGAACTCTGGTAAAAAAAAACTCTCAATTTCGCATTGCTAGCAATAAACCATTTCTTTGATAGGCCTACTTTCTCTGTCCTTTCTTGGGCTTCTGTCTTCAGTAATTTGGCCTGTGCACTAATATTTATCTCAGCTGCTCCTTGGCTCTTGCTACACGTTCTCTTACTTCCTTCAAGTATGGCTGTTGGAATACGTGAAGATTCTTCTACAGCTGCCTTCTTTGTTGGGAAATGTTATAAGTGACAACCACTTACTCTTCTGAGAGGACTTGAACACAAAGAAGTTAATTAAGAAGTAGATGGCTGGGCAAGGAGTGAGAGCTGTAGTTGTGATTACAATGGAACTATGGAGCGATACTTAAATAGTAGTAGGATATAAGGAAGCTTACCACCGCCATCTTAGACTTCTCCCTTTTCTCTTCAAAATTTACCTTTTTCCATTAAAAATTTCCCTTTTTTTTCTCTTAAAATCAACTAAATGTACCTCAAAATGTCGTTTTTTCCCTAAAAATTCTCATTCTCCCCCACAAAAAAATAACACCAAGTCTCCCAGCTGCAAAAACGAGCCGCAGAAAGGTAATTTTCAGCCAATTCGAGTGATTTGGAAGTCTCGCTTCTCGAGGGCAGAGCAGTGGCGCCCAAATTGGTTTTACAGTCATAGGGTATGCCAAATCGATATAAGGGGTCCAGTATCGGTGACAGACCTAACCATCAGCCATATTGGTTCTCTTAGCAACCTTAGCCGCCATATTGGACACAGATGACCTTGAGCTTGACCTTGACATTGACCTTGTGACTTTGAATGACATTGAAAACAAAAAATCCAAAAAATATTTAAAAAATTTTAAAGAAATTATAATACATTATGAAAATTTCTGAAAATTGCTCCAATATATGTACAAATTGTATTTTTAAAAATTAAAAAATTAAGATTTTAAATGTTTTGACTTAGAGGTGACGAGATATTGTAATCGACCAACCACAATATAATGACGTCACCCAACTGCCATGTTCGAATCAGGTGACCTTGAACCTATAACCATAACCTTAGGTAACCTTGAAAACAAAAACTCGAGAAAACTGGTAAAAATTGAATAAATTCATAAAAGTCAGTGGACATTACTCGTTACTAACTACAACCACCATCTTGGATTTAGGAGACTACTTTGACCTAAACCCCATTACCTTGCATGACCTTGAATTAAAAAAATTCCAAGAAATTAAAAAAAATATAAAATCGATAAAAAAAAACTAAAACATGTATGAAAAAATTACTTCGTTGATGCCTACCACCAATTTGGATACCAGTTACCATGACCCCAGTGACCTTGAAAACAAACACTCGAGAAAGTAAAAATCGAATAAAGTCTTAAAAGTTGGCTTGCATACGAACCCCATGTTGGATATAAGTATTCTTGATCTTTACCCCGGTGACCTTTGACCTTGAACCCAAAGATTAATCTAAAATCCGAAGGAATTTTCAAATAATTAAACAAGATATTATTAGAAAACATTGTTTTTATTATTTTCAAATATTTACATTTCGGGGTCCCTCGCAGCACTACATCTAGCAGATGACTGACCCACATACAATCAATCACATTGTTTTAAAATTCCCCTCCTTATCCTCACAATCAGCACCACATGCAGCACACACACCACAATCAGCATGACGATCAGCACTGCACCCACTGTTGCGTGCGGCACAAATCAAGTTCAGCTAGAAAATCATATTTTAAAAATATATATTATTGCTTCAATGCAGATACAGCACCATTAAGACATTTTGGTGACCTAGAACAAACAAAGACAGTTAAATGAGTGTTGAGAATTTTTAAAAATTCAATATTTTGTAAAGACCAGCTTATGTTTGTTTAAGCAATTCCAAATCGTAAAAGTTGTGTTCCAAATCAAGACAGACCACAATGACTCCTTAACATCTGTGAACAATTCAAATAGCTATAAATTGGCCTGAAAAGTTGACAAGTGTAAAATACCCTGAATATATTTTTAACTATTAACACTAGCAAGTGGACTAGAAATAACTGTAATATATGTATCAATTATATTACTCATAAATTATATATTTTCAAAATAGGCGTAATATATAAATCTCAATCACTAGATCTTTAATACACGTTTTAAAATTATTTGAAATTTTGCTCCAAAACGGTAACCAACAAAATGTACGTATTTCACAACACCTTAATACTCCGCCAATCTCAGAATGCCTGCAAAACATTTGTAATGTAGTTATTAATACAATTGCAGAAAATCTATTTTGAAATGTGGACAAACAAAAATTTTAATATTATAAAAGAATTAAATTATTTAGTACGATATTCAGGTGCTAATTCGAGCCACACAAAAGTGAAGGTGGTCGGCGATCCTTGCACTATCAAAACCTCTGTTCACATAATAAAACATATTAAATAATTTTTAATTTACAATGATACTGAAGAATGTCGAACAGAGGCGGGTAGCGCCCCTTTCAAAGCTATGCATGATGTAAAATATTATACATGAAGAAAAACTAAAACAATTATCCTATGTCCTACGCATGAGTCATGGCGGCATGTTATGGTACAGCTTGACAGTGAAGAATGGACAGCAAACTACTTTACACACACGTAAGAACAAGAACTATTACAGCTAGCAAGCATTTAGTTAATCCAAACCTTAACTTTGAAGGGCATCCAAACATTAATTTAGTAAAATACTATAAAACTGTAAAGCACCAAGACAACCACAATCTACGCCACAAGTTTAATGAAACCTTAACTAGCACTAAAATTGTATTGAGGGCGTAGAAAGACGAGGGGGGAAAAACCGTGAATTACCTAAATAAACTTTTCCTCTGTTGGAGGAAGGGAAATTAAGGGAGGGGAACCAGGGGAAATCAAAGGAGGGGAGACTAGCTGGCCAAGGAGCTTACCACAAGCCAGAAGCGCACCAGCGACAATGCATGTAATCCCAACCCCCATTACTGTGTCCTGGTGACCACAATCTGCAAGTCTCATACCCACAACACAGTTCATAGTAGAAGTACAAGTGCACGGAGAGCAAAGCAAATAATTGTAGAGTAGAATAGTTCACAGGAAAGAGTGCCTTCATAGACGACGAGAATTTACAAAAAACAGTCTTGACGAAGTTTCCGTTCACTCTCAGTCAGACTACAACTGGCAAAGGCCACAGGTGCCAAATCCAATTACGCCTGCTGTCTTAAGACAGTCCCTTATGCCAGAGAGGACGCATCGACTTGAACCATAAAGCGACTAGTAAAATCCGGAAGATGAAGTACCGGTGGAGGAACTAACTTCTATTTCAGCTGAGAGAAAGCCGACTCTTGTTCGGGACCCCAAATGAATGCTGCTTCTTTCTTGTTTATGTAATTTAATAGTGCTGCTATTTCGAAAAATGTTCAATAAATCCTGGAGTATTAACCTAGGCTTCCGAGAAACTTTTAAACTCCCTTTAAAGTTTTTGGACGAGGGAAATTCAGAATGGGAGCTACTGGGTCAGGATCGATTATCAAACGACCATCTAAGAGTAACTACCCCCAAAAACTTTAATATATCTGAGCCTAAAGCAACCTTATCTGGTTTCACACACTTATCGCATGTTAAGGAAAACGTGACGTAGGTGGTCCGAGTGACACTCATGGTCATCACTGTTAACTATTATGTCGTTTATATAATTTAATTAAATTTTAATTTGAATTCTGATGAAACAGAGTCGAGTGCTATCGTGACGAGGCTTGACTGCATAAATTGGAGCCCATTGGAATACAAGCAAACTTGTGTTGGCTCCATAGTATGCTGAAGGCTGTAAATATATGACAAAGAATCAAGTAGACACTGATGAAAACTGTTACTTAAGTCTAAAACTGAAAACATGCGGCTTTACCTAGGTATTGCAAGGCACAATCAATAGTGGGTAAGGGAAACCGAACTTTATTGATTTTTTGTTAACTAGGGAATGGTTAACTACTAAACGATATTTGTTGCTGTCCTTCTTGCGAACTAAAAACCCCGGCGAACAATAATCCTAGGTGGACCAGATTCAAATAACTTTTTATAATTTCTCGGAATGCCTGAATTTTTTTGGGGGGGGGGGGGAGGAGGGGGCATTTGTAGTAACGATTCCAGCTTGGAAAATCGTCTGTCAACAAGAACTTACAAGGGAGTACGTCACACTTCCCTATACGCGGAGAAATGACATCGCCGAATTCTTCTCTTCAATGATTTAGATTTGTTGAAAGACCTTTCAGAACTACTGTCCTCTACGAGGGGAGAAAATACCTCCGGGATAACATCTACCTGTAACCCAACCCTGATATCTAAGGAAAAACCAATTGAGCAATAAAATTAATCCAAATTAACACTTGCCATAGACTTACCTAACAATGCTTACCCTAAAATTACATCATGTGGTAGTTGAGAAAATCCCAGAAAGGAAATGTCCACGAGAACCTGCCGATTTTAAAATCCATATTTACCACAACATTACTCTGAACAACATCGCTGTTGGAAATACACTGATTATTCTCGGAAAGACTATTGACTCGCCCTAAGGAAATGATCTCAGTATCCAATAATATTTTTAAAAATGATTTACTCATATCACAATAGGTAGCCCCAATATCTACCGGGGAAGAAAAATTTCGTTCCCTAACAATAATCTGCATGGAACACTTACAAACCGGGCACAGGACTTTAATTTTGGCTCGACTGAAAGGCCCAAGCCCTTTTCCAGTCAAAACTCGTTTCCCGACTTCTGAAAGGCATTCCAGAGGTGCCCAAGTTCATAACAATGGAAACCTTTCCTGTTCGAAAGGATGCCTGCTGAACTGACAATATTTTGCGATATGCCCTAACACAGTGCAGTTACTACAATGTATCGGTGAGCGGCATTGTTCAACATCATGTACATTTCCTCGAGAATCAAGCGGTGAAGAAATGCAGATCAAGTGGGCATGTTCGGGCGGGGGGAACTAACACGATACTTGCTGGATACCACCAACCGACCTTGAACTTTGACTGTCAGCTGATGCAGTTCACAAAAACTTAGTGGTGTTTAAATCAAACTTACAATGTGCACTATGTGAGGAGCTAGATTGTCGATGATAATACAGATAAGTTCTGCTTCGTTCAATTGAAGACATAAAGGCTCATGATAAACGCAAATAGACTCCACAAACACGCATCATATGGCCCCCACCCCCTCGGCCTTTGAAATCTATTAACATGATTCTGCTCACCCTAGTGATTTAGATGTTGGGGTAATAAAGCCTGGATTACATGGTTATGCATTTATTATGATTTTTTGGTAGTTGTATCTCAAATGCTTCGTAACTTACAACCTGTTTCATAGTCGTGGCTGATGTCTACATCATGAATTTGGCGACTATAACTCACACAATTAGGAAATTATAGCCAATTATGCTTATACATTGGTATGGGGCATACTTGTCACTGCGACCCCTCTCCTAGTCGTGGTGGATGTCTATGCCATGAATTTGCCAACTATAATGCAAATGGTTCGGAAATTACACCCAACTATGCTTGTACACTGACATAGGGCATAATTGACACAGCGACCCCTCTTCTAGTCATGGAGATGTCTATGTTATGAATTTGCCAACTAACTCAAATGGTTCGAAAATTACACCCACCTATGATTATAAGCTGACATATGGTATACTTGACCCCACGACACTTCTCCTAGTGCAGGATGATGTCTATGTTATGAATTTGACGACTATTACTTATATGGTTCGGAAATAACAGTCATCTATTCTTATATGCTGATATATGGCATACCTGACCCCACGACAATTCTCCTAGTCGAGAATGATGTATATGTTATGAATTTGAAGACTATAATTTAAACAGTTCGGAAATTACTGCCAACTATGCTTATAAGTAGACATGTGGCATATTTAACCCCGCAACCCTTCTCCTAGTCAGGGTGGATGCCTATGTTATGAATTTTACAACTATAATTTAAACTGTTTGGAAATTATAGCCAACTATGCTTATAAGTTGACATCGGGTATACTAGACACCGCGACCCTTCTCCTAGTCGTGGTTAATGCCCATGTTATGAATTTTACAGCTATAACTTAAAAATTTCAGAAATTACAGCCAAATATGCTTATAAGTTAGCATGGGGCATATTTGTCCATGGGTGGCAGTGTTACACGAGATCTGATCGTTCGCGATGCCTTGATGCCCCACCGCCATTACCGGTGCTGGCCGCCAAAATGGTCGACATCGTCAGCTGTTCGCTAATTGTCCTGGGTAGATATAAGAGGGCGATACCAAGATCGCCACCAGAGATGAGTAGCTCGAACTTTGAGAGAAGCTCCGACCGATTCCGCCGCATTGGACAAGCTGGCAACGCAAAGGGCAAATTGCACAGATTATGATAATTAGCACTGGCTACCAAGAAGTCTGCAGCCAACAGAAGGGAAATTAGGGAAATTTTGAGGGAAAAGTGACATTTTTGTATGCAAGATCGACCATTTTGGACGGGAAAAAAGGGACAAAAGTGAAATTCTCGCTCCTAGGGTCCACAGTCCGACGCCAGGTAATATGCTAATTAGGGTCCATGGTTACACCGCCACGTTCCAGGTGTGCCAGAAACCATCCTTTTTATGCTACTAAAGGCTAGCGTCAGTTTGTCTAAGCAATTCCAGGTTGTAAACGTTTTGGTACACATCAAGGCAAACCACAATGCTTCCCTAACGTCTGTGAACAATTCAAAAGGAGATGAATTCGCCTCAAAAGTTAGCAAGCATAAAATATGCTGAATACTATTAACACAAGCCAGTGAAGTAGAAATAAGCATAATATGTGTATCAATTATATTACTCATTAATTATACATTTCCCAAATAAGCATATAATAAAACATCTCAATCACATAGATCTTTAATATAAGATTCAAAAAAATTTGAATATCTGCTCCAAAATGGTAACCAACAAAATGTATGTGTTTCACAGCCACCTAAAAACATCACCAATCTCAAGATGCATCCACACCATTTGCAATAAAATGATTAATACAATTACAGAAAATCTCTTTTGAAAAGCACAGAAACGTAAATTTAAAAGTACACCAAAGGTAAAAATTATTGGCTAGGGTATTCGGGTATTAAATCAAACCACACGGAAGTGAAGGAGAGCGGCAATCATTGCATATCAAGTCCTAAGTTAACATAAAAGAACACAAAAAGATATATTAAGATTTCCTTAAACTCGAAGTATGTCGACAGAGGTGGGTAGTACCCCTTTAAAGTCTCTGCAGGATGTCAAATATTATAGACGAAGACAAATTAAAACAAGTATCCTACACCCAACATGTGAGTCGCGGCCGCATAATGTGGTACAATTTGTCAGTGAAGAAAAGGAAGAACACAAGTTTAAACACGCATTAAACTAAAAACCATCACAGCTATAAAACATCTAGTTAAGTCAAAACTTTTATTTTGAATGGCATCCAAACACGAATCTCGTGAAACACTACAAACTGTGAAGCCCCAAGATAAACACAAACTATGCCACAAATTCAATAAAATCTAAACTAAGCACAAAATTTAAATGCTGCCATGACTCGCTGTTCGTTTCGCTCCACCAGCTGTGCTGCACGACGACATTAAATCTTTACAGCGGCGACTCATCGCACTACAGCGATTTTGAAACTGACAATTTATTACATATATTAGAATTCAATTTCTTCGAGTCAACAGGTGTCGGCGATCATGATGAAGTCAGGCAACATTCTACAAGCAGAATGTCGGCATAGAAAGATGGGAAAATATGGCATCAATTACCTTAAATAAACTTTGCCCCTGGTGGAGGAAGGGAAATTAAAGGAAGGAAATGAGGGGAAATCAAAGGAAGGAAACCTAGCCGGCCAAGGAGCTTACCACAAGCCAAAAGTGATTCACTGACGATGCGGGCAATGGTGCCACCATTGCACCGCAATTTGCACCTCATGCACCACAGTCAGCTTTGCACACACCACAATCAACATTGCACACACTTCAATCAGCACTGCATGAACCATAATCAACACTGCATCACAGCAATCAGTACTGCACACATAATCAGCACTGCATGCACCACAATCAGCACTGCACACACTGCAAACAGTAACTCATGATACACAATCAGCACTGCAAGCACCACAATCAGCCCTGCACATACTGCAATCAGCACTGCATGCACCACAATCAGCACTGTGTGCATGGCAGTGAGAAGTACATCACTGCAATAAGCACCACAATCAGCAACACACCAACCACAATCAGCAACACACCAACCACAATCAGCAACACACCAACCACAACCAGCACCACACCATCCACAATCAGTACCACACCATCCACAATAAGTACCACACCATCCACAATCAGCACCACATCATCCACAATCAGTACCACACCATCCACAATCAGCATCACACCATCCACAACCAGCACCACACCATCCACAATCAGTACCACACCATCCACAATAAGTACCACACCATCCACAATCAGCACCACATCATCCACAATCAGTACCACACCATCCACAATCAGCATCACACCATCCACAATCAGCATCACACCAACCACAATCTGTACCACATGCACCACAATCAGTACTGCATACACTATAATCAACTCTGAATTTACCACAGTCAGCACCACATGTACTGCACTCAGCACCGCACATACAATACTCAGCTCCATGTGCACCACGATCAGCACCACAATCAGCATACACACCACAATCAGCAGTGCAAGCACCACAATCAGCACCGTCTGCACCACAATCAGCACAGCACACACCACAATCAGCACCACATGAACCACCATCGGCACTGCATGCACTGCAATCAGCACCGCAATCTTTCAATCTTTAACCATCTTTCATCAATCTTTCACAAACTTTACATCAATCTTTCAATTTTATACTATCTTTACATAAATCTTTGTCAATTTTTCCATCAATCATCATTCCATATTCAATCCCTGGATTTGTCGCCTGTCTCTATACATACATATAAAAAAAAAGACTCACCAACATTCCCAAAATTTGTACATGTCAACAGAATTAATGTTTCAATGCAGTCAACTATTCATGCATTCTTGTACATAGTGTCTTTATTTCCATTCTATATGCAGATTTTTCCATTAATAGTCGAGTGCTCATAGTGCCGCTTTAAATTTGTGAGGGATACAAGGATACGACACACAAAAAAATATTATTTTATTAGAATAATTTATATTTTTTTGTGATTACCATTTCAGATTACAGCAGTTCATCACATCATGCGATACATCCCCGATCCTTTACTTTACTAATGATTGAAGATATTTCTTTAATGTGCGTGAAATCCCTGCGATTTTGAAGGTGAATCAAATATCTGAGTCTATCAAAAAGTTCATTCGGGTATTTGGGAAATAGGTAGCCAGTATTTCAGGCGTCTTATACCTTCTTTGTATCGGTCATTGCAGGAAATGTGTTGGAGGGGTGTGTCAGTGCATCGAGAAAATCGCCATCATCGTCTTCAACAATATCCCTGTCTTCATGTTCATTTTCATCTATGCTGTCTTCATGATCGTCTTCACTACCTGTTTCATCCTAATTATTATATTTGCTTTTCTTTGCCGCAGGAGTTGTATTCTTATCAGTATTTAGAGTCAATAACCGTTTATTTTGAAGTTCGTAGAATCCACGTGAACATCTCACGAGTGTACAATCCGCGAAAACCGACTCTACCGCACTCATTCCGTCTATAGTAAGAACTGTCTCACCATAAATACCTGTTGAATCGGTACTTATCGATGCAGCAAGAGGTATTGCCGGCAACACTTGCTGACTCAGTAGTCGAATCCTTGCAGATCTCGGTATGTTCTTTCAATGTAACGCTTTGCACAAACTGCGTGGGACCAATGCTTCATAACGCGAAAAGGGCTCTTCGTAAGGGTCGTTCTCTCATACCGACGAGCATTTTTACCACAAGTGAAAATTTGATCGCAGAATCGACACTGGAGACAACCAGTTATCGATCATGCAGATCGCGGCTCCAAGGTCTTTGAGGTCAAAGGCAGGCTTTTGTATTCACAGTGAAATTAATACTTTTTATGTATCAAGGATCATAAGTCACTTTTATCCTTTAATAATGGAAGGATTTGCTATTGAAGAACAGTGATTATATGAGGTGCTCGTTCATTAGTGAATTCATACATCTTATTATTGAACTAAACAAATTTGCTTTAAAATTGTGTAAGGTCAACTTAGCATATCGTGGAATACTTTAACAAGACTCGTGTGTTGATTATACGGCAACTATAAAATATTTTGCTAATTTCATCTACACCCTCTCAGAAAAGGGGTCCTTTCTTCTTAATGTTTTGGTTTCATGTTTGGACTGTTTTATGCCCACTTGCAACATCCTTAGGGCTAAGGGTCTAGCAAATTAAAGATGGCGCCATCGGGAATAGCTTTGCACCATATATCCTAGGTACTGTATTTTAAATTTTTTTTGACTAGTACTTAACTGAATATAATTTGTATGGTACAATCACCTCATACACCATGTGTGTATGCATACGTGTATATGCATATGAGTATGTATATACGTACTTGTATGCAAAGGTGCTAAATTCCAGGATAGCAAGACGTTCTGTACAACAAGTAAATAAAGAGGTTTCCTGCGTATTATTCTTAAAATGTTTTATACGTAGCTTCTACATTATGACTAAACCAAAATTCTAGGTTAATACCAAATTCACACATATGAACAATTCTATTCGCAATTGTCAATCCCACGATTTGTATTGCAACACGTTGGTTGCAAAGAGTTACAAGAGCTCTAGAAATGGTGGCGTTAAACAAACTATGCTTTAAAAATTTATATTATTTTATTTGCAATAAACTCTGCGCACATATACGTTTTTAGTTTTACTACAGACAGAACTGTAGGTTATAATCGGAATGTATTAATAAACCAAAACTGGCATTACTCGATTACAAAAGTATTGCATATATATAATATACGATAAGAATGCCTGGCAGTAAGATTATGCGAAAGAACCGGTATACTTATATTTGGTATTTTACATAACAATTTGTTGTATGGTGGTGAAAATGAACCTGTATCTCTGGTTTTATTAAAGACAAGATAACTGGTATATAAACTATTGAGTTTAAGGTAAAAAATAAAGTAACTAAAATTCTTTGTTTTAGGTAACAGTAAACATGAGGAAAGAAAAAAACATGTAAGGCTTCCTGGTAGATATTTATCTCCTCTTTATGACCGAATCTAATGAACACGCTGTCAACGACACGTTTCGCCCTACCTACCTACCTACCCGCTGGCTGTGTGTGTTAGGACACTCCAAGCTAGTGAAGACATTAGAATTTCTTCAAAACTCTTGTTCTCGGAGCGACCATTATACCCTAACAAAGGGACTTCCTGTGCCTCAATTAGTTTGAGCAGGAACTGAATGGACCCACCTGAAAAACAGCTTCAATTATTATTCAGGTTGAGTAAGCGCTATTTTTCTGGGCTGCACAAATGACGGAAATTAAATCAAACAAAAATTGCCTTTGTGCTTGCTATAAAGCGGCAAAAAAACGCGTTGAAACTCTCTAAATGTATGACACTCACTATCGTAAATTTCGAGCATCCTGGAAAAATATTTTGATAAATATATAACTTCGGTAAAGTTGGCAACGATAGATGGAAAGTAGTTCCATATCGTAACGTCAAATAAAAAGTGTAAGGTTATAATGCTTGATAATTTAAACTATTTACTACACTTTCTGATTTTTCAATACAACAGTGTAGAAATTAGCAGATTGATTAAAGGTTTACTTTTCTAATAACTTCACAGTTTCACTTGATCAACGCATAATTAAAGGGACGAGGCCCATGGTAATGTTAATTTTACATAAGGTGGAACAATACAAAACGCGCATGCAAGTAGATCTTAAGCAGGGTTTTCAAAAGTGTTAATTTTGCGGCGAACAGCCTATATACTATTACTGTTTCAAGCAAACAATTTTGTTCGTTTCAATAGATAAAATTTCCTTTATATACGTGTCTGAAAAAGTTAACAAACATTAACTCTTTTCTTCTGGAAATGAATACCATCATTTCAGAGTCCGAAGGACCACAGGTAAGTACTGAAATCTCTATCTCATTTTTATAGATGCACACAGCCCTTACTATTGGTATGATATTCTGATGAACTAGTGCATTTAATTGTTATTCGTCCACCGAATTCACTGCGATACGCTGACAGCCTATGACCTTATGTGTTAATGCTACATTTCATGGCTGAGGGTACACGAGTCAGTTTTCGGTCATTTGGCGCTCACCTTCACTCCGATATAGTTTCGCAGAAGATCTTATGTGATATTTCACATATTCTGTATCCTGTCCTCCCACCTGATGTGTCGCCCATCGAACCAGGGGCGTTTTTTTTTTCTTTTTCATAGACGCAAGGTAAGCAATGCTTGCTCTATACGTATTGGGAACGTTTGACCCTTTTAAGTTTTCGCCTTAACTTTAAACGCATTTAATTCTGAGTTTCCCGTTTCCGATTCGAGGAACAAAGTTTTCATAACTCCCGTACTGTACACGCATAGTGCTGCTATCTAGTATTTATTTCCACAAACGGGAGCGACAAGCGATGAATCAAACTCGCTCGAGGTGTGGCGTGTTGTCCTTGCGTTCCTTCGGCAGGGTAAGCAGTCGTTCTGTTTGCGTCCTCCAGTCCTACATTTTTCCTTGGAAAGTGGATGAAAATGTTTCGTAAAACGGAAGTTTTCTTATAATTCGTAATATAATCTTTAAATATTGTTCAGTTTAATTATTATGACCTTCATTTCGTTTCCGTTTCATGACTAATATTAGTTATTATAAAACGGTAAATACATGTGGAGGTTAAGTAGAGTTGGAAGTTGCGTTTGATAATATAAATTGCTTACCCTGTAAAAAAACTCACAACATGCCACTGCATCGAACATTCATATGGCCAAATGGGACGCCAGCTTCCTCAATGTTGGAGTGTTCATTATACGAGGCACGATTTGCAGCAAATGTGTAAAACCTGTGACAGGATACGTACAGCGTTTGTATGCATGTCTCCAGATACCAGAACGCCCAACGAAAAGTACTTTAGGTGCCCATCTTGCATACCGATATTAGGCGGAACATTCTCCAAATGCAATGAATTACATTATAATCACTTCTTTCTTTTGTCTGCATCACCACACTCGTGAGATATTGTTTGAAATTGATGCTTCCTTCTTGGTTTGCAAACTTTTTTGCCGGAGAGCGTAATAGCGAATGTTCGAGAAACATGCAACAATGTTTATCATTGTCGGCTACAGAAACAGTTCGCTGCAATTAGCGATGGCGCTATAAGAATCAACTGGCCAAAACAACCAATAGTTTTGATGAGAAACAACTGGATCAAGTGGAGTTTGAAACGCTGCAGTAAATACTTGGGCTATTGAGAATATACCTACTATTAATTTACGTGAGCAGTTCAGGAAGAAAATCAACTGATTAAGTTAGATAATTAAGAATATTGAAATAACTTGTGTCCATTATATCTAGAAGTAATTCGTATTAAAATCGATTCTTTTAAGAATATAATTTATCAACCAAAAACAAAAACAAAGTTTAGTAAGTCATTTGCGGAGCGGTCATCATTAAACACAAATATATATTACCTACTTTGGTTTTATACAACCTTTCATTTCGTACAGGACTTCACGTAATGGACATGAAGTACTAGCAACAATATATTGCTTTAACAACTCCTACTTTACCTTTATCTATAGGCCGCTCACGGTAAAGTGAGCACTTTTGAAGCCCTAGTTAATTTTTTCTTTCAACCAATTTATATCCTTCCACCACTTGTAAATGTAAACCCTGCCATGCGAGTAATAAGCACAGTGTATACATTCACCATGCCCAAAACCGAAAGTCTGAGGTCACAATGAAATGTATTTATTTATTATTATATCTGATGAAACAGCTCCAAAAAGTGCTCACTTTACAGTGAACGGACTATAGTGATAGTGAATGACTGCTAGGCGTGCTGTTAGGTTGGAAATGTTTCGGGTTGTATCTATGTCAAACCAATCTCACCCATTTTTAACCCCCACCTTCCACCCCCCTCCTGCCTCCCGGAAACACCATTCCCCACCAACCAACCCCCCTTCACCACCCAAAAAAAAACAAATCAATGCCTGTAATAAGTGCTATAAAACATATTTTCCTTTAATTATAGATAATTCCACACGCATATGTGAATTGAGTAAAGAAATTCAGAACGAAAGAAAGTAGTATAGAAATGCCGGTTCGAGCGCAGCCCCCAACTATCAGAAAACAATCAGAAAAAATTACCGTTGTTTTCCTGATCCAAAACATGATCTGCCGATTCGAGCGCAGCCGCTAAAAGTGATTGAAAAAGTTGCATTTGGGTGCATCTGCAAAAAGTGACTGCAAAAGTTGCGTTTAGGTGCATCCGCAAAAAGTGACTGCAAAAAGTTGCGTTTGGGGCATCTGCAAAAAGTGACTGCAAAAAGTTGCATTTGGATGCAGTTGCAAAAAGTTGCTTTTAGATGCAGTTGCAAAAAGTTGCGTTTGGATGTATCCACAAAAAGTGACTACAAAAAGTTGCAAAGAGTGGCTCAAGAAATTTGAATGCATAAAAAATAAAATATTGTACCCAATAAAGATGGACCAGTTGCTAAATATATTGAACGGAACCCAACAATTTAAGAAACTTTCCGAGCTTACAATTGGGCAGACCTATCCCATATACCATGCTGAAATAAATTATACACGGTATGGACACAAAGTGGTAATTACTTCTGGGAATTTTAAAGTAACCTTGCCAGACAGATATCTTCAGATTTTCAGCGAAAAAAGTTTTAGATGGTGTTATTTGTGGAGGTATAAATTTTGCATATGATGGAATGGTGAATTGGGGTTCTAAACAAAGACATTCTATTTCGTTTTATTAAAGCATCAACGATCTGCAAGTACTACCATTTTTACACGTTTAACAGCTCGTAAGCCATTAAACACTTCTCTAATCATAACATGAACAATTTACATCTTCCCAAACTGTGTGATTGTACCAATGTGAACCAATAAAGTCAGACACGCGGAATGTAATGTTTGACTGCATCTTCTCTTTACCTCCCCAAACTTCGTGCTTGTAGCAACAAAACTTACTGTACGAACATCGAGTTATCGCGCCATGCGACGGCGAAAAAGATTCGTCCATCTGGGGCCAGAAGTTTTATTCGTCCAAACTGAATGATTGCAAAAATGGTGGGCTGCACAATACGTTATGCACTTGAACTACGTTGCGGAAATAATTTGCAAGGTTGGCATCATCGTCGATGTGTGTGGAACAGGCCGTAGCCAGAAGCATCAGCATCACACACACCTTAACAACCATTTTGGGATTAGTTCCATGCCGATTTCCAATAGCCGTTATCAACTTCTGCATAGTCAGTGCTTTGACTCTCGAAAAAGTTGGTGTGTATAGGTGCATTGATCATGACCTCGAAATCTGGCAACGGGTTTTCATGGATAGGGTATATCTCTTTGTAGCCCATATATGTCAGTCGTTTGTTGGCAATGTAGCGTATGTACTGGTGCAGTTGCACGTTCGATATGTCCACAAATACCTCGTTATCCGCATACTCCTTGTACAGAGTGGCTATAAAAAGTTGCAAAGAGCGGGTCAAAAAAATTTGAATGCGTAAAAAATGAGCACAAATAAAAATCAACCGATATCTAATATGATAACGGCCATTGCAATGAAAAAGGTTAACACAACTGGTAATATTTAAAAATTATATAAGTTTAAGAAAGGCGTCTTTGCGGAAAGAAAGAAGAAATCTAAAGAGAAGTATGTCAAGTGTGACACTTGTAAACACTTTTAGAAACCGTCTCTCATAAGAAGCCATCTTAAAAGAAGATTGCACAAAGGTCTTACACTAATACGTAATAAATCACATGAACCAACAAATGCATGGGAAATTTTTAAAGTGCCACAACACTTAATATCAAAACCGAAGTCCCCACGAGAGAAACAAGTGAAATGTGAAACATGTAGCCACTATTACAAACCATCTCTCATAAGAAGTCACTTGAGAAGTAAAATTCATAAGTACACACCCATATTCAGTGTAGAAGAAATCGAAACTGCATTTCAAAGTAGGACCAAGACTCATGCTGTAAAGATTGTGAATGCATATAAAGACCCAAAACATTTCCTAAATGATGTAAAAGAAACTGTCACGGGGCTAGATAGTAAGCATTCAAAATCATTCAAAGTGAACATGAAATTCTTCACTGAGTACAAAATGGGAATTGGAACAAGACTGTCTAGATCACGATGGTGTTAGAGTTGAACTACCATCTAAAGGAAATATGCCATATTAAGATTTCAAAACCAAAATCATTCTTTGAGAGTTCTGTTTGTGATATATGCTGATATTGAATGTTTGTTGATTAAAATCGAAAATTGCCAACCAAACCCCGACGAATTTTACACGAAACCATACCAAAAACACGACCCTATTAGCTTCTGTTACTATGTAAAATACGAACATGGATACTATAAACTGCCAGTAACTTATGAAGGGCCTGATGCATCTACTGTGTTCGTTAAAATGCTAATGGAAGAAGCAAAGTCTATTGGTGATATATACACAAATGAAAAAACCAATGCTTCCACTAACTCGGAAAGAACAAATTGTTTATGATACAGCTACCCATTGCCATATATGTTAAAAGCCTTTGAATGGTGATTCTGTGAGAGATCATGATCATCTTACGGGTAAATTTAGGGGAGCTGCACACATAGATAGTAACTTAATGTATAGAAATCCTTTTTTTTGTCCCAGTGTTTATATACAATCTATCTGGCTATGACACACATTTATTCATAAGAGATCTTGGCATTGATGAAAATGAGATTGATCTAATTCCCAACAACGAAGAAAAATATATTTATTTTACAAAGCACGTATGTGGAAGTGTAAAACTTAGATTTATTGACTCATTTAAATTTATGGCTAGTAGTATCGATAAACTCTCTAGCAACCTTTCCAGAAGCCAATTCCGAGAAACGTGTAAGCATTTTTCCAATGAACTTCTTGACTTTGTTACAAGAAAAGGTGTCTACCCATATGACTACATGGACAGTACTGAGAAATTTTGTGAGACATCACTTCCATCCAAAGATGCATTTTACAACAAACTCAATAAATATGACATTACAGACGAAGATTACGAATATACGAGAAAGTTGTGGGAAAAATTCAACATAAAATCTCTAAGAGAGTACAAAGAACTCTATAACAAATCTGATGTATTGATATAGGCTGATATAATGGAAAATTTTAGAGATGTATGTCACGAAACATATAAGATAGATCCAGCATGGTATTTCACAGTCCCTGGGTTAGCATGGAATGCTATACTCAAACATACTAAAATAGAACTAGAATTTTTAACAGATTACGACATGATTTTGATGATAGAAAAAGGGGTTCGTGGTGGAATTTCACAATGATGTAAGCAATATGCTAAAGCAAATAATAAATACATGAATGCTTATGACAGCACAAAGTAAATATTTTATCTTACATATCTGGATGCCAATAACTTATATGGATGGGCTATGAACCAGTATTTACCCTATGGTGGGTTTAAGTGGGTAAATACAAATATAGATGTAACAAAAATAGAAGACGATGCTAGCAAAGGGTATATATTGGATGTTGATTTGGAATAACCACATGAACTACACGATCTCTACAAAGATCTGTCATTGGCACCAGAGAATAAAATACCGGAAAGTTAAAAAAAAAAACCAAACTCTTGACTAGTGTGAATGGTAAAGAAATATATGTATTACACTATGTAAATCTTAAGCAATATCTATATCTCAAAATTAAGTTGATTAAGATCCATAGAGTTCTGGAGTTTGATAAATCATATTGGCTCAAGTCCAATATTGATCTAAACACAAATATGCAAACAAAGTCTACAAATGACTGTGAAAACGATTTCTACAAGCTAATGAACAATTCCGTTTTTGGGAAAACAATGGAGAATATTAGAAACAGTGTGGATATACGGCTGTGTACAAGTTCTAAGCAAATGGATAAACTAGTAGCTAAACCAAACTTTAAAGATAGGACTATATTTACTAGCTCTTTGGTTGCAGTTTGTATGAATAATATAAAACTGTGCTTTAACAAACCCATTTATGTTGGAATGAGTATATTTGATCTATCGAAAGTCTTAATGTATGATTTTCACTATAATATAATGAAGCCAAAGTATGGGGAAAATATTGAACTGTGCTATCAAGATACTGATTCGTACATCTATTATATAAAAACACCAGACTTCTACAGTGACATGAAAGAAATGGTCGACCATTTTGTTACTTCTGACTATAGAAAAGATAACCCATATGGTATACCGTTAGTTAACAAAAATATTATTGGCAAAATGAAAGATGAATGTAATGGAAAAATAATGTAAGAGTTTATTGGTTTGAAATCGAAAATGTATGCAATAAATGTGGAGGATGGGGTAAAGAAAAGATCAAAGGGTGTGAAAAATGCTGTGGTCAGAAATGAGATTCGTTTTGGTGACTACAAAAAGTGTTTTTGGTAAAAAAGTGTTGTACAAAATATGAATCTTATTAGAAGTAAGAAACATGAACTCTATACAATTGAGATGAGAAAAAAGCATTAAGCCCCGAAGATAATAAAAGATTTATTCTTAAAGATGGCATTATGACACTGCCATGGGGACACTACAAAATTGTAAAAGAGTGACACTATGAAAGAACAGTTGCTAAGCGCGAGTCGTCTTATAGCTGATATCGTTCGCGAGTTGTGCGTGGGCTTAAAGGGAATCATATGTATAATAAAATGCAATCGCTCATTGATATCGTGGACGGTAAACTAGTCTACAACTATAAGACAGTGTATGTGATCATTGACAAAGAAGGCAATCTGTGGTTCAAGGCTAAAGACGTTGCAGACATACTCGAGTGTACGAATACAAAACAGGCAATCATAGCCACATTACAGACAAATATCGTAATGTATATGAAAATTTAAAGGGTCACGAATCGCGACCCTTGCCAAGTGCACATGCACATACCGCATTTATCAATGAACCAGGCTCGTACACATTGATCATGAAATCAAAGATGGCAGCAGCTGAAAAATTCAGGGACTAGGTGTACGAAGAAGTTCTGCCGTCCATTCGCTAATACGGCGAGTTCAAGATCGAGCAAAAGTACATCCCGCTACTGGATGCTGCAAACACAATCATCACTGCACAAAGTAGTATCATTGGCAAGCACGCGCTGCCGCCTACTGGCGATATCAGTAAGCATCACCAGTTTGTGCTTATCATTATCGGTGGAAACCAATACTAAGTCATCAGATGTTAAAAGCATGTAGTACGTCTATGCATCAATGTGTTGGGACAAGAGTACCCCGAGATGCAAGTGCTACTGTCCCTCGATAACGTCAATCCCATAACGCTGTACAACCTAATGAAAGAGCAGTTGCCCATCACATTGATAGGTAACTGCTTCAGTACGACGATTAAGAATGCACAACCTCACACAGACAAAACAGGCATTCATACCAAACGTCGACAACGATGATAGAGACATCTTTAAAAACTTGCGTACACAAAGGAGTCTGTGCGACAGACTCCCTTTAATTCCCAACCACACACAGTTTTCATCAACAAGAAGCAATCAGAGAACATGTCAGAGAAAAGCATAGGCAATCATATGCAGATATAGAGATTAGCGAATCGCGACCCTTGCCGAGTGCACTCAGCATATCGTATTTATCAATGAACCAGACCTTGAAGTCAAATATGGCAGCTGCAGAACAATTCCAGTACTGGGTGTATGAAGAAGAGCTGCTGTCCATACGCAAGCACGATGTCGATGTATAAACCACTGCTGGACATAACGAAGCAATCATCGACAAGCACGTGCTACTGCCAACAAAAGAAGTTATCGACACAGAAGGCAACACGTGGTTCAAAGGTTCGAGTATTCGCATACTCGAGTATGCGAATACAAAACAGGCAGTCATACTAAGTTGATGGCGATAGAGACATTCTTCAAAACTTGTGTAGACAAAGGGGGTCTATCACACAGACCCCCATTAATTCCCATCCTCAGACAGATTTTATTTCAGAGCCCATTTAAATCACTCTTATAGCACTATTATATAACAGTAAATGTTTTTAATGAATTAATCCATTAAAAACTAATAACCAAATGTGTTTGCATACTATTGGGATTCGGTGATTCTTTCACTTTTAACATCATAAATTAGGTTTCTTTGACTTACGAGTACCACATTAGAAATAGTTGAAGCCGATATTGGTTTATTAAAATCAACTGTAAGTTACAAATTAGTTCGATCTTTTACAATAGCTGTTTTTCTGTAATAACAATCAATAACATACAATGGTCTTCTCCCAATAAATGATGCAGAGTTGTAGCACAGTTCATTATTACGATAAGGGGTATCTAGTTTAGTCTTTGAATTTCTAAAATTGTTGTAAGCAATATACATCTTATCGAAAATTTTACCATCAATGTTTAAATTCCATTTCTCTTTGGAAAACACTTCATTCCATCCATTTTTAATATAAATATTTTTGACGAAACAAGAGTCAAACATGAACCGTGTGTGAATTGCCCAGGATCTACTTTTCTGCTATGCTGAAAACCAACAATGAAAAAGTCTGGCAAATCGAATTGGATTGAATTGAACTGACCTTTTATATCAAACTGAAATGAGTTTGCATTAGTAGGTACTGGTTTTTCAAGACATTGCCAATAATCAAAACTAATTGGAATTTTGGGGTGTTTGTATAATTTTGCTTTAATTTCATATCCATAAATAGGATCGTATTACACAATTGGCCACAGAATTTCCAATTTCTCAATAATAATTTTACCAGCATCTGGTATTATTATCTGCATCAGATCTGTCTGCTTTCTTTTGGAGGTCTTCTGTAAAGCGAAACATCGTCACTAGAATTTCGAATGAATGAGATCTAGTACCCACCTTTCCAGAATATCTCATTACAATCTCTCATAAACCCAAACAAATATCTTAACAGATAAGTAATTTCGTTAAGCTTATCTTTCCTAACATATTTACCTAGTTCTATCACCAACATTTGGAAGTATGCTGATTCTGATTCCGAACCTAGCAATGTATGCATCATTGTTGAAGTGATGTCAAGGTTGTCAATACTTTCGATTATAGAACCATGTTTAGAGATCTCTATTCTTGAGAACTGGAATGGGAAGAAATTCTCACAAAGATCATGGAAGTTTTTTCATTATCTGTATTTGTATCTCTTTTAGTTAGCATATACTGTTGGTATACATAAGCTTCATTCGGATGTGAAAATACATCGCCAATAGGAAAATAAAACTCAATGTGCTTGTTGTATTCATTCAATTTTTTTTTTTTGGTTGTTTGGCATAAATGACTGACGCTCATAACATTCAATTTTTTGTTGATCCATTTATTATATAGAAATAAAAATTTCCTAAATAACTACACTTTTCTTGTCAACCCAAGAATTATGACTACTATCAAAACCTAGCCATTTAATTAGCAGCTAATTTCCTTTTCTTCGCAAGATTTTTTCCACTAAGTAGTCTTTATAATATTTGGTCTTAAGCAACACTGGCTCATAAAAAATACCTTTAATAAGTTCATTTTTTAAATCTTTTATTCTGTATGTTGTGGGGTTTGTGCAATACTTCACACACCTCAAATACTTCAGTGGACCAATTTGGTGTATATCCTTTTTCGAACAAATTTTTGCTTTTACTTATACGAACATTATCTCCTATAGCAAACTTTGGTTTGACCATTTTTCTTTCTCCTCCATACATGTTGATTAGAATAGAACCTTCATTATTGGCATTTACATTGGCGGGTTTCATTCTGATTGTACTGTGAACAGTGTTATTGTATTCACTTATTAATTTAGGTAATATAGCCACCCATTTATAGTTTCCCTGCATAGTAAATATCTTCCACATTTTCTCCTTCAATGTTCTATTAAATCTTTATACAGCACTGGCTTTCTTTCCACTGTATGTTGAATAGTGTGTTATGTTGTTGTTGGCCATTAATGTCTTAAATGATTTATTGTAAAATTCTTTACCTTCATCTGTTTGTAAATGCATGGGTTTGCGATCATTCAAAATAGTTTTAAATGCTAATGTAACATTTTCACTAGTTTTATCTTTGATTGGTATTGCCCATGCATATTAGGAAAAAAATATCTATCACAGTTAACATATGTTTAAACCCTTTGTTAATTCTATGTATACCTTTTAAAGATCCAGAATTCATCTCAACTAAATCAGCTTGCCAAAGATCATAGATGCCAAAATATAGAACAGTTCTTCTGGGGAAGTTTTTTCATATTGGTTTATGAATTTCACTTACAATATCGTTTTTTATACTCCTACCAGTGAATAGCGAGTTATTGGTAACACAACATCTACAAACACATTTAATTCTTACTTTGTTATTATTGGTAAGTTTATATGAACTTAGAGTATTTTTCATACATTTGAGACAGTATACATTTAAGTTATCATTGTTCATTTTATATAATAAATGAGGCAAAAAAAATTGTAAACAATATAGAGAAGAATATAAAGAGAATAAGACAGTTAATTGAAAAGTTTAAAACTTTTGGATAATTTCGCCAAGATGAATATGATGAAAACAAAAAACACAATCAACCATTGATTGTTGTGATAGAAGATTTGGGACAAAAAATTGGACACGTAACAAATGAGAATAAGAACTTAATAAAATAACTTGTTCCACTTGCTGTTAAGAATTTAGTCTACCCACAGACACCAACAGAAACGTCTTTTGAAAGAAAACTGTTTGGTAAAACAGGCACCGATTAATGCTATGGCGATGAACATTAAGGCAATGAACGCTATGGCAATGAAATTAAGGCAATGAACGCTATGGCAATGAATGCTATGGCAATGAACGCTGTCACGATGGCGTTAAACACATTGATGATGGCGATGAACACTATGGCGATGAACGCTATGGCAATGAGTGCTATGGCGATGAACGCTATAATGATGGTGTTAAATGCATAGATGATGGCGATGAACACTATGGCGATGAATGCTATGGCGATGAATGCTATAACGATGGCTTTAAATGCATTAACGATGACAATGAAGTGTTGGGGAGTTTGAAAACTGATATCCGACAGTTAACTAACTACAAAACAACAATTATTGATAAGAAAGTGGCCGATTTCTTAATTGACTGAAAATACAATGTTTTTGGGTCAAGTTTGATAAAGGTAGATTGTATATTGGTGATAGCGAAGTAACATTCATCAATGACAAATTTACTGTAAAAGGTAGAACATATACTGCAACCAACGGTTTGATGAAATTACTAACTAGTAAGAAAGTAACAGAAAGTGACTACACTGCAACCGACTATGAACACTATAATCATATCCTAGCAGATACGAATGCATTTTTTCAAAACAATGATCCAAACTTGGGAATGCCAAAATCGAGTAATGGGAATAAATGGAAAATTATTGTTAAAGCTATTTACGATTAGATTAAAAAGAAACATCCCTCACCTAAAAAGGGGACAGGTATAAAGAAATATACAGACTGCCCCAAAGAATACATATGGATGGATGAAATTAGGATGCTTATTGATCGACTTCTCGTTATTTATGGCGAAGAGAATGCTGGAAATGATAACTATTACAATGAAAAAGTTGGAATAATGAATATGCTCAACAGCAAGTTTAGTGACTTTGTTGTGAATAATTCAAAAGGTATTACATATCTGATACGAGTATTGAACACAATACCACATACTTTTTGGGAGTCGGAGCATCATGGAAAAGGGTTACTCAATGACATAATAAATTCACTACCTTTTGAGCTGCATACTCCCACTTATCAGTACTTAGGTCTGGGTACCAGACTAAAAGAGAGAATTGAGCATGGCGATAAACCCGTTAATCCACTAGATGCTGCTGCAATGGAACATGATATATATTATCATCATAGTAAAGATCTAGCTGAAAGACATTTAGCTGACAAAGAATTAAAAGAGAAAGCGTTCAAAAGATTGTTAAGTTCAGATGCTGATTTCAATGAGAGCTTGTGGGCTGGTGTTACTGGATCTGCGATGCATATTAAATGTAAGCTTGGCTGGGGAATTAAAATAAAATATAAAATTATTTGTTATAATAAATGAAAGTAAAAAACTTTGTATTTCAAGTTCCTAACGAGGAGTTAAAGGGTTTGAATATTGATTCTTTCATAACGAAAGACCATCTGAAACATAAAAACAAGAAATTAAAGGAGGGCAAAGGGATGCTACCACAATTTCAGTTCCACAGCTTAAGAAAATGTCCAAAGAAATGAAAACTGGAAATGGTTTGACAGTTCACAAGGGCGGATTTTTACCCTTAATTTTCGCAGCATTGGGAGCTCTAGGAGTGTTAGCTGTAGGTGCATCATCTATTTCTACATCAGTAATTAATGCCAAGAAGAAAATCCAAGAATTGGAAGTACAACACAGACATAATTTAGCTATGGAAGAATACGGCAAGGGTTTGAAGAAAGTTAAGTGGGGTAAGAATGTTAAAAAAATATAACTCCACTCAGTTTCGACAAACTCTGGTACACACTGGGTATGCTAGTGGAAAAAAGCAAACAACAAATATTATTTTGATTCATTTGGCGGAAATCTGTTGTGCCAATTAATAGCACATCTCGGAAGTAATATTTTTTTATAACGATGATAGAATTCAAAATTTCAATCAAGTAACTTGTGGTCACTTTTGTGTAATTGTGCTAAATCTCTTTTCACATAATTTTAAATTTCCAAAGATTATTTCACTACTAATAAACAATGGATATATGCAGAAATGCATTAATGAGCTCTTGGATTGAAGATCAAATCAAAGAATGCACGAACAATGATGAGAAGATCATCTTAATGATTTTGTTTCCAACACACAGTTCAATGACTTTATAACTACACTGTCAAGAAATAAAAGCTCATTGGATAAAGCCTATCTTACTTACTTGGAAGTAGATAATAATATAGATTTTGAACAAAAAAGACTAAGACATGTGGGAAATCCCATTGCACCGATGGATGCAATCAATTTAGAGTACTATCAGAAAACAGAACTAACATCATTTGTTTAGTTGCGAAATGCAATTCAAAAGAAAAGGCATTTTACTTTGATAATCAAATAGAATATTTTTTATGAGAGATGGAACTATAGTTGAAATAATAATAAAACCAGAAAAATATAAAAGTGTTATCAAAGTATACCACCAATGGAGAAAAATTGACATAAAACTTTCGAAGTATACCCTGATGATATGATATATTTTAAAATACCAAAAGCCCACAATGTACCCGAAGGTACAATTGTGTTTATTGAAATATCTATGGTATACCAATACATTTAAAAAGATCAGATTATGTTAGTTTTTAATGGAAACACTTCCATTAACACAAAACTTACAATCTAAGAATTTATAAAGTCTTTAATTTTATTATGGTACTTGCCATTATTTAATTTATGAGTCATATTTATTGTAACAAAACCATATTCATTATTCCATCATTTTGAACACGTCTCCCTAAATTTCTCAAATGACATATCACCACCAACAAAATCACTATGACTATGTTTAAGATTTGTATTGTCTTGTTTGAATATGCAAAGAAAATTAGCATTGTCTCTTATAAGCTGCTTAGGTACTTTTGAGTATGTCTGAGCTAAATAGAAACAATCAATATTTTTATGTCTACCGCAAGTAAAGTAATCCCTTGCCATATTTTGATTTTCAAGTATATCATCGAAAACAACTATATACTCTTTATGACATTCATTTATGTCAACCATTTCTTCATTTGATGGAAAGAAGTATGCTATTGATTCATTAAATAATTTTGATGCTACATCTATATCTTTCTTTAAATAGATATATTTTGATTGGTCCAGACTTTTTGAACATACATAGAGAGTACCAAAGTCCAACCATCCCTGAGCATATATAAAATTATGTATCATAAGTGTAGTTTTCTCACGATTACTAGGACCCACAATCAAACACCTAATATTATTTTGTAACAATTCTCTGTGATGTTTTGTCGATACAGTCTTGTCTGGTATTTTGTTTTAATATCCCATTCTACATGTTTCTTGCTCATTTATTAATATATTTTTTTTAATAATATAATAAATGAGTAAAGTATTCAAACTAACAGATAACAAATCAGTGTTGAAGAAGAGACTGCATTACCCTTTAGAGATAGAGGGACACTCATCCTGCTTTAGTTCAGTTCTATACTACATATCTAATGCATAACATTATCTCTGGGAGAAATAACCTATATTTTGTGGGTCAGAATGATACGGAATCAGCAATTGATATTCCAGTTGGTCAATATAGCTTAAAAGATCTTGAAAAAACTATAAAAGCAATTTTTTCACTTAGTGTAGATTCAATGGGTGGGAAAGAAAATGATATATCTTTCGAGCTGGATAAAATAACAAAAAGAGTGAAAGTAAAATGTACGCTTAAATTACAGTTTGGAAAACGGGGTTCAATAGGAAAACTTTTGGGTTTCGTAGAAAATAAAACTCTGAAAGCAAATGTGGATCATTATGGCGATACAATTCCAAAATTTGTTCCATTTGAAACAATAAATATACTCTGTAATATAGTAAATGGTATGATATTAAAACACAATGAATATAATCATAGAGAAACTAATATAATTACCACTTTTAAACCAAGAACAACATTTGAATTTGGCGACACAATCTATTATGAACCAGCTTATCCATTATTTTTTCCTGTGCAAACAAATCAAGTTCATGAAATAATAGTTGAAATTAAGAATGAAAAAGGTAAGTTATTTAACTTTGATTTGTCCGAAAGAACAGTGGTATTAGAGATGAGACCATAGATATTTTTTTGGGTTGGAAGTGGTCATATTCTATATATAATAATGTTAATAGTTTTTAAAATAATAAAGTTCCATATAATAAAAATGAATAATATTTCTATATAAAGTGTAATGAAAGAACTCAATGTTTCGGCTACTTTAATGTGTCGAATTTGGAAATGTGTGTCTAAATTTTTAATTAGACTATGTTGTAACACATTGCCGAAGTCAGAGCGATAATTGTGTTTTAATGATTGGATAACCATTAAAACTTTATAGAGATATGAACACAAATAACAATCAACTGATGTCTAATACGACGATCATTTACTCTTTAAAAAACCGAATAGAATGCATTTGTTTAGCACCCCAATCCACCATTCCATCATATGCAAAATTTATTCCTCCACGATTAACACCATCTAAAACTTTTTAGCTGAAAATTTGAAGATATCTGTCTGGTAAGGTTACTTAAAAATTTCCAGAAGTAATTACCACTCTGTATCCATACTGTGTATCATTTATTTCAGCATGGTATATGGGATAGATCTGTCCGATTGTAAGTTCGGAAAGTTTCTTAAATTGTTGGGTTCCGTTCAATACATTTAGCAACTGGTCCATCTTTATTGTGTACAATATTTTATTTTTTACGTATTCAAATTTCTTGAGCTGCTCTTTGCAACTTTTTGCAGTCACTTTTTGCAGATGCCCCAAACGCAACTTTAGTCAATTTTTGTGGATGCACCCAAACACAACTTTTTGCAGTCACTTATTGCAGTTGCGCTCGAAATGGCAGCTGATGTTTTGGATCAGGAAAACAACGGTAATTTTTTCTGATGGTTTGGCATTCAGTTTGCTGTTGGTTTTCTGATGGTTGGGGGCTGCGCTCGAAATTGCATTTCTATACTACTAAAGAATTTCTATTCTCCATTGCAATACTTAACAACGTAGTTTTATTTAGTCAATGTTAAAGCCTTTTCCGATGTTCTTTCAACATCGATACAACAGCATATGTGGTCTTGCACGGTCAAAATTGTGTTCCCAACCATAAAGGAAACGACATATCTACTATATAAACACATAGTCGTCTCAGCTGTTCTCATATTTCAAACTAGTTTATCACAACTAACTTACACAACGAAATGGGGAAACAGCGTTTGGTATATTTCAATAAACGTTTCAAGATGAATTTATTGTAAACTGCATGAGGAAGCGATCCATATCGAAAGGTGAAAGTGGCCTTCTCTTCTCAAGGTGAGTTCCTCAAACGCTACAAATAAATTCATGACGTCCAAATCTTCTTGTGTGAGTAGCTCAGTTCACTGCCAAACTTTCTACCCCAAGGGCAAAACAGCTCTGTCTGTTCGCAGAAAGTTTAAATCTTAAGTCATCACGAACCAAAGTGTTCTCTCCAGTTTAATGAAGCGAACAAATAAAACAGAAGCATAGAAACATCCAGAGATTTATTTTTCTTCATAAGAAAGAAAAATTTCACAAATCCCTCAAGAAAGTAGGACGTCAACGGATGCGATAAAAAGGTAAGAAATAGGATAAAGATATTTCTCCGGTATTGTTTTAAAGGTTCAAAATCGTATTTAAAAGCAATGCCATTTTAAATAAACACAATAATCAGAACTTATGTAAATTCCTTTATATATATATAATCTTTGCTTTTCCTTGGAGCCAAAATAGTCCTAAGTTCAATTCGTAAGCTTGGTTTTATGCAGGTATCTGTAGGAACGATTTTTCTACTCTCTGACACAGTAACAGTTCTAATAATAAAAAAACCTTAAAGTAGCTAAGTCCGTTTGTTGGTTGTATTTACAGAGCTCAAAAAAATATTAAGTGGTTTTATAATAACTATCTTCATTTCTTTGTGGCCAATGCGAATGAAGTTGGGAAAATTAGTTTTAAGGACCTACCCTTCATTCACGTGTAATAGGTATTAACATCCATTTGGGCGAAGTCCAGTAGCATGTAGTGAGGATTTTTTTACAGGTTAGGCAATATAATAGCCCCACATAGTTGAGTCTCATATTTTACACTCAGTCTTGCTAGTGCCGGGCTGTGATTCCATTTTAGATTTCTACTAAGAAACGCAACTTCTAACTTTGCTTAACCTCTACATGTATTTACCGTTTTATAATAACTGACATTAGTTATAAAAAAGGAAACAAAATTAATGCATTCATAATTAAACTGAGTATTACTTAGAGAGTATATTACAATTTATTAGAAAACTCCTGTTTTCCCGAACACTTTCATCCCCTTTCCAAGGAAAAATGTCGGACTGGGTGATGCAAACAGAACGACTGCTTACCCTGTCAAAGGAGCGTAGTCGAGCGTGTAGTGTGTTGTTGCTTGCGAGTTCGATTCATCGCTAGTCGCTCCCGTTTGTGGAAATAAATACTAGATAGCAGCACTATGCGTGTACAGTACGGGAGTTACGAAAACCCTGTTTCTCGAATCGGAAATGGGGAACTTAGAATTAGATGTTTTTATAGTTAAGCCAGAAACCATAAAGGGCCAAGCATTTAGAATGTGTATAGGGCAAGCATTGCTTACATTGCGTCAAATGAATAAACGCCATTGGAAAAGTCACTCTTGTAGCAGACAGTCGTGGTATAACCGCAACCTCCAGAATGAGATTCAGATATGCTGCAGCCCAACACCGAGTGCTTGCGGTAAACAAGCGCTCTTCGTAATCCAGGTTGTAAGGCGGCGACTTCAGAGCTCAAAGTTGCGCGGACGAATCCCTAACAAGATGTAGGTGTGTGTGTGTTTGTACCTTTTGTAGGTGTGCATTTGTGCTAGTTTAGTATGTGAGCGAACCTCCGTACAGCCTTGACGACGTTAAGACCACGTGGCTTAGTGTAACAAAACTGAAACTTTCTTGTAACGTTCAGGTGTTCCAGAAGCCAATATATTAAAAGCAGGACAGATCCACGCTAGTAAAAAGTTTCTTCTTAATTTCAGAGTAGTTATTTCGCTAGAGTAGTTGTGGAGTCGAGAGGATTTGGCGGCTTTTAGGAGTGGGATGGACCCCGGCGTTTTTTGTTAAATAGTGTTTTTTTGCGCGAACACGCGTATTTCGGAAAATAAATTGTCTGCAAATACTACTTTTTGTCGTAGAAAATAAAAAACAATTATTTATACTCATTTTTTTTTTCAGTATATTCTTGGAGAAACAAAATCATGAAAATTACCAAATATCGCATTTTTAAAGCTTGCTTATGCAGTTTCCTTGAGATGGCCTGCACGGAATTTTCGCCGTCTCTACAGTCAACCCTTTTGACGTCTGCATCTAACTGCACGATTCCTATGTGACTTTAGTACGTGAAGTGCGCGAACTTTTCCTGTTTTCTGTTTAGAATATCTCCTGCCTGAAAATGAAATACTTACAAACTATTGCCTTTTCCACCAATGTGTTTCATGGAACACGTGAAGAGCTGCGTAGAAGTTTGCTGCGACAAACTTTTGTCAACCGACGCGGAAGTTCACCTGGAAGTCGGACATAGCTCTCGCCCCCCCCCCCCCCAACCACCCCCAACCAACACCCCCTCGAAGCCTGTCTCGCCACTAACTTTCCTACTTCAGGCGCTGGGGTTTGGCTGTGTAGATGGCGCAGTGGTCGGCGGCCACTGCACGCGACTTCCCACTCCTGTGACGTCATCAGCACAGTGGTGCAGGGGTGCCAATGTGATGTTAAATTGTTCGCCAACTTGGAAGCTCGCGGCGATATATCATTTCCTGTTTTAGTGACGTTTTCGCTGGCGATTGGCCAGTTCTCCCATCGCCCCTTGAAAATCTCCTTATTTGGTTAAAAGTGCAGCCATTGGCTGAAAGACATTTGAGACCCCTCTAAGGGGAAATTGGTAATATTAGCTATTTAAGCTGAGCTCGAAGTGATCTTGTGATCAGACAGCAACCTCGAGAGAACTTCAGCATGCCAGTTAAGTAAACTACAAGTTGACAAGCAGGCCCTTATGGCAAGGCATACTTGATGTCCAAGTAGGCAGATGTAGGGGGCCATGATGCCCTAAAAAAACTAGTCAAGCATTTTCTTGGAAATGCTTTCTTTTTAAATTTGGCAGTATAGTAATAGTTGTAATTTTAAGGACCTTTGAAAATTTTTATGAGATGCCAAATCTTAAGAAACGTGGATGAACAGTAAAAAATTATGGTCATCCTGGGGAAAATGCCCATAAGTTTTACACAATTAATAAACCAAAATGTGGTTTATATTTTCCGCGATGATCTAGAAATAGACTTTAAATTTATGTGGGGTCAGGCCAGAAATTCGCATTTTTGCAAGTTCTCGAACTAAAGTTGGCAAGTGGTTTATCTAGATGTAATTTAATCATTTTTGGGAAAAATTAGAATGTTTAAAGTCATTGAAATATTTCAAATGTGGATCAGCCCACATAGTTTTTTTTTTGTAGAAAATTAAAATGTAAAATTCTTCTCTATGTTCTGAGATAGTAACCTTAAAAACCGTATTTTGTCTTACATAAAAATGGCCTTTGTTAATCTTATACGGCCTGAATATAAATTGTAACCTTTAGCTATGAAGATTTTTGATATAGCAATAAGTATTTTGCCTTCATATAAAATTGGCCTTTGTTACTCTTTTGTTGCCTGAATTATTAACATACAGTATAATTGTTTGGAATTTTATAGTGATGGCCTTCATTGTACTATTACTCAGAGAATTATTAGTGATATAAAATATTTTCAATCAAGTAGTAACGCAAAAGAAAAGGAAAAGAAATGGACATTATCAAGGATATAAGGCCAGAGTTTTAAAGTGATTTTGATGAAATTGTATTTGTGCCCTTTTAGGGAAATTGTAAATAAATTGTAAGATAAAGAGAACAGAATATTTAATATTGATACATTGTATAGTAACATGAAATTGGTAAATTATACACATGCATGTTTTGAAAAGGGGGAAAAAAGAAACAGACAAATAAAGATCCCAGTATCTGAATTCATGTGTAAACATTTCAGCTAATAGTACTTAGTAGTTTCCTACCATTTGGTTTTTTTTTTTTGTCTTAAAGATGGTTGTCTTCACCTATGTGATTGGTTTTTGATGGATTGGATTAAAATCCACTTTTCTGCATCCCAGGGCGTAGCATCCTTAAGCGGCAAGAGAAAAGTACAAAGACACGGGCGTAGTTTAATCTGTGGTCTTCCATCACCGTGTAATAAGATCCTGTTGTTACAGATCTAATTTGCACAGTACAGCGTCACGACGGGAAGACGGCACGCCTTGCGCGTAAGAGCGATGTGGAACTAGGCGTGTATGTATTAGTGTCCCCCGTATCAATCCCTAGCTTCTTAACCATGAACGCGGGAGTCCATCCCACTCTTAACATTTTGGTCTTGAGAGTCGATGAGGGTGAAGCGCGGGGAGCATGGAGGATGGCCGGAATGCAAGGAAGAGAAACGTGAGATCACCGAGCAAACCCGCCGACCAGCGGCATCGTCTTGCGTGATTAACATGTGAAAATCTATGAACGACCCCGCCGGGCATCGGACCCGATTCACCTTGTTGGAAGGTAGGCGCTTTAACCACTGCACCACCATGACCTCGCCAGAGTACTTGTATTACTGCCGAGCGCTTTATTACGCATTACACATTAAAGTTGTCAATTTAACTGAGGTTCCAGATATGCTAAAAGAAGTTGCAGCAGCAAAAACACAGAAGCAAAATTCCGAAAATACTCTGAAACTATTTCTTTCGAAGACGGTTAGAAATAATGAACTAGCTGCTGTAAAAATCGGTATATGCTGTTCACAGTAAAATGAGCACTTTTAAAATCCCTGCTTAAGATCAACTTTTATACATGCTGAGTATTCCACCGACATATGTAAAATTAACAGTGGTATGGGGCTCATCACTGTATTCATGAGTCGGTGAAATAAAAATTTGAAATTATTAAGAATGTAAATACTTAACAAATCTTCTCATTTTTACACTTCGGTGTAATTAAATAAATAGAAAGTGAAATAATTAATTTTAAGTTATCAGAAATGGTTGCCTAACACTTTTTCATTGATGTTAAGATATGGAACTACTTTCTATCCACCGTTACCAACTTTACTGGGCGAATGTCACTCAGTGCGCCTATTAAAAAATATACGTGCAAGATCAGTCACTTTTTCCAAGGTTCATTTCTAAACTGCTCACTTTATCGTGAACAACCTTTAGTAAGAAACCGTAAAGAGGAAATCGACTTTTTTTTTCCCCGCGTGAGGCAGGATCATGTATGGATGAGAAGGTTGGCCAGCTGACCTACCGAGGAACAGACCTGTCGATCCCACCAGCCCGAAGAATGAATGAGGTGAGACGAGATGGGAGTGGAGACGCAGAGAAACGAAAATGGGGAAGGAAACGGAAGAGCCATGAGAAGGCTCCACCCCACAGCAGTGTCCGCCACGCCCCTCACATGAGAGACATCTGTCAGAAAATTTCCCACCCGCTGGAGCCCGTAGTCGAACCTGGGACCTCAGAAGTGTGAGGCCAGATACTTACCAACTGAGCCAACTGTGGGGCCTTACTCAGAGTCTGCTAGGTAAAGGGTATACATATTTTCAATCATAAGGGATTGTATATACGCCAACGTCAGCGGTGGCCGTAAACATAGATCGTTCAACTATATAGGCTGTTCACGGTAAACTGAGCAATTTTGAAAGCCCTGCTTAAGATCTACTTGGGTACAAGTTGTGTCTTCTTCCGCCTTATGTAAAATTAACATTGACATGGGCCTTATTACTTTATCCACGTCAGTCAAATGAAACTGCGAAATTATTACAAAAGTAAAAATTTTACAAATCTGCTCATTTTTACACTTCGATACATAAAAAAAATACATAAAGTGAAATAAATAATTTTTAGTAATCACAAAGTGTTGCCAAACACTTCTTATTATACGTTAAGATATGGAATTACTTTCAATCCATATTTACCAACTTTGATGTGCGCATATCTATCAGTGCGCCCGTTAAAATATATGCAGGCACGGCCAGTGACTTTATTCTAAGGTTGATTTCAAAAGCGTTCACTTAGTCGTGAAGAGTGATTACACTTGGTGTGATGGCGGCATGTGGGCGCTTCTCGCGAGAGGGTCGCAGTAGATTGACCGGTGGGTTTGTAACCAGAGCGGGCTAGGTCGCCTGTTTAGCGGGAACCCCCCACGCAGGCAGGCAGGCAGGACTGGCCGTGTCGTAGCGCCTAGCTCAGTGCTGGTCGAGACTCCGCGGAGAACAGATGTGCCATGACCATGACGTGCTTGCTGGTCTTGCTGGAGCTCGCCGTGCTGCTGCCCGCAGCGTACTCAGCCAGGGTCGTCTGCTACTACGACAGCGGCTCTCACTATAGAGAAGGTAACTAACACTCTCGCCAAATACATGACAGTTTGCGACACGGTTTCTTCGGCCTTTTTGAATCAAACCTTTGCAAAAATCTCCCATGTATGACGTGTATGGTAATTTCCTAAATACGCCCTGTATCACAAGCGTTGTATACTTGTGTTCATAAAAGTTACTTTTTTTTCCTGTTCAATTGAAATGTTATTAATACCTTACCTATAAATTATAATACTTTATTGAATAATAATCTGAATAAAAACAGGGAGAAAATAGGTATTTTGGTAACATCTTGTGAGAAACAGTTCTTATACGAAATATCATTACTACTGAGTGGGCGCTAATGTGGTGCGTTGTCCCTCAGGCGTAATTCTCCAGACTTGTTAACTTAGTTTGCACGAGGCGGAGGAATATCCTGGAAGTAGAATTTAAGCAGGGCTTCATAAAAGGCTGAAGTTGCTTCAAGGCTGTTCACGATAAAGTGATCACTTTAGAAATGAACCTTAGAAAAAAGCCACTGCTCCTGCCTGCATGTATTTTAACGGACGCACCGAGTGACAAGCGCACAGTAAAGTTGGTGACGATGGATAGAAAGCAGTTCCATATCTTAACATCGAATGAAAAGTGTTAAGTGACCATTTGTGATAACTTAAATTATTCTTTCGCTTTCTGTTCTTTTAATGTACCGAAGTGTATAAATGAGTGTGTTTGTGAAATATTTAGTTTGCTTATAATTTTACGGTTCCACTGGGCCGACGCATGTATAAATTGATGAGACCCCTGTCAGTGTTAATCTCACGTAAGGCGGAAGAACACACAACGTACATACAGGTTACGGCCGTTACATACGGCCGTTAGCTCTCTTTTACATACATTTTCTACACCCGAATGCCTTAATTCTCCTGCAGTTGCCATCAAGTAGCATTACATTCTCCTGCAGTTGCCATCAAGTAGCATTACATTCTCCTGCAGTTGCCATCAAGTAGCATTACATTCTCCACTTGCACATGGTAACCTGATTCCAAAGGTGCGCTTGCCTGGCAAGCTCTGCTGACACTTATTGTGAGCGAGCACTGCACTTCGTAGTGCATAGTGCACGTACATTCGTGTGGGAGTAGACCTGCTGTTCTGTCCGCAGATCCAGTGTTCTACTGTGCGCCCACTTAGTCCCTCCTGCGCGCGAGACACAATTCTGCTTAACTCCGCGCCGAATTGAACACTTCAACCAACGATCGGTTTCGCTAAGGAAACTCGTTGGCTATCATCACTAATTACCTTCAATGTTTCAAGCAGATACGAGCAAGAAGTTGGGTGCTATATTGCAGGGAACTATGCCGATATATGCCAATTTTTTTTAAACTAATGATAACTGAATTATTAATCAAGTAAACTCATATTATTCCGTAATATTGCAATTTTATGGTACGGCAAGTAGGAGAAATTGTCGTCTTGAATTAACAAGTAACAATCGGTTTCATTAATATAGTTTTTCACTTCAACTTCAAGATAAAGCAAAAATATGATAAGGATACTTGTCAAGCGTAGGTTTAGCCAGCACTTTTTTAAGAATCATAAAAAAAAAAGTTTGACTTTTTAATGTTGGCATGCTATCAACTTTTCACCGCCGAAGACTGGCTGGTATCTCTTTTCTATATCAATTAATGATTGGTAATTTTTTTAAGCAAATGGGAATGGAAAAGGTAGTTTTCACCATATAGGGTAATCCTGAAAGCCAAATACAAGCTTCCGGTTATCATTCGTTATGGAAAACATGGAAGGGAACATAGTACTAACCATGGCCTTATGTGATTATTAAGGTTGAGACACGTCCTTGAAAACTGGGAATCATAACTATGGTCCATTCCCTATTGGAAGCGACGTATGAAAATCAACCTTTATAACAACACTCTAGGCATTACATGCCAACCTGTTTTTTCAATAACCAGTATTCCGCTTAATATATGACACAGTGGTTAATTTTAGAGTACTGAATTAATGAAACTTTACCTTAATATCTTCTAAAACTGGAAAAATATATTTTTTTTTAAATATGAAATAACAACAGCGAGAGCAGCGCGTGTTGGCAACGACCGGTGAGAAATAGTTCACAGTAAAGATATTATTTTAACGTAGTTTTTAGTATACTATTTGTAAATTAAACGGTGCTTATTGAAATATTTAAATATTTAAGTAGCCCCGATGGCAACATATCTCATTTTTACAGTTTAAAATAACAGTGGAAAATATCGTGAGTAGGCCGTAATAGTATAGTATTGTTTTATCGAGCGAGAAATCATCTGAAGAACTGTCTGCTGGGCGAGGCTTGTCGCTTTCTCTATCTTTCTTCGTCTTTCAAAATCGGGAAATTTCACCTCGCTAGTAAGAAAGGAATTATACGTCTTTTCAATTGTAGCATATTTCATACTTATTGCAGCAGAATAATGATGTTTTGAATTTGTAATTCACAACTGAAAAGAGATATTAATGTTTGAATACTTAATTTACTATATTTAGATATGATGGCGGGATAGTTACCAAATGAAGTTGGCAGACGTGGCGAGCCATGACATGGCGTGTTGCTTTTTGTCAAACGAAACGTAAATTATTCTTACTCCGGAAAATACTTCAAATTAATACATCACGTTTGTAGACGTTGTGTTTTTTAAACCTACCTAGGGAAGTTACGATGTTGTGATAAATCTGTGTTTCTACGGCAGTAATAAATATACTGTGACGTGTGTTTCGTTAATCACTGCGTCTGTGAAATGGTGTGCTTTTGTACATCGTGGTCGATACGCTGGCCCTGTGTATGCGTGATTTCAAATATTTTATTAGCACTATTTATACGTTTTAACTGTGAACTGTTTTTATGACGAAGTTAATTATTTACATCCACGCCTGTTTATTTATCACAACGTTGTACCTTTGCCCTAAGGTGTTTGAAACACAGTGGTGTAACGTAATTTGCCACAATCCCAGAAGAAAAATACTAAGCTCAGCCCGATAAATTTCAATAAACCTAGTAAACAGTAAGTAGCAATACACATAAACTATCGTAGGCTTATTTGTGTGCATGTTCACCGCTATCTTTTAAAGTTTGTATGACATAAATGAGCTACACTAGTTGCGTGCTTGAATTCAATGTGCCTTTTTCGTGTGACTGGTTGTTCCTTCGTTTTAATATTTATTCCAACTGAGGCCGTCCTTCTAAAGAAATGACCCAACACATATCAATAACAAAAGGATAATTATTACAGCCCATTTCCTCGCAGTTGTAACAGTGTTAAACATAGTCGCGCCAAAATATAAACGTGCATTACATATATTGAGCTATGTTGCTGAAAACAAATATGTTAATGTAAAATAACCGTAAGAACTGTCGTTAATTCAGGCATTTTTAAAACGTCATAAGGCTGACCTAAATAATGTTAGAGCCCTAAACTGTGAATATTCGTACGGAATGGTTTTTGGAATATGACATAATTCTTTGAAAAGGTGTAAACGATAAACAACACATTTAACAAGTATAAAAGTATAAGTCACTTTTCAATGTTTATTTTTAGGTGTAGCGAAAGTATACAAACACATGTACATACGCAATGGCATGTAAACATTGATTTTGACAAATGCTACATGGCAGTCACATGGCAATGTTTGTTTACATTTGGCGGAAGTATACGAAACGGGCCTGCAAGTAGATATTTAGCAGCACTCCGAGAAAGTTGCTTCCAATGGAGAATGGACTATAGTTATTTGTAGAATGTGAGAAAATTCATGAGATGAAACTACAATTTCGTGAACAATGTTATCCTGATTTAATATTTATCCTTTATGATCATTTGTTGAGCTATACCATCGCCTGTCGCTAGGAACGTAAGTTTGATCAATTGCAGGTCGCATACCCGGCATGCGCCCATTCAAATGTCGCATGTTTTCTGGAGAGCCGTTCGCGTAAGATTCTTACACAAAGGCAACGTTTTTCGTGTCTTTAATGTAAATGATTATTAAGTACGTTGAAAAACACACCCACGTTAGTTAATAACATGATGGCCCATCCCCGTCATTTCCTAATGACGGGTTGTATTATTGCCCACTAGTTGTTCATACGTGACATATATCAAATCCCCCTAACAATATCCACGATTTTTGTTTGTTACATCTCATGAGGTTTCGGACATTTGGATTGTAACTAATCTAAATTTTTTGAGATCGCGGATAAGGCACGTGATGCGCGTGCCTGTGTCGAGGTCACGCGACATATACGCCACTGCTGCAAATCACTGGTGTTTCGTCAGTGACCTTCAGCAATAACGGGGCAGCATCAGTAATCAGCAAATATCTCGCATGTGCACAATAATCCTGGAAGTTGCACAATACTCTGCAGCAACGTTTAGTTCCTGGCTCATATTTGAAAGTCCCGGCAACAATTATTTTACAGACACTACACAACGTCATCCAGCTCCAGCAATCCTTATTCACTCAGGGCGACGTCTAGAGACTCGCGAACCGGCTGCCAATCACCGCCAGTGGTCTTCAGCAGTATCGGAACGATAGCTGACGTTACTGAGACGACCGGCACAGTGGTCTTCAGCAGTATCGGAACGATAGCTGACGTTACTGAGACTACCGACACAGTGGTCTTCAGCAGTATCGGAACGATAGCTGACGTTACTGAGGTGACCGACACAGTGGTCTTCAGCAGTATCGGAACGATAGCCGACGTTACTGAGGTGACCGACACAGTGGTCTTCAGCAATATCGGAACGATAGCCGACGTTACTGAGACGACCGGCACAGTGGTCTTCAGCAGTATCGGAACGATAGCTGACGTTACTGAGACGACCGGCACAGTGGTCTTCAGCAGTATCGGAACGATAGCCGACGTTACTGAGACGACCGGCACAGTGGTCTTCAGCAGTATCGGAACGATAGCTGACGTTACTGAGACGACCGGCACAGTGGTCTTCAGCAGTATCGGAACGATAGCTGACGTTACTGAGACTACCGACACAGTGGTCTTCAGCAGTATCGGAACGATAGCTGACGTTACTGAGGTGACCGACACAGTGGTCTTCAGCAGTATCGGAACGATAGCCGACGTTACTGAGGTGACCGACACAGTGGTCTTCAGCAATATCGGAACGATAGCTGACGTTACTGAGGTGACCGACACAGTGGTCTCCAGCAGTATCGGAACGATAGCTGACGTTACTGAGACTACCGACACAGTGGTCTTCAGCAGTATCGGAACGATAGTTGACGTTGCTGAGACGACCGGCACAGTGGTCTTCAGCAGTATGGGAACGATAGCTGACGTTACTGAGATTACCGACATAGTGGTCTTCAGCAGTATATGAACGATAGTTGACGTTACTGAGATTACCGACACAGTGGTCTTCAGCAGTATCGGAACAATAGCTGACGTTACTGAGACGACCGGCACAGTGGTCTTCAGCAGTATCGGAACGATAGCTGACGTTACTGAGACGACCGACACAGTGGTCTTCAGCAGTATCGGAACTATAGCTGACGTTACTGAGATTACCGACACAGTGGTCTTCAGCATTATCCGAACGATAGCTGACGTTACTGAGACGACCGACACAGTGGTCTTCAGCAGTTTCGGAACGATAGCTGACGTTACTGAGACGACCGACACAGTGGTCTTCAGCAGTATATGAACGATAGTTGACGTTACTGAGACGACCGACACAGTGGTCTTCAGCAGTATCGGAACTATAGCTGACGTTACTGAGATTACCGACACAGTGGTCTTCAGCATTATCGGAACGATAGCTGACGTTACTGAGACGACCGGCACAGTGGTCTTCAGCAGTATGGGAACGATAGCTGACGTTACTGAGACGACCGACACAGTGGTCTTCAGCATAATCGGAACGATAGCTGACGTTACTGAGACTACCGACACAGTGGTCTTCAGCAGTATCGGAACGATAGCTGACGTTACTGAGGTGACCGACACAGTGGTCTTCAGCAGTATCGGAACGATAGCTGACGTTACTGAGACGACCGGCACAGTGGTCTTCAGGAGTATCGGAACGATAGCTGACGTTACTGAGACGACCGACACAGTGGTCTTCAGCAGTATCGGAACTATAGCTGACGTTACTGAGGTGACCGACACAGCGGTCTTCAGCAGTATCGGAACGATAGCTGACGTTACTGAGACGACCGACACAGTGGTCTTCAGCAGTATCGGAACGATAGCTGACGTTACTGAGGTGACCGACACAATGGTCTTCAGCAGTATCGGAATGCGGCGACAGTACGTCCTGCTAGAAGACGCCACACCTGGTCCCTTCCTAATGTGCACTTCAGACACTCTGACGTAGTTCTGTAGCCTATGTCATGGCACCTTGTGATGTGTGGCTCGCTGTTTGCACCACAATGGCCGCGAAATGTTCCTTTTCCCCCCAGCTCTGCCGTGATTACGGGTTCGTACAGCGGGCGGTGAGAGTACAGAAGTGAGCAAGTACTTGTCTGACGTGCAACAGACCACCGCTCAACACTGGCACTCACTGGAAACATTTATGTTTGTCCCTACAATTAATATGGTCTGGGGCAAAACTGCATGTGTCTAAAAATCTGGTGTACACAGGAGATAGGCGAGGGAAATTCCGGGGGGTGGGGTAAGGTAATTGATAATATTGACTGCCTTTCGCATGATAAATTTCCCGTTCAATAAACAAATTTTCTAATGTTACACGTATATAGAATGATCCTTAAATTTCTATCACAATTATAATTCAATGTAGGCCTGTCTTGTCACTTTTTTCTATATTTTAAGCTGTAATAATTGGAGTTCATGTATTATTTTCAAGAATGAAAATACTTTTATCTTAGTGCCGAAGTATCTGCATGTGTATTTCCTCTCCCTCACTTTTTCACATTTCCAATTTCCTCCATGGCTAAATTATATGTGTTCCTTAGCTTTGACCATGTGAAAAACTTCACATTGCCATATACGTACTTAGTATCTAGATCCTAGGTGTGGATCAAGTGAGGCATATTACACTGCAGATTTCCTTAGATGTAGCCTATTATGCTGTACCTTAGAACTGTTTCCCTGATTCGCTGACATCATCCTTGTATATAACGATAGATAGTAAGGGGATAGAGGTAGTGTAGCTGTCAGGTAACATGTTTCTCATTGAGGCAAACTGGGTTCGACTACCGACGAAGTCACCAGGAGATTCGAATGCGGGAAAAGTGACGAACGCTTCAATTAGGCGGGTTTTCTCGGTGTACTCCCGTTTCCCTCGCCACTGTACCTTCGCCGGCGCCCAACACCTCGCCGGCCAAATCCTTTCAGTTCTCAACAAGCTAAGGTTATGTAGTAGAAGGCAGGGCTTCGTTTGAAAAGGTTCATTTGAAAAAGAGTTCAATTAACCGCTAGTCAACCATATTTCAAAAGACATGGCAACTTCCGTGACCAAGGTTGGTAAGCCGTTCTAGGGACAACTAAGATCTGGATTGTATTGTGTGCCACATTATACTTGATTTAGGTGGTGGTTCATTTAAGTCGCCCTCCAATTGGCAAACCGGCATAAACCTCTAGTCGGATGGTGGCAACAAAACACGTGTTGTTATGACGGGCGATTTCATAAATTGTAAACATTTTCTATAAATTAACATATTAACTGGTGTTGATGTTAAAACGAAAAGTTCTATATAGGCTGTTCACGGTAAAGTGAGCACTTTTTAAGGCCCTTATAAATTTTTCCTGTCATACAATCTCCATCTTCCTGCTGATTTTTGATATAAACATTGCAATGTGACCAACCAACGCAGTGTATACATTTCACTACCATGAAAATTTAATGTCTAAGGCTGCAATAAGATATATTTATTAGCGGTTAATGGCTGTCGGGAGGGCTTTAAAAAGTGCTCACTTTATTGTGAACAGCCTATACTTTAAAATGTCGAAACTTTTACCGTACTAAATTCGTGTTATGGGGAAAAGATATTAATCGGCATCAGATTTGACACTTTCACTTGTGGACTTGTATTTGGTAACCGAATTGCCATACAGTATTCTCGTTCGCTTTAGTGTTGCCAGTTTTATTGATCTTCATGGCTGCTGTTCCTCTCAGCTTAGCGTCCACCGCCTTGTTTTCATATTATAATAAAATACCACAGTGAGTTTACTACTGTTCTACAGCATGTGGCCAGGACGACTGCAACTTCGTCGTAACATTTGTCTGCCCTATAGTTAACGTGCCTGCCTCCCAAGCCGGCAGTCGCGAACATCAAATGGAGAATGAATATTAAACGAAACTCCTTCTCATTGTGCCAATTTTAAATATAACTACTTGAAACAAAAAACACGTTGACGCGATTCTATCAGAGAATATTGCTACATAAAATTGATTTTGAAAAAAAAACAATTACATGTGTAACGTATGGAACCTACAGCGTCTTCATTTTCAAGAAAATCGAACTTTGAAACCTAAATGATGTCGCCTAAAAGACGCTAGCAGAGCACGTGTTTTCATAACTTCCACTCCTTGATACTCGAACAAACGGCACTTAGATAGCTAGGCGGACTCTTTCCCGTCAGAGGAGTGCTGCTCTACAGGAAATCCTTCAACGGTTGATGGAGTGGTTTATTTCCATGCAAATTTCCCCGCAGAGATGGAATAGTCTTATACTGTGCTTAACCACACAGCAATGCGAAAAGGCGAAAGAATAAAATTTGGAATTTTCCCCCAGCATCCTTATAAGTCGCCTAAAGGTGTGGCGGGAGAAACGTAAGAGAAGTGAATTGCTAGAAAATGAAATTGCTTCCAAGGAGCAAAAATGGAAAAAGGGAAATGAGCTTACATAAGTCACCCCTAGAGACTTAATTTTCTCCAGATAATTCGCAGGAAAGTATACACCAGTTATGTAGCGAACAAAATGCAGTCCCTAACGTACTTCGGAAATGCTCTCCATGTACATAGGCCTGGAGGATAAAATGTAAAACAATTTAAGCAATATTACCGCCAAAGAATTTTAAGGTTCCACAGAGCGTTATAAATATTCATGAAAAATGTTAAAAGAAATTTGCAATGACTTCGCGCAAATTTGCTATCTTTCGAGATAATTTATTCTACCGACGTTTTATTGTACCTTTCTGTACTGAGCGTAACAGTAAAATGATTTAAATTCATGTGAGCTTTATAAACCAGTTATTACCGAACCAGCATTACGGCGAATATAACGATAGGCTTTATGTATACTTGAGGTATATTAATAATAAAATGAATAGTCTTCTAAATCCGACTTGGGCAGAAATTCATAACAGACAAGTCTCAACTTTACGAGCTTGCAATAGAAATACAGTGTTTATTGTAAGAGAGATGCGATAAGCACATTTTCGTTTTCTGTAAAAGTGCAAGTTTTAATGTAAAATTTTCCGTTCGGCAAAAAATAAAATTATTCTCTCGCGCAGTATATAGTTATCTTCGTGTATTTCCTTTGGACCGCGCGCCCACGCAAACACACTCAGGTATTTGTGTGTGTGTGTGTGTGTACGTGTATATATATAATAATTGCACAACTAGGGGTTCGAAACCTGAACGAAGGATGGTGTAGTAACGGCGGCTCCAGATTTCGCTTCTCATGAGAAAATAAAATGAAATAAGTAGTCCCCTGAAAGGAACTATTTAGAACAGTACGTGGTCGTTCTTCACGGATATTGCATAAATAGGACTAGTCCAAGTTAGGATCGAGAAAGAAAGAGACAAGAAGCGCGCATGCTCTGGCGAGTGGGAATTAACGAGCTGATTGAATAGCTTCGCCGGCGGGCGGCCATGAAACACGATGTTGCAACTTATGAGTCACGCAGGCAACAAGCGCCCGTTGTATATCGGGTTACTCCTCCAGCAGTCGTTCTCTTCGCTTCGATGTGACTAGCAGTCGCATGTTTCGCTAACTGTACGCGCGTAGCTGCCGGGCCAGAAGAAAAACTGGCGGCGGCGAGCCACGACGACACAGCTACGGATTATTCTCCATCTGGACTTCATCATGTTTCCTTGAAAATTTCTTTCACTTCTCAAATATTTGAATACCGAGTTGTGTCTGGGCCGCGGTGGCTGAGCGGTTAGCACGCTCGCCTCCCCCCCCCCCCCCACCAAGGCGAACACGGTTCAATCCCCGGCCGGGTTACCGGATTTTCCCAAGTGGGAATCGTGCCGGACGGTGCCGTTTGTCGGCGGGTTTTCTCGGCGATCTCCCGTTTCCCCCGCCTCTTCATTCTGGCGCTGCTCCATATTCACTTTAATCACCCTCATCGGCTCTCAAGACCTCGCTGTTAAGAGCAGCCCTACTCTCTTCACTCACTCACTGTGATGGTATTAAATTCCAAAAGTTGTGATTGGTATTTGACAGTTTCTTGATATATATATATATATATATATATATATATAATATATATATATATATATATATATATATATATATATATATATAGCTGTCTACTAAGTCACAATCAAGGAGCTTTTCTTTTCCATTGATAAGTTTCTCAGTTGTTATCTGGAGTAGTATATTTTTACCGTACGTGAAAAGGCTTTTAAAACAGTAGCTTTGCGCATTTTAAGCGCGGGAATCATTGCGTGCAGAATACCTTCTTCACTTCTGTTCTTATAGCACGAGATACGCACTCAAAGTCCTGTACAAGAGGGTTGCTTATGGAAACACCATTGTACCTTTCGTATAAAAACTATACACTGTTCACGTTAAAATGAGTACTTTTGAAAACCCTGCAAAACATCTACTTGTATGCACGATGTGTATTATAGCTACGTATGTAAAATTATCATTGCCATGGACCTCATCACTTTATTCATGCGTCGGTCAAGAGAAACTCAGATATTATTAGATAAGTAGGCCTAAGCATTTTAAAAACCTGCTAATTTTTACACACTGATATATTAAAAAAAAAAAAAAACAGAAAGCGAAATAAATAATTTAAATTTTCATAAACGGTTACCTAACAGTATTTATTCGACGTAAAGATATGGAACTACTTTCCATCCATCGTTACCAACTTTACCGGACGCATGTCACTTTGTGCGCCTGTTGAAGTACATGCAGTGACATTTTTCGAAAGTTGATTTAAAAAGTGCTCACTTTATCGTGATCAGCCTTCGTGAGGAAAGATGTGATTGCACCCCAGTTCCTCCGCTCCAAGGTCACGACCACGCAAAGTAGGCTTAATATAACTTTTTCCAGGCGGACACCTCAATTACCACTTAACTTTCTCGCTCTCCTCCACAGAGTTTCGTTTTATTTTCATCACTTCTCAATACGGCTTCTTGCAGGCAGTGTAGAACTGATACAAGAAAACTATTTGTATTTTCAAACCTTCCTTCCCATTCAAATTGGCTGTTTGCGGATACGTTAGTATGAGGTAGCTTACTTACGTAACTTACTTAACCTTTCATCTGACAGCCGCATGCACAACCTTAATCGAGTTTCAGATTAGCAACCGCGTGGTCCAAAACTAAAGCCTTAGCAACCTCTGCCTTACAGATGACCAAAAATATATCTTAAGCATCCTATTATCCATATCACGTTATCCATCTTGAATGCAAACTTATCTGGCAAATCCTAGTCTCTTAAACTGCTCAGTTCGTTTTCATCGCACTACTTAGCGCGTCTTTTACGTATCGAAATGCTTTCGTATATCATGGTAATTTCTCCACCACTGTATTATGTAACTGGCGTCCTGTTGTGCACTGCAATCACGTGCAATAAGTAAGAAAATTCAGATCGTTTTGTGTAGCAGTAATACCTCTTACGAAAAGTGAAATGTTGAAGAAAATGCACCTTATTATTTCCTCAGAGGCGCCCACAAAACCAACATAGCTGTAATATTCCAACTAAAATTCTCATTCTTGATAGTATCTATTATTTGAATTAATACTTCGGGATATATCCGGTAGTTTTCGCATGGGCCATACCAGGGCCATAACTGATGTCCTATCTGAGTTTCCCCCCCCCCTCAAAATACTAAGACAAGGGCAGGTGAAGAATTGACAATGTGTTCCGACCTAGAAATGGCGGCAACCAGACAGCCCCTTGCGCTCGTATCCTCGGACTAGGAGAATGTTGCCACATGTGCTATCCGCGGGCTCAAAACCGAGTATCGCGAGAACTACCAATCAACAAAGTGCGAACTCTCTGCCCCCCCCCCCCTCAAAATACTAAGACAAGGGCAGGTGAAGAATTGACAATGTGTTCCGACCTAGAAATGGCGGCAACCAGACAGCCCCTTGCGCTCGTATCCTCGGACTAGGAGAATGTTGCCACATGTGCTATCCGCGGGCTCAAAACCGAGTATCGCGAGAACTACCAATCAACAAAGTGCGAACTCTCTGCCCCCCCCCCCCCCCCTTCCTCCTACACTCGAATCACGCCTCCTGTTACCGTTCTGTTACCTTTTGTTTGTATGTATTGGAATTTGTGGCACGTTTACAAACAGCGCCATTTAATTCATTAAACAAAACATAGGATATTCTTACAGGTACCCGAGGTACTGTTAATTACAAAAGGTCTGAGTATTTTAAAGTATCTCTCGTATAGACCAGAGTGAAAGAAATACAGGCTGACATTCCGTCATGTACAAAGCAAAATATGTCCTTGGATTTGGTCGTTTGTGGTTTCTGAATTGTTCTGTCGCGTTCACTCAATCTTGACTCTGTGGTTTCTAAAAGCTTTGTCGTCCCACGATTTTCTGCATTCAAGTATGTTTCGTAATAATCAACCTCTTCTGTTCCTCAGCAACCGTACTACAAAAACATCTTCCCTCTCTCATTACTATACTTGAGTGGTATCACAATTTACTTTTTTGCACAATGGTTTTTACTGTAGGTTACCTGGTACAAAGAGAACAAAAAAAGTGGTGCTCAAGTGGCATACTGATTGACACTAGTATTTCATTCTCGTTATAAAACAAGTTGCTTGATTGAACGTCATCCGTCATAACTATATGCGTATTTCACGTTGACAGAAACAACATATTCGTTGTTAACCGATTTCTCAATAGCTGACCAGCACTTTTGAGGCACTATTAACTTTTTGCTTTCAGCCATTTTTTACCCCGTCATACGTCCGTCCGTCTCCCAGTAGAGTTAATTACAACCAAACTTCGTAAGTCCGTCGTACGTTCATTGCTGCGAACTATTGAAAACAAAACTGTTTACAAATAGGAAAACATTCGCCATAAAAAGTGAACCATTTTGGCGGTATTGTGTTTCTAAGTACCCACAACAACCATACACAAACGTAACAATTAATCGCTATAAAACAATTTAAATAGCATATAAAGCATAATTTTAATACTTTTACTACTGTACAAAAGTAGCTCGTGTTTCCAAACGTAATAATTAATGAACCTTAATGAAAAATGTAGCTTAATTTCGTTTAACAGTTACACAAACAAACAACTGAAAACAAAATACAGCCAAAACAAAACACTGCACAATCTAGACATATATCATTTTTACAGTTTAAAATATCAGCGGAAAATATCATGAGTAGGCCGTAATGGTAAGGTGTTGTTTTATCGCGCGAGAAAGCAAGTGTCTGTTGAGCGAGGCTTCTCTCTCTCTCTCTCTCTCTCTCTCTCTCTCTCTCTCTCTCTCTCTCTCTCTCTCTCACACACACACACACACAGTCGGGAAGTTTCACTTCGCTAGTAAACAAGCATATTATACATGTTTTCAATTGTAACATATTTCATACTTATTAGAGCAAATTTTTGGATTTGTAATTTACAACTGGAAAGCGATTTTAATGTTTGAATATACTTAATTTAATATATTTAGATATGATGGCGGGGCAGTTACCAAGTGAAGTTGGCAGACATGGAAAGCCATTATCAATACAGTAAAATATGGCACAAAATATTAAAGAAACTAACCAAAGGACTCTGCAACAAGAACAACAAATAGAAATGGAAGCGATATTAAACAATTAATGATACGGGGTGATCGTACATGGCACAAAAGAAACAAATGAATTATACAATACAGTCTTGCATCATCAATAAAGTATATAAGCCCACAAGGAAACTAATTTATTAATAAATAAAAACACGGTATTGTGGCTGTGTTACTCTTTTCTTTAAATTTATTATTTACTTCCATGACAATAGGAAAGAAACTTCGCAAAGACAACAAAATAATGAAATAATTGCAATGAGTGATATGACACAAATATTCTTAAGAATTGTCGGAAAACTCGATATAAAACAAATAATATCCAGAAATAAAACTATTTTAATTAACCATAAAACTTCAAAATATTATTTAATAAAATAGTTGTAAACACTTGGGACGCATCACTGATATCTAAAAATTAGTATTAAAACTAAGAATGAGATCTGATCCATTCAAGTCACATTACAAAGTTACATCTTTAAGATTCATATAATCCTCGCGAATCAAACACAACACAATTTCAGTCATGATGTCCAAATTCAAAGTATACGCACATTTTAATTTAAAAAAATTAATTCTGATATTTGGTAAATAAGTATCAAAACGTTCGTTGTGACTGAGCTGATTGCTGGCATCGTATTGAGTGCATAGGAACGGGCAAGAAGGAATTTATAAACCAACCTTGACTAGCTATGCCCTTGGTGGAAAGGCAAGGCACAGAGCAACGACTTGTACCAGAAAAGGGAGAGTTTCAGAGCATAACATGGAGAAGAGGTTAGGCTGACATGTGCAGAAGACGTTCGGCAGATATGCGCACCCTCGCTAAAACAAAATAATTTACAAACGAAATTAATTATTGAGTGAAAGACGACTAGTGCACGAGAAGAAACTAACTATAAAATTGAAACGGTACTCACCAGAGAGGGAAACAGAAAATTTTCCAAATGAACAACTACATCTTGAACAGAAAAATGAATAAAATAATACAGCACAACCAACAAAACAACGTACAGGGCGAGCGACTACATACTACGTGATGGCTTGCGAGAACAAAACATTAAGGGCACTTAAGTGACAAACAATGCCATCACGGCCACCAAACAACGATCGCAATGTCATGATAGCAAAACACCAATGAAAAAAGTGCTTGAAAAATGCTACGTGATGGCTTGTGAGAACATAACATTAAGGGCACTTAAGTGACAAACAATGCCATCACGGCCACCAAACAACGATCGCAATGTCATGATAGCAAAACACCAATGAAAAAAGTGCTTGAAAAATGCTACGTGATGGCTTGCGAGAACAAAACATTAAGAGCACTTAAGTGACAAACAATACCATCACGGCCACCAAACAACGATCGCAATGTCATGATAGCAAAACACCAATGAAAAAAGTGCTTGAAAAATGCTACGTGATGGCTTGCGAGAACAAAACATTAAGGGCACTTAAGTGACAAACAATACCATCACGGCCACCAAACAACGATCGCAATGTCATGATAGCAAAACACCAATGAAAAAAGTGCTTGAAAAATGCTACGTGATGGCTTGCGAGAACATAACATTAAGGGCACTTAAGTGACAAACAATGCCATCACGGCCACCAAACAACGATCGCAATGTCATGATAGCAAAACACCAATGAAAAAAGTGCTTGAAAAATGCTACGTGATGGCTTGCGAGAACAAAACATTAAGAGCACTTAAGTGACAAACAATACCATCACGGCCACCAAACAACGATCGCAATGTCATGATAGCAAAACACCAATGAAAAAAGTGCTTGAAAAATGCTACGTGATGGCTTGCGAGAACAAAACATTAAGAGCACTTAAGTGACAAACAATACCATCACGGCCACCAAACAACGATCGCAATGTCATGATAGCAAAACACCAATGAAAAAAGTGCTTGAAAAATGCTACGTGATGGCTTGCGAGAACAAAACATTAAGGGCACTTAAGTGACAAACAATACCATCACGGCCACCAAACAACGATCGCAATGTCATGATAGCAAAACACCAATGAAAAAAGTGCTTGAAAAATGCTACGTGATGGCTTGCGAGAACAAAACATTAAGGGCACTTAAGTGACAAACAATGCCATCACGGCCACCAAACAACGATCGCAATGTCATGATAGCAAAACACCAATGAAAAAAGTGCTTGAAAAATGCTACGTGATGGCTTGCGAGAACAAAACATTAAGGGCACTTAAGTGACAAGCAATGCCATCACGGCCACCAAACAACGATCGCAATGTCATGATAGCAAAACACCAATGAAAAAAGTGCTTGAAAAATGCTACGTGATGGCTTGCGAGAACAAAACATTAAGGGCACTTAAGTGACAAACAATGCCATCACGGCCACCAAACAACGATCGCAATGTCATGATAGCAAAACACCAATGAAAAAAGTGCTTGAAAAATGCTACGTGATGGCTTGCGAGAACAAAACATTAAGAGCACTTAAGTGACAAACAATACCATCACGGCCACCAAACAACGATCGCAATGTCATGATAGCAAAACACCAATGAAAAAAGTGCTTGAAAAATGCTACGTGATGGCTTGTGAGAACAAAACATTAAGGGCACTTAAGTGACAAACAATGCCATCACGGCCACCAAACAACGATCGCAATGTCATGATAGCAAAACACCAATGAAAAAAGTGCTTGAAAAATGCTTCGGGAAATACGCAGAATTACCAAACAAAAGAAATTCGGAAGGTTACACAGTCGCCGATAAATGTCGGGTTATGTCTACAAGAGGCGAAATGCGCTCAAGCGCACAGAGTTTGGGGCAAATACCACGGGAACATAAGAGAATTTTTTAAATGCGAAATCACGCGCCAAGAACTGCAGCAGCAGGGAGGTGAGAGGAAGCGGTAGCTTCAAACAGCGACTGAAAGAATTTGCAACACAGCATTGCACATTCGGATGGTAGACAAGCCATCTCACACGAAACATGGTTCTGCAGGCGAGACGGAATTAAAAACGTAACATTCAAGGTACAGATCAAAAATGCATTGTAATCAAAGTAACGAGAAAAATACGTAAATGTTAAAATATTGATAAATAGTTATTAAAGAAACTGAAATACATAATTAACACAGTACATACGCTTCGATAAATAAATTTAAAAAATTGTATCATAACACCAGTCAAATAGATATTAGTAAGTAAATATCAAATACTCAAATGAATGATGAAAACATTAATTAGCACATTAATTAATAAAACCATTCATTACTAGACTCAATTGTTTCCACTGAATTAAATACTGAAAACTAGGTTTCAAAAAGAGTTAAAAATAATATACTATTAGTGAGTGACACGACATTATTAATAGTCCTGGCGTATTTTAAAAAGGCTCAATAGGCTTCCCATAATACCTTCTTTCTTCCCTGGACGTATTTAGTTTGTGCAAACATCGTGACAATGGTGTCGATTGTGGGCCACCAATCACATTCGCCCACGAACATTTCAAAACGAAAAATTACTAAGGAAACGTAAATTATTAAATTCGCACATTGCATCATGTATTGGTTTGTCAAGACATGAAAATTGTTGTCTGTCGATGTGGCCAATTGTTTACCTTGGTTACTTTGCACAACTTCAACTAAACGTATTTGAAATAATTCATTGGGTTGAGGAAATTAATTTTACTAAATAAAAAATGAACATTTTATTTTCATCTAACTACAAAGTATAAAAATGTAGTTTTTCGAAATCTCCGTGCATTACGATTGATTGAAAGCTCTTTTGAAAGCATTGCGTAATTTATTATTTCAGACCACTGTGAATTATTCCGCTAAATGTTCAAATTAACATTGCCAAGAAAAATTTTTTACTATAATCTGGTACCAAATCTTACCTTAATTTCTGCAATAAAAACAATTATATTTGATATAACATTGATTAAAAAATTACACATAATGAAATTTAATATATGGAACTGTTTTCAATAATTCACTGCCAATATACTCGAAGAGCACCAGCTAGTGTTTACATTAAAACACACGCAGTTAAGGGGAGGGACTTTTTTCAGTAGTTGATTGCAGTGTCGGACACCCCATCCACTGTCAGCGCTTCTGAAAGGCTGTTCACGATAAAGTGAGCACTTTTAAAATCAACCTTAGAAAAAATCACTGTCCCTAGCTGCATGTATTTTAACGAGTGCAATGAGTGACATGTCCAGTAAAGTTAGTAACGGTGGATGAGAAAGTAGTTAATTATATTAACGTCGAACAAAAAATGTTAGGTAAACATTTTTGGTAGTTTAAATCATTTATCTCGCTTTCGGTTTTTTTTAATGCATCGAAGTGTAAAAATGGGCAGATTTGTATAATATTTGCTTTTCTAACAATTTCACAATTTCACTTGACCGACGCATGAATAAAGTGATGAGGCCCATGGCGATGTTAATTCTACACAACGTGTATACAAGTAGATCTTAAGCAGGGCTTCCAGAATCGCTCGTTTTACCGCGAACAGCCTATAGGCAGATTAGACGTCGAGTAGTCCACAGCAGCCTGTCACTTACCGGAGCACGCCTCCCTTGACCAGGGTCGCACCTGCATCATTGTAGAGTGGGTGGGGCGTAACGGCTCCGACAAGACGGTTGGTAGCGTCCGCCATCTTTCCCATCTGTAGAGAAGGTTTTATTCGAGCCAACAAAATCCTTGTTCTTGTACGGCCGAATAAATACTATGCCACGTGTGAAATATCAATTAACAATCAGTCAAATACTGTGAATACAAGAAGAATTTTCCTTACATGAGTCAGGGGAACATCTGATACGGGAGATAGAGAAAAAATTTCTCTCCTTGCCTCTGTATTGTTTTTCCTGTCCAGGGGGCAGATTGAATATAAGTACCTAACATTTGCACCGGCGCAACGCAATGCAAATAAAACTCCGTTACACTTGCGCCCATAACCACGGGAGCAATTAAATAAACCGAACGCTCTGTTGGCCACACATTTTCACTCCCACTACCCGAACAACAGTGGCCAATGAAATAATATTTGTTACAAGGTCATTCACGGCCACACGGATACATAAGTTGCAAAGGTTTTTACATGCATTAATGTTTTTTATGTGGCCGTGAATAATTTTTTTTTCGCGATTAAAGTTGTTATATTGTGTGGTAGTTATAACCTAAACAACTTGTGGGTTTATGTTTGTACTGCGACGTTTAGACTTGGAGAGCCGCTTATTTCACTGATTGATGAAGTGTGACGATTGGTGATTAATACGTGGACAGCTGCATATTTTCAGCAGACAAGAAATTAAAATTTTAATGATGCAGCATAATATCAGATACGCTTGAAATTGTGTGTTTGATGTTAATTACGTTAAAGAAGAGGCGTGATATCGTATATTATAAGCGTTAATACAATTTGTGACTGTGTTCGAAGTGTAGCCGCCCTGATATTGTGTTTCCTTCTTTTTGTTGTTTAGAAAACATGCGGCCTTCATGGTGTTTTTTTTTCTATGCATTACGAATTACCATATGGCTGATATTTTTTCCACAAATGCAATCGGTGCAGTGCTCAAGTTGAATTTTTAAGTTTACCTAAGCCTAAGTTGTGTTCGTAGTTGGTTATATTCGCAGACTTCTGTCGATATTAGTGTTGCCTGTCATGCCATAAGCATTTTTGCCACCAATCGTCGCCGCATCCTTCGACAGTTCATGAAACAAGACTTTGTTGTGTTCCACAACAATTCCCCTTCCAAAATATGAAGCAAAAAATTTTAAGCACTTCAGTAAAAAATTATTTTTGTGACTGTTTTGATGGAAATAAAGTGTTTTATCTTATGTGAAAAGTTAAGCCAGAAGTATCCTGTAGCGGCCAAGAAGGACCGCCCACGAAAGCTACCGCCTAAACTACGACGGGGTATGTATCGAGAAAGTTTTGTAAACACTCGTCTACGCCTGTTTTTATACAAACGGCCGTAGACGCCACCCCCCCCCCCCCCCACTCAACCACCCCCAACACGCCTCCCCAGTGACCTGACGACGCTTGAGGTACCACGACGTTAGTTGCCGGAGCTGGCAAGTTGAGCATCGTGACACCGAGGCCTAGAGGAGCTCTGGGTCCTCTCTGTGTTAATTGGTGAGCATAATTCGAACTAACAGTTAAGGCGTAACGTTGTCCTACGAGACCTCGTCGTCCCCTTAACGATAATCAATATTAACTGGCAAGGTTAGTTACTTGAATATTTATCGTATCTTGAACGGCGCCGAGCCGCCTATGAGTAACTATTAACTGAATGCTTGTTGTCCATCTTTTATTGTAACGTGTTGTGACAATTCCTATGTATATATATATAATGTTCAATAAAGTATTTGTCTTATGAATTTGCTGAAGTTGTTAGTGAACTAGTAGAGCTGCGCCCCTGAATGCGTACGTCTACCCCGACCTAGTCTGGATAGCAGAGTGTTTGAGTCATTATTGGTTCAGTGGTCAGAATAGGAGTTAGGACAACTCCTCAGGAAACATCCTTTCTCCATTCTGCCCACTTCAATTTGTTGCTGAAATCACTTTAATTTAGTAATTTACGCAATTTGCCACCGATAACATTTAAACGGAACGTATTATTTGACAATTACTAAATGATAGCCATGTTTCTCGTTAACTACATGTGTCGACTGCGCATGCGCAGAGAGAGCAATTGCGATTGCGTGGAGGTATTTGCCTGGGCGCAGATTTCTCTAATTTTTTCGTCGGTACGCAACGTTTTGCATCTCTGGTTTTTTTTTTTTTTTTTTTTTTTTTTTTTTTTTTTTTTTTTTTTTTTTTTTTTTTTTTTTGGTGCAACGCACGTGCGAATTTTGCGTTGTATCCATAGAAACGTGTATTTAATCTGCCCCTGTTGATTCAACAGGTCTCACGCGTATATCGCAGTTGAAATTGTGGCTAGCCTGCTATATACTTTGTTAAGAGCAACTACAATTTTTTGTCAATTTACAAAAAGGTTTTTTTAATGCCTAAAACAAATGCCTCTCTTTGTGTGTATTTTAACGCAAGCACATACTAGAATACTTCGAAGTAATGCTGGCGGCAAACTGGGGGGTGAAGTCATATGCGTGTACTGTCGAGCGTTTTCACTGACAAATTTGTTCACTTTTTTTAAGAGTACTAAATCTTATTAATTTTTTTGTAATATAAAATAATTGTCTAGGAAAATATGACAATACAGGAAATTAGTTGTTTTTGAAAACTAATAAAACTAGATATACGGAATCATAAATTTACTTCGTTTTCATTCAAAAAAAATTCAAAATTAGATTAAATTAATACCTTATGCTGTATACAAATTTTCATGTTATTACAATGTCTCGAATAATGTTTCCTCGAATATCTTTATGCCTTTCGCCCCCATTTAAACTTTAACTTTTTATATCAAATTTAAAGTCAGAATAGTCTAAAGTTAAACCGTTACTGCAGGCAAAACAAGTGTCGCATTTCAAATACATTCGAACACCTCACTCCCGTGACTTCAAAAAAATACTTTAGCTAAAACCAAACTTTCTGTTCTAGTATTTTTTTTTCAAGTTCTTTTGAATCAATATTTTAAGACAAAACTCTAAAATTTACGACAAGAAAAAAATTATGAATGTTGTTTTTAGTGAATAGTCAGGAAATTTTTGTCAAGTTACTACCAAAATCATAAAATGTTCTGAAAAACCAGAAAAAAAATAATTATTTTGGGCAGTTTTAAAAATGTAGGTTTCTGCTTACATTAGTGGCAACGGGAACTTGGATCAACTTGTGTTATGTTAGCGTAATGACTTCTGCAGTTGTGCCATACGTATGTGTCTGGGAACTTGACAGTGTCACTTAACTCGCGTGTATATATATATATAGCAGCTATGCTCAAAATAACCATAGCCATACCAGTAATATTGCTAGTTGAATACCTTCAGTACAGTGGTGTTTGCTACACCCCTCGCATTATAATACCCATCAACATCGCCAATGCATAGCTGTACAGCAAGTTGGCGGACTTTTCAACTTTCTTGTGCAAGAAACAACGCGTGGCCAATCAGTGTCCACTCTTAAAATACTACACGCGTCGGATTCACTTCCAAAACCGTAGTTTAATTTCTGGTCACTAAACTAAACATACTTTTGTTTTTCAATTATCGTGCATCTACATGCTCATTGGTTTGCAAAATTACGACTGCAAAACCTGGAAAAATTAATTCTGTGTCCATCTAGACTGTTCACTTATGAGACGTCTACACGCCTAAACGAGGGGTAAATAGTAAATGTAAAAGGTTGGCCAACTTACACGAGTAAAAATCATGCAACGATTTGTAAATCAAATTCCAGTTTGGAAGTGAAATCCTATTGGCTGACAAAATTAAACATCCGGTTAAATTATGGCGGTAAAAAAAAATCGTGTTTTTGGGGGGAGGGGGGTGGACACAGGGCGAGGCAACACTCACCGAATAACGGGCTTTCCAGCTGGGACTCGTAGGTGCCCACCATCCCAGAACATGACTTGAAGTAATACCCTAGGATGGAGCGGCGCTGGAATTCAAGGGCGGGGAAAACGGGAGTACCCCGAGAGAACCCACCGGCAAGCGTCATCGTCCAGCACGATTCCCACATGCGAAAGTCCGGGAGTGGGCGCGCCGGGAATCGAAGCCGGATCGCTTTGGTGGGAGGCGAGTGCGCTAGCCACTGCGCCACCGCTGCTCCATTATGGCAGCTGTAGCACAGTGTTTTTGTTGTAGCAACGGTTGTTGAGTATCAATGTTGTTATGGTTATAGTCACGTCGACTGAAGCACGGCTTATATGCCCACTTGCAGCGGAAGGGTACACACCCGATAGAAAAACAAAGCTTACGAGATGGTTTATAGTCCACTTACGGCTTCTTCCAACTATTCTGAGGCCCTGCTGAAGTTCTACTACCAGGGTATTCCTTCACCTCATGTAAACATAGCTAAGAAAATTACACCAGTGCCAACGCACTTCATTCGTGCGCGCTCAGTCTAACAATATTTTGTATAACAACTATTTCTTACTAAAGGCTGTTCACAATAAAGTGAGCACTTCAGAAATGAACCTTAAAAAAATTCTCTGGCCGTGCATCCATGTATTTTAATGGGCGCACTGGGTGGCATTTGCCCAGTAAAGTTGATAACGATGGACAGAAAGTAATTCCATATCTTAATGTCGAATAAAAAGTATTAGGTAACCATTTATGATAACTTAAAACTATTTATTTTGCTTTCTGTTTTTTTTTTTATGCATCTACGTGTAAATATGACCAGATTTATAAAGTACTAGTAACCCGCCCCGGCTTCGCACGGGTGCAATTAAGATAAAAAAAACTGCTTAACCCGGCGTTAATTAGGCTGGGTAAACTCTCCTAAAACATTTAAAAAAAGCACATTATAATTTAATAATTAATTAAATAATTTATAATTTAAAGTTTTTTTGTTATTTTTATTTGATATTTTTTTACTTTTTTATAATTTTTCATATTAATATACATTATATTACAATGCAATTTATCTGAGATAGAAGGATTTAATATGTTATTGGCTAAGACATTCTCTGTAGACAATGTTTGACGTCCTGTTATTGTTTGGTAGCAAAATGTACTGTTTCTCGGGACTTCCAACTCGTGATAAACCAACATATAGTTGGCCATGGGAAAAACACTCTTTTCGTAGGTCGATTCCAACCAAAGAGAAAGTTTGACCCTGGGACTTATTAATAGTACGCGAACGATGTTTTTACGGGAAATTGCAACCGTTTGAAAGATATTGGCAAATCCGTGGGAATCATGGGAATCCTCGGGATGTTTGCCAGCTGGCCGGCTGCTGGACCGGTGAGGATGGTCGCGACAATCAAATTTTCTTTCAAGTCTTTAATGAGCAATCTTGTGCCATTACACGTGTTAGGACGGCTTATATTCCTTAAAAGCATGATAGGAGTACCGACTTTTAATGATAGTTCGTGAGGTGGCAAGCCAGAAGGATTAAGCGAATTTAGAAATCTTGAGGAAAGTGGACGACATCGTCAACATTGGTGACTGTGTCAATCGACTTATAGGTTTTGACTTGGCCGGGAACTCTTTGTATAATGAGATTGTTGATTTAATTGACAGTATCGTTCCTAGGCGATACTATTGCCCTGGAACACAACCAGTGAAAGTCTCTTTCTAGTAAATTTTCGAGGCCCGTATATACAGCTTCTATAAGATGCTGCAGACTGTGGACTATCTGACCTAATGTCTCATTTAAAATGATATCAGCAGAATTAGTGCCCAAATTTAGAGAAGGAACAACTCCTTCTCCAAGTCTGAGCAATTGTTGTGGGAAATCTTTATGCGTGTCTCCACCAAGATAGGCTCTCATATTCGTTCGCAAATTTAGGTGTTGAATAGAACTCCATAAGGGAGATGATTTAAGACATGCTTTGATTATATCTGCACGCGTCCCTTTTGTAACTACAGGGAGTGTCTGCCGAAAATCCCCAGCAAACACATAAGTAACTCCCCCATAATGGCAGTAGAGCTTCTAAGGTTGGCGCCGTACGCAGCACACAGCACGTTTTATTTTCCTAATCTGTCCGTCCTGCAAAGCCGTAGTACATTATTTTGTTCTATCATCAATAGTTTTCGCAGCGCACGCAATGTAAGGAATTTTCTAGGTCATTTATTTACACTTTGGGTTACATTATTGGAGTTTTAGTAGGGATCCCTATTGATTTTTAAAATAAAATATAGCCTATGACACTCAGTGATAACGTAGCATTCTACTGGTGAAAGAATTTTTTAAAATCGGATGAGTAGTTTCGAAGATTACCTCGTACATCCAAACACACACACAAAGTTACAAACACTACCTCTTTATAATATTAGTATAGATTTACATTATTAATAATATCACAGTTTCGTATGACCGACGCATGAATAAAGTTACGAGGCCCATGTCAATGTTAATTTTACATATGGCGGAGGAATACACAACGTGTTTACAAATATATCTTAAGCAGGAATTTAAAAAGTGTTCATTTTACCGTGAACAGCCTATAGGCATTACCAGCACGCGTATTTCCTCTCTATCCTTATTCATAACTCATTCGATATAAATGAAATATTTCCTATAATTTGTCGATAAAATATACGTAAGAGTTCAGTTTAACAAAAATAACGGTACGTATATGTTAACACAGGTATGAAACGCTTGTGGTATGTGGCATATTTAGTAAGCAAGCACACACGTCAGACATGAGATGTTTTTCCAAAGGTTTGATCCAGAAATTGCGAAGAAACCGGGAATAGACTATAGTTATATTTTTGTCGTGTGAACGGTTGAGAAACCTTGGGAAAGTGCGGCCCTTCTTATACATTCTGCTCGTGGCCATGACATCGCATGACGCGAGGCAGAATCTCGGCGTGTGGTTTTGGTGTCAGTGGGCCGCGGTCAAACATTACAAGTGGGTGTAGCTTCAACGACCGCCATGGAAAGGTCAGTGTTCCACGTGCTAATCTGCCTCTGCCAGTTGGGTCCATTCCAAAAGCAGTTACCTTACCAGCTTTTGATAAAAAAAAAAGTCATGATAATCGTCTGCTGTACAACACCAAGTCATAAACCATACATGTACGTGGAAGGTTTGCCATAGTAACAATTTATAAATAATTAGGAATACCATTTTTATGGAGTTATCACTGGTTATTTTACGCTTATATATATATTCGCCTGTGAGTGCAGAGATAGAAATTGAAAAATATCCTAACCCTATACATTTCATAATATTAGTTTAACTGTTTTATTTTTCACCCGAAATATACGAAATTATTTTTTAATAATACGGTAAGTTCGTGATATAAGATTAATAAAGCAATTTACGAACATTCTGTTTCTTTAAATTTTTATTTGCATTATTCACCTTAGGCCGTGTCCGAATTGTCAGATTTTGTAGACAAAATGATAACATGACCCGATTTTGTAAACAAAAATGGTGACGTATTTAGTAATTTGGTATTTCGTATTTTGTATCTAGCGGAGGTTAGTAAAAATACAAAATGAAAAAAATTAGCGCCATTTTTTATTTTACTTTAAAAACACATGCGCAAATGCGTAAATAAAATGGCTTTCAAAACAAGTAACTGTACATAGAATACACTAGGCATGTTTCAAAAAGCAAGTAAGTTTTGAGTTTTGTATATAGGTATATACCGCAAAAAAAAAATTCTAAAATTTGTTATTCCATAATTTATTATTTTCCTATTTATTAGCGTATTTGTAGTATTCCAGTGATAACAGTGATAATTGCAGAAATATTACGCTTTTTCGAAGCATTAAATTGAGACCAAAATAGTTTGCACTGTTAATTTAATAATGTGTTGCCGCGAGTGCTAAACAAGTGACTGTCGACAACGTCCGATATGATATCTACCAAGTCACGAATTTACAAAATAACGAAGTAACAAAAGTTGTCCATTCATACACTGCCTTAATGTTCCATTCGTGCACTAAAGGGAGTTAACATTTCCTATGTTGTTACGTGCATTGAGTAATCGCAGACACCTCATGCAGAAAAAAAGATTACATTCTCCACGCTATTACAGTACATTACATTTTTAGAAATATGTACACATTTCATCACAAGATCCAGCCATACATTCTTGTGATATCGGGTAAATAATGAAACACCAAATTATAAACTTACTATAAATAAATAAAGAAAGTAAAATGAATCTTCATTACATCAGTATAACGGCTTTCTACATTTTGTAGAATTTTTACTTACATATACATAAGTAAAATTTAAATAAAAGAATCTTATTTATATTTAATTGTTAATATTAAAATTACTTCCTATTAAATTAAGTGAAACGTGCAAAGAAAATTAAAACTGAACATTTTATTTATAGCCAACAGATATTGTTGTGACGCATATAACTAGACTTATTTAAATTATGCATTAGCAGTAATGATTATTATATAACTTAATTTATGCATATTAATAAATTACAGCTTAATTTTCATTTAACGCATTTTTAATTAGTGCTATTGTAACTTTTTATTGTAAGCATCCACAGACTAACATATTCTAACATTAGTGTTGGAGAAACAAATACTTTGGATTTTTATAACATCACTGGAGCTGTCTCCTCGTTCGTATTACGTTCAGTGAAAATGAATAACACAGAAAATTATGTCCTGAGTTTGGGAATTCGTATCGGAGTTAGTTGTTTTCAAATAACATTTCATTTATTCATACAATGTGATTGCAAAATATAACGTATAATAATAGGTAAAATTTAAGTGTCTGTCTGTTATTTCAAAGTTGATACTAATATCTAAGCGTAATATGCTATTTAAAGGATGTTGAAGCATTTTTTTTTCTGTCTCTGTCTCTTTTTGTCCAGAATAGGCTCCGAAACGGCTGAATTGATCTTGGTACAATTCTAGAGAGCATAGAGTTTATTTATATTTAAAATCTGCTCCTTATTTCATCTCGATATCCCAAATGGTTATGAAGTAAATTAATTATTTCATATAATTTTCTTTATGTTTCATGTTTAATTTTTTTGGCAAAAGAGTTATTGTCAAAAATAATTGTCGAAACAGCAATAGTTTTTTTAAATAAGCATTTATATAATACTCATAATAGAAAAAGATACATTAGTTTTTGGAAAAACACAATAAAATTGCATATTATCAAACAACCAACACTAACGCGACGATAAAACTATTTCCGGTAATAAAGTAACATCCTTTCTGACCAATTATATAGGTATGTATTTCAATAACTACATAAAACTTGGGCGAAGCGATGGCGGACTGTTTTTAATAACTCCATAAAACCTGAACGAGACGATATTTCTACTTCAAACATAAAACCTGAGCGAAGCTATAGTGGGCTCTATTTTAATAACTCCGTAAATCCTAAGCGAAGTGACATTTATTTTTTTAACCACATGTAAGCAAGTACTAAAGTGCACGCGGTATATAAGAAACAGTAACAAGGTTATTGTGTTGCAAGGTTGGGTATTTATTGTTTGGGACGAATGCGCTGCGGCTAATAACGTGTCCATGGAAACAGTCGACAGAACATTGAGAGACATAAGATGTAATGATAGGCCTTTCGGTGGAGTAAGATGTTTTTTTTTCCAGGGACTTAGACAAACTTTACCAGTGGTCACAATAGGATGAAATCAGTACTTTGAAGGCACATTGACAAACTTTATTTGACCGAAAATATGATAGTCCAATAACGAGCATCAGAATGCTGTAGAATTTTTGAAGATATTGGAGAGGGAAAATATCCAGAAATGAATAGTAATCACGTTATAGATCTACCCAATCGTCTTTGCCGAATCGTTCTAGAAACAGAGGAGTTGATTCTATAAATGTATGAAGACGTAGGAAATCTTGACAGAAAAGAACATTTCTGGCTTCGTGAAAGATATATTATAGCCCCAAAAAAACTATATGTTTTGTCGCCTTTATACTACGATATTAGGAAAAATTCCTGTAGATTCAACATCGTATACGTCCATAAGTACAGTATGTAACGAAGAGGAGTCACTACATTTTCCTGTAGAATTTCTAAATAGCACTGTCGCCCCCGAACTGCCTGCTCACAAAATACAGCTAAAAATTGGAGTTCTTGCCATGCTAATGATCAATTAAACCCCCCTCCCAAAAAAACTTTGTTATGCCACTAAGTTAAGGGTAGTTGCATTACAAAAAAACATCATTGATGTTAAAATTTTAACCGACAGTTGTAAAGGGGCCACAGTGTTTATAACACGGATACCTATCATCCCAACTAACTATCCTTTCCAATTTAAAAGGCTTCAGTTCCCCATTAGTAAATGTTTCGCAATGACAATAAATAAATCGCAAGTTCCAACTATAGGGAGATAGATCCGGCGTTGACTTGAGCCAGTGTTGTTTTACCCACGGACAACTAGCTATACGTAGCTTGCTCACGTGTTAGTCATTCTACAAACGTAGTAATTGTAGCTGAAAATAACAGAACGCAAAATATAGTTTGTAAAGAGGCTTTGATATAATTGACATTTAAATTACAATGTTTCTACGAAGCTATTAAAAATATAAAAAATTAGTACTCTATTATAATTTCTTTAAAATTATTTTAGATTATTTGTTAATAAAAAATTATAAGTTATACAATAATAAATAAATAAAAGTTATTTAGAACAAATAACATATAATTTATTATTTTTAATATATATATATACACATATATATACATATATAAATATATACTTATATAAACATTAATTTATATTAGATTATTTACAATCATTATTTTCCATCTAAACTTTAAAAAACATTTCTAAATTCTATTTAATTAATATTTAAAACTTCAAAATTTATTTTTTGTTTTTATTATATAAATTTTTGTGTATAAATTTCGATTGAAACTATTCACTACTTATTTCAATTTTTCTATTTCTATTTCAAAAATAAGTATACAAATCCTGAAGTCTACGCAAACGAAGTCGCGGGAAACGCTAGTCCTAAATATACTCTGATAAACCATTTTTCAGTATTATCTGAACAATAAGGAAGGCATAAAAACCTCGTCCTGTTTTCCACTTATAGAAACAATTTCGTCGTATACACCAGCTTACATAGTCATAACATTCAACCTGATTCCAATGTAATCTTAGTGATTCACTAACAAATTGTATTCTGTAGCATAGTTGTATTCGTCGTCAAGTTGTGTAGAGTTTTTCTTAGCATGGCAATATATTTAGTACCACAAATTTTTAGGCCCGGTTATGTACTGTTTTCACGTCCAGCTTCACGCAAAAAAAATTATGTTAATATTCTAAGGTGATGTACTGGATGTCACAGTGTTCTCGACAGCGTGGTCGCTTACTTACAGTACGGACATGAATCAGAAGCAAACATAATCTAAAAAATGATGAAGAAGGTTTTGTCAAAAGTACATCCTTCTCCACAGAATTTTAATTAAAACATGAACAGCAGAGGTGGTCAAAAATGATCTAAAGTATGGCTGACATGAACGAAATATTTGTGTTATATTTAACACTTGAGTATAGAAGAATTTATTGAAGCTTTTTTATAGTGCCAGAATAATGCTGATTGGACGTACGTCTTAGCATTTTTTGAAAGAAATATTTTTTTTAAACAGAACCATTACAAATATCATTTAAAAAATTGTTGAAATAATCTTGCCACTGTTGAGGCATTGCACTATTTTGCATAATACAAAACCATTCGGAATATTAAAAACATCACTTGTATGGAGATGTGATCGTTACTTCTTAAACTGCCCACAGTGAACAGCACGTTATATTGCTTCGTTAAGTTCAAGTTTCTGAGTAGACTCAATCACGTCAATTATCAAAACTGCTGAATTGTAGCATGACATGTTTTATACCTGCCACTACTGGAAATAGTTTCTGTAGAAGAGCAAAACTGGTTAGTGGCAAAAAGTGATAATGATTACAGTTTATAATTTCGGTTGAGTATGTAGTTGGTTGAAAATCCCTTCTGCCTGGTAAATTTGAACTTTTGCCTTTGCGTGCACTAGCAAGCCAATCTGGTATGACGACAAATGTCCCGCCCTGTTAGTGACTTTTGTTCTTTCCATGTGTATTTATTGATCCCCAATGTCCAGACATCATAGTGCCTTACAGGTTCCTTTCACTATTATGTTTTTTTTTCTCGCTACTATTGTTTGTTGCTTTATGCAGGGAGGACGACCTACATATCGAACTAAGAGAACGACGCCCACACATCCAATACTTATCCGGGATTCGAATCAGAACCTCATCGCTAGTGACAAGGTACCTAACCGTGCTCGGCTACGACGGCCCCCATTTGTGTCACTGTGGTGTTACTGTGTTATTACTGTGGTGTTACTGTGTTGTTGTTGCTGTGGTGTTACTGTTGTGTTACTGTAGTGTTACTGTTGTTTGCTGTTGTGTTACTGTGTTATTACTGTGGTGTTACTGTGTTGTTACTGTTGTGTTGCTGTGGTGTTACTGTTGTGTTACTGTAGTGTTACTGTTGTTTGCTGTTGTGTTACTGTGTTGTTACTGTGGTGTTACTGTGTTGTTACTGTGTTGTTACTGTGGTGTTACTGTGTTGTTACTGTGGTGTTACTGTGTTGTTACTGTTGTGTTGCTGTGGTGTTACTGTTGTGTTACTGTAGTGTTACTGTTGTTTGCTGTTGTGTTACTGTGTTGTTACTGTGGTGTTACTGTTGTGTTACTGTGGTGTTACTGTTTGCTTTCAATAAATGATGTCTCAGTTAGCGATCATGTTTTTTCTACTGTGAGACCGCTATATGCTCTTCGCTGTTATTTGAGCACATTCGAAGACAGTGCTCGGGAGCTGTATCTCTTCTCATTGTATGTCCTTCTTCTGTTTGTAAAACTAACACTGCCATGGACAATATCACTTTATTCACACATTATTGAAGTAGAAACATGCAACTTGTAGGAAAGTTAATGTGTTAATAAAATGCAAATTAGTGGTCCTAGGTTTAACAGAAAAGACACACTGGCTTCAGTAGCCACAAATGTACATATTGCACTCTTACGTCAGATCTTGGGACAATTTTAATTCTAACCTACTCGCGGTTCCTTTGCACTATTTGAATAACGGCATTTAGAAAAATCACCTCATGTATGATGTGTTGGGTTGTATCCAAAATATGTCGTGTATTACATGGTTTTTATAATTCTGTTAACATAAACGTACCTTATTTTTGGTTAAATTACGCTTTTACTTATATTTTTCCTATTAATTATAATATTTCATTATTATTACTTTAAATTAAAAAGAGAGAATATATTTGTGTTGGTAATGCATGTTAAGAAATAGTTATTATGCAGAATTTTATCACACTGATTGCGCACGAATGCTGAGTGTAGCTTTCTATAAGCGGATGAGCTTCACTTGCACGAGGCGCATAGGAAAATCCTGGTAGTAGAACTTGAACAGGAAAGTCACAAGATTCCGTGAATGAACTACATTTGTTGCCAAGTTAACTGTGTGTCTGCATACTAGTTAGATGGTGATTTTTTTCCCCCAATAAGTTCTCACTTGAAGTAAACCACCTTGATCGCGTGTTACTGTGGTATTCTTCGTCTGGCGCTCACCGCGAAGTGAAAGCGGCCGAGGATATGACATCAACTGCCAATAACTGTCTGTTTCTCTGAGGTGATTTTGACGTGACGCAGCTCTTCTACGAAAAACACCCGCCACTGTCCTTGCGGCGACCTTATTTGTTACTTGGTGTCTTCGGAAACAGCCGAGTGATAGCTCAGCTCTTTGTTATTTTTAGTGGAAGAGGAAAAACAAAACAAAAAAAAACATGCCTAATACAAGCTTGCGTTAATTTTCTGACCCACCTTCGTAATAAAAAGACGTCTTCGGTAAAAATATTGTAATCGATGGACCCGACGTGAACGAGTATAGAAATGTTAGCATTACTGTAACGGACACTGTGGAATGAAGACCGCTGAAACATTGTACCAGATGTGACACAAAGTATGTCCCTTTCCATAGGTCCAACAACAATGTTAACACTATAAATGTACTGGCTACTCGGAAACAAACAAAGTCATTGTAGGCAACGAAATCTAGGTTCTTCTAGTAAACGCATAAAGAATCATTAGTCTGACTGTATCAGTCAGACTAATACAGTGATGCTTTAAGGAAAAAAACTCAATTTTTTAAATCTTTATATCAGTTACCTGTAGTGAAGTCTGTAATACGTTTACTGCGCTGATATACAAATATTTAATTCGATCAGAAACTATTTACAGTCATTTAAAATTAATTTTCATATGTTAGTTTTTGATTATTGTTTTTTAACGTGACCAACTGTATATCGCACCAAAAAGGAGCCACAATTACACTATTGCACTGTAATAACTCTCAGTGTATATTAAATCATAAAATATGCTAAAGATGACGTAGAACGATTTTGGTTTTTTTTTTTTTTCTCCTGCCCTCAAAATTGGCTCAAATCTTGCTATGACAAATGTCAAATACACTCGTTCAAATTATATTTATTTTTAAGTTATATTTGTTTTCATTTGATTGTACAAATTCATGCGCGATGATGAATAAAATACTACATTTTACTTTACTTAATTACATCGTATCTGCGAGACAACTTTGTCATTGTGAAAGAGTATGTATATATATACTATTCATATATAAAATAATTTGTGTGTATGAACATTGTGGTGATTTAAGTGTAAATCACGTGGTCGCTACACAAGTTCTGCTGGAACAAAAAGGTTCAGTTTTGGGACGTGGAGAATGCGTACTGCGCATCTTGTTTGCGCATAATACCTCGCATTCACGCTCAGGTAATAAACGGAAGTACTTACCGCGAAGACTCACTGATGCCGTCGGTAGCGTAATCACATCGCCACGTAAGTATTCAGAAAATGTCGGCCTTCAAACATTGGAAGGTAATTCCTCACGCAAAAGTACGCATGGAATACTATACATATGTAGCACTTTTTGGCGTACAAAAAATGTGAAGGGAGATATGAGCCCTCGAAAAAGGAGATCTCGAACGGTTTTAAATTAACATGTTTTTGGAAACCACATATGTTTTGTTGATATAAGACCTCGAACCTCTTCTAGTATCTTTCGCAAACGCATCCCCCTGAACTAATAAAATATGGGTTGCTAGTATAATATCTTATAAAAATGTATAACCGTACATACGATATTTTATTGGTTGATTATAATTCAGAACTTCGCAAATATAGGCTGTTCACGGTAAAGTGAGCACTTTTGAGGCCCTAGTTAATTTTTCTTTTGGTCATATTCTATCCTTTAACCACCTTTCTAAATATATTTTGCCACGTAAGTAATAAACATAGTGACTATATTCCACCGCACTCTCTAAGGCTAGAATAAAACACATTTATCGACTATTATTCTAAATGAGAGGGCTTTCAAAAGTGCTCACTTTACCGTGAATAACCCATAACTAGAAAGGCAGCCTCAGCGTGACGCACGCAGCAGGAAATCGGAGGACCAAGTGTCAAAGGGTGAGTTGCAACGCCTGCAGGAGTAGGCAACACTCTATCACGAGGGTCCAAAGTCATACCACCAGGGGAGAATTTCATAAAAGTTACAATTCGACAGGTGACAGGAAATTGTCAAGACAGGTTTACAATCCGACAAATATATGTTTCATAAAAGCTGACCAGTTTAAAAATTTGTCATGACAAATTTATAGAATTGTATGACAATTTGACAAAGAGTTGTTTCATAAAAATGTTGAGCTGACAGGTAAAAATCCGATAAATTTGTCAAATATTACACTATAGACTGTTGTATAAAACAGATATGTATAATCACTCGGTGACATATATACAAATTTGCATAATTGTCACTCCAGAAGAGACAGGCAATCTTTCCTATGTAACGAGTAAATAGTAATTTTGTATAACATGGCAGTGCAAGTGTGTGAATTAACATTGCTTGCCAAATAGCACATCCTTTTCCTCTCTGATCAGCTTTAATATAGTAATCCTATCCACATTACTCGTCATTCTATTGCTAGAGTGAACGAAGTTATGTGGTTGGAATTATTATTTACCGCTTAATTATTTGTGGTAGGAATCGACTGTTCATGAATCGCATACAAGGCTGCGATTAATTATCGTAAGCGCACATCAGAGCTATCTTGCGTGTAATAACTGAACCTTATGGCTTGACACATAATTGTCGCGTATATGAAACTGTTATTTTAAGGCTGACAATTTACAATTTTTTGCTTCTCAAATAAGGGGAACGTGTATTATTTGTGAACACAACATTGTCATGACATATTGAAAATTTTGTCAGATTTGACATCACTATCGTAAGTTTATGTCACACTTGTCACGTTTTATAAAATAGGGCCCATCACGGTACGTCATAGTAATGGCCGTTGGCGCTTAGCTTAGCTTTTTTGAAATCGCATGTATTTAACGTAAACAATAGATTAACCAGTAATGTTGACAGCAAATAATTGAACTACAAATAAATCCATTTCATTACAGTAAGAACTTCAATAAAGAATACATTTTTTTTTGTAAGTTCTAAAACTGTGCTTGCTCAGTGCATGGCTGCTGGACGTGTCACCCACCGCAGGGAAGAATTTAGGCGTAGGGCGGGACAACTGTAGAGACAGTTCCTGCAGAGGAAGGGAACTGAGATAAGCTTAACAATACTATTTAATTTGCCTACACAATGTCCAAAGTTTAGCCAATGTGTCTCATGTTAACAAATACACTAATTTGATTGCAGTAGTTTGTAGTGGGGAGTGGCTTGCCACGTAGTTTTAGACCCACGTTCAAGAAAAATTAGTTTATATATATATAATCATTAGAACCTCATCCATGTAATGAAGATTCTAGGTAATCTTTGTCTTTGCGGATAAATTAGACATTATTGCTATTGTACGGTGAAAATTAATCGTACCTATTCCTATTTGGAATACAGGACGTACGAAAAATTAGGTTTGAATAAATATGAAATACTAATTTGAGGTTCAAATTTTCTGTCTTGCGCCAAACATATTTCAAAATTTTACAGCACATTTATTACAAAAATAGTCTTATAGAAATAAAACAAATTAATTTACAAACCTCTTAGGGCGTATCCAGTTTCGTAAAATATCGAGTTCTTAATCAAATAAAGGATATAAATATAAATTAGTAATTTATTCATGTTGGTATGAAATGCATATTATTATAAATTTACGAAATTGGGATTATGTTTTAATGACCACTAATAAGTTCCCAAAATTTTTCCCAAACTTTTTTAGTTTCCATTTTTCCCCCATCTATTAGATACGAAAAATAAAACCTTTTCGAAAATCACAAAGATACAAAAATGAATTTATTTGAAACGTGTGTGTGTGTGTGTGTGTGTGTGTGTGTGTGTGTGTAAGTGTGGGTCTGTGTTGAGTAAGTACAGGGAGTTATAGGCTGTTTACGGTAAAGTGAGTACTTTTAAAGGCCCTCTCAAAAGGCATTAACTACTAATAAATATATCTTATTGGAGCCTGAGGCATTAAATTTTGAGAGTGGTGAAATGTGTGCACTGTGTTTATTGGTCAAATTGTAACGTTTATATTAAAAAGCAGCAGGAAGATGGAAATTGGAGGGAAGGAGAAATTTATAAGGGCCTTAAAAAGTGCTCACTTTCCCGTGAACAGCGTATACAAGCAGAAGCACTCACGAGGACGGTGTTCAGCAGACACAGTGACAGAAGTGTGTCACTGCCTTGTTACCACAGTCCAGCTACGCACAGTCTGCTGAGGGTGTCTCGTACACAGAGACTGACTCATTACACCGCAAGTCACTCCCGCGATTGTTCCCCCCGCGGTTACATCAAGGAAACATAAGCCCTTACTAAATTTATTCGCAGTCTCAATTATAGTTCAAGTCCTGAACATTGTTTTTGTGCTACCTACAGTAACTTATTCATTACAAATAAATTTCAAAATATCTACTACCATATATTTACAATTTTCGTAATTCCGTACGCCCGCCACTCACAACCATTACAGCAGGATACTCGGAAACGACGGACTGTTGTAAACGCTGCCTTGCCTGCCGCTGGAGCTGCGTTGTGCATTGTGTTTCATACACGCGTTTTCCATCTAAACTATTCAATAAGCGTCTAATGTGTTGATGTGTGTCAAGAACACGCACTTCAGACGTCGACTGTTGGGTGCTTTCACGCACATTAGTACCGCAATTTCAAAGCACCCCAGAAAGGCTAAAAACTACTTTCTCAAAGTGTTGTATCTCAGAACATGCGTTTCAGATACACACTAGACCACTCAATAACCCTGCACTGAACCTTCCTACAGACTTTTCATCAAGAAAATAATAGCGTCACCACTGAAAGTCCCTTAGTAGACGCAGAACGACGAGAACACTGCACGCCAGTTCAGAGCCTTGCGCTTAGCGGCGATGGGGCACTTGATACTTGTGGCAGTGTCGCCTTTATCGCTCCCGAGCTTCTCGATTTCAAACACGGGAAAAAAACTCTAGGTAGGCCGGAGTGAAAAATTGGTTTATCAAATTTTTTTTACTAACTGTGAAGCATCCACCTTTGTTTTCAACGTGGGGCCATGGTGGCTGAGCGGTTAGCCTGCTCGCCTCCCACCAAGGCGATCCGGGTTCAATCACTGGCCGGATCACTCCGGGTTCTCGCATGCGGGAATCGTGCCGGCCGATGCCGTTGGTCGGCGGTTTTCTCGGGGATCTCCGGTTTCCCCTGCCCTTTCGTTCCGGTGTTGCTCCATTCTCACCACAATCATCCTCATCGGCTCTCATGACCTCGATGTTAAGAGCCGTCCAGATTTCTTCACTCACTTCACTCGTTTGTTTTCAACCTGTATAGAGCGCAGTTGTTGTTTCATTCCACAGTGTAGCCTTGCGTGGTATAGGCTGTTCACGGTAAAATGAGCACTTTTGAAAACCCTGCTTAAGACCTACTTGTATACACGTTGTGTACTCCTCCGCCTTACATAAAATTAACATTGTCATGGGACTCATAATTTTATTCATGCGTCGGTCAAATGAAATTGTGAAATTATTAATTAAGTAAGTACTTAGTATATCTGCTAATTTTAACACGTCCATGCTTTAAAAAGGCGGAAAGCGAAAGAAATAATTTTCAATTATCACAAATTAATACCTAACACTTTTTATTTGACGTTAGGATATGGAACTACTTTCCATCCATCGTTACCAACTTTACTGTGCGAATGTCCCTCAGTGCGCCCATTAAAAAATTTATACAAAAGTGCGCAGTGAGTTTTTTCTAAGGTTAATTTCTATAAAGTGCTCGCTTTATTGTGAACATGGCGTTGCGCGGGTTTGTAACTCCACTCACTCATGCAGGGAAACGATCGTTGGTGATTCCTTACAGCTAACTCCGGTTCCGGGAGGCGAGCAGCGACTGCGATAAGGTTGCACTGTCTACGTAGAAGTATAAGCTTGTACGCTCTTAGGTGTAGGTGGGCCGAGCGTTCGCAACGACACGTCGCGTGGCCTCCAGTGCACCTGAGATGAGTCACCGTCTGTTCTCGGAGAACATGGAGGAAACAGCACGTGACCTTGTTAAAGGTTAGGCCGAGGTCACTAAGGAAGTTTACATATTTAAAGGCTGTTCACGATAAAGTGCACACCTTAGAAAAAAGTCACTGCCCCTATCTGCATACATTTCAACGGGCGCCCTGAGTGGTATGCGCCTAGTAAAGTTGGTAACAATGGGTGGGAAGTAGTTCCGTATATTAACATCGAATAAAAAGTGATAGGTAACCATTTCCTAATAATTAAATTATTTATTTCGCTTTCTGTTAATTTTTTAATGCATCGAAGTGTAAAAACTAGCAAATTTTTTCAATCTTTACTTTTCAAATAATTTCACAGTTTCACTTGACCGATGCATGATTAAAGCGATGAGGCCCGCGACAATGTTAATCTTACATAAGGAGGAATAATACAAAATGTGCATAAAAGTAGACTTTAAGCAGGGCTTTCAAACGTGCTTATTTTACCGTGAATAGCCTATGGATACGTATGTACTGGGACCAGTGATAGGCTTAAAACTAGGCGAACGCAGCTGATACTAGCATTACTAAAGTTTCACATAAGGAAAACTAGAAATACCAATTCCTCAAATCACAAGTTTAGCAATTCACTGAACAGCGTACATCAATATGAAAACGTGTTTCGATTTTGATGTCGAACAGCGAATTAAAGATATTCTCGTGTGTCGTGTTGCTAGAAAATAAAATTCAAAGACAAAATTACGCTATTTTTCATTTTGATTCTCAAACAACTCACTTGAAAGATGCGTTTCTGTAGCCGAAACAGCATACTTATGGTCGCTGTTTTCTAGGCCAGATTGTTTATAGAGTACTGCTTTTTAATAATGAAACTGCTGAAGGGCTACCCTCGAACTACAGGACTTCGTGACCATACCCCGGAAACCCACTCTTGGACGTGTGCCGTGTAAGTTAAGTAGGTTATCCACTTCTCGCAGAGATTCTCATTCAGCCTTTACGAATAGAAGTCAATCTCAGTCAAGATGTGGTTTCTGAATGACGCAGGTCTCGTGTGAATCGTGGGTGGCCACCGCACCCTGGTTCGAGCTGCAAATAATTAACACTAGGTGAGGTTTAGAGTCACGTTGCAATGGACAAAGGGCTCAGATCTTCTTACCACTGTGCAGTGTCTGTGCTTCGGTGCCGTCTATCGCATGCCTGTCTGGCTTTCTCTCCCCGGAAACTCCTACTGATGCGGAGTTCTGCGAGGAACTGGTGTCATTTCCTTACCTCATTAAGTAAGAAATGTGCGTGATTGTACAGAATGTTACAATCTTGTATGTCAATACTTCGGGGAAACATTCCTCACATCTGGAGGATGACAAAATGTTATATGAACATAGGTCCGCAAACGCTTCGTTTCTTCTCTACAGCCCGTAATACATAATGTACAGTGTATGGCCCGTTATTTTCTACGGGTTGTAGAGAAGAAACGAAGCATTTGTGGACCTATGTACATAAAACATTTTTTCTTCCTCCCGATGTGAGGAATGTTTCCCCGAAGAATTGACAGGCAATATTGCAACACTCTGTATATATACACTATCGACCAAAAAGTAATTGGACACCTGTCCACAATGTTTGCTCGGTGGTTGTCACCGTGTCTGTCATGTTCTCTACGAGTGTTTGCAGGACATCCACGGGGATTCGTCGCCATTCCTCTTGCAACCATTCCATGAGTTGAGCAATGGATTTTGGCCGCGCCTGACGAGCCCTCACCCGGTGATCCAATTCGTCCCAAAGATGTTCTATAGTGTTGAGGTCGGGGCTTTTGGCGGTCTAGTCCATTCGGTGAACATTGTTGTCGGCATACCACTGCATAGTAGCCCTTGAAACATGGCACTTGGCATTGTCATCCTAGAAGTAACACGGGTCGATTCCGTAAAAACGTCGCAATGTTTGGAGCATTTCATTATCCAGAATGTTACAATAGGCCTCTGTGTTCATGCTACCACGGACAAACACCAGCGGTCCTACGCCGAAGGCCGTGAAACACAAGTCAACTGACGTACTGAATTACCTATCTTCGCAGGTACCCAATTACTTTTTGGTCGATAGTGTACACATAATACATTAATAAACTTATTTTTAGCCTTTGGTACATGGATAAAGGGCATTGTCATGCTGAAAATGCTACGGGACATTTCCATTTTTTTGCCGCAGTACGGATGGCGCCGAATTGTTTTGAATTGCTCAAGAGGTCGTGACATTCTGTTATCTAGGCACTGACAGTAACAAAACGTTCTTTGTCACACCTTCTCCGTACCTCACAGTGAGAACAATGCAGCCTTCTAAGAGAAAGTTTTTCCAGGCATTCAACACACACGTAGCGCGATTCGTCAGCCAAAACAGCGCCCTCCCATTGTTTTGTAGTCGATTGGCGATTTACGCTGCACCACTGTAAACAATGGGTGTTATTACCACTGTAAACAATGGGTGTTATTCCGCGGAATAATCTCAGTCTTACGGTCAGTTGTTAGTCCATCTTATTCAAATACAACCATGTTCGGCGGATATTACAACTTGCAGCTCTTTCCGAAGCCTATAGAAGATCTTGGACCACTGTTCGTAATGAACTCTTATGATCTTAATTTGCCACACGTTTACAAGAAATGAATATATTTTATGATCAGGAAACATATGTCTCATTTTGGTTTTGGGGTTAAATAAAGCATATATACTCAAAGGAAGTTTGTGTTAAGTGCGAGTAAATGATTTTCTCACTTAAAGTATGTAATTTAACAATTGTGTTCATTAAAATCATTATAATTATATTTTGGAAACAAATCCGATATTTACGAAAACAAATTTACATACGTAAAGAGTTCTGAAAGCGATCTGACTAATAAATAAAATTATGGAAATCATTGATTATAAAATAGCTTTACTAACTTATATTATTTAATTCGTTTCGCATGCAGGAATGAGTTTTTTGGCCGTAGTATAACGGTGTAATTTCTCTCACGGAAATAAACCAGTCTCAGATGGTCACTGTCGCCATCATATCTTCATCCACCTCCTCCCACCAAATATGTGGTATTAAATACACCCTTATCAAGCAAACGAACGTATATTTGTGTTCATGAAAGCTCAAAAACACAGCCTCACAAGTCAAAATCCGCATACGGTCTTGCAGCCAATTCTGGGAGCAAATTCATCTCGTGCATGCCTCACATGCGTATTTCAATGGTGAATGCGAATTCGTACGAAAAATTTCTTCTGCATTTTATTGGATAGAAAATAATAACTTGTTATAATTTGTACGAATATGATTGACAAATTACTCCAAACGGCATGGCTAAAGATGCTGTACAAACGTGACGTGCGTGTATTTACAATTTAGAAAAAAATATTTGCCATACAAATTGGCATGATGAACAACAGCTTTTTTTTTTCTGTACTTATGGAGTTTTATAAGAATTTGTTAAACAGCCACATGCGTGCATGCACGAAAACTTAGTACAGGCAGGATAAAGTTAACTCTGTAATTGTTTTAGATTGATAGTAGATTAAAGCATTACTTGGAAACGCTTCCGCGATTGATTTGATTAATTTCCTTCCTTATTAACTTGAAGTGGAGCATACGTATCTTATGTAGTGGCGTGTCCTGCTAGGTTTGGAAACACTCCCTCAAGAAATAAATACTGAACTTCTTTAAAGATTTGCGATACCAGGTAAAAACGCAAACGCAGTCTTTTTACGTGATTTGCAAAATCACAATCGTGAAAAACAATTATACAGCGGTATCGTTAATATTAATTTAAAATAGGGGTTTTAAAACCGCATTATTTCTGTGGAATAAATTGGTAATACAGGTATGTGTTCAATTGTTAGAAATCCATTTACACATAATATGGAAAGATTCTAATCAAAATGTATTTAAATAATATTTTTACAGACTGTGGTCCTAATCGTCTTATTTCCGTACAACAGTACAGTTTTTAAACCTAAGGAAATTTGTATAATCGTACTGAATATTAATTGAAAGGCTGTGATAATAAAAAAAATTAATACAGCGTGCAAACAATTCGTATGAGAAACAGCAGTGGTAAGAGCACAGAAAAGGCAAAGATTTGTATTAAGCCCTTGTCATACTTTAAAGTTTTAGCCCTAAAATTTATCTGACAATAAAGTTTGATGACTAATTAGATCCATTACATGCTTCCATTAATTAATGTCGGTAAAATAATCTTCAATATGTTTGAAAATATATCACCCAGTCATTTTTTTTTACAAGGCCGGTATATTCTAATTATTCAATTTTAAATTATATTTAAAGCGAAATACTGCTGCTGTGTTCCCATGCAATCCGCCACGGAAAAAATAAAATGAATGCATTTTATCTAAACTTCTTTACTAAAGTTAAGTTTTATTTGTCAGACATATTTCCTCCTGACAATTTAATGTAATGCCTCTGAGTTCTATATACCACTGTCCATGGTGCATTAGCTGCCCCGGGTCTGAAAAGCCACATATTCTTAGAATACGGCTGGTAGTATTTCGTCATATACCTGAACGGGTGTCAAATGCCATGAGCTGGGTCCGGCTACGTACGAATGCCACACATAAACTACAAATTATGCAGCTATAAAAACAGAGTTTATAATAACATTAGAAGGCATCGTTACATTACTCGGTATGTAGTTTTGTCATTAGTTTTACTTTTAACATATTTACAAATTACATACAGTATCAAGTACATTAACAATTGTTTTCTTCTTATGTGAGAAGTGGATCAATCTATTTTCACAATTAAATTAATTGCTTCTAGAAATTACGAGATATTTCTTGTTTGTTCGTATTTTTCAGTGTTTATGTCGTCTCTCATGTCAAGTTGGGCATATTCATATTTCCATTTTACACTTTCAAATTTTAACTCCATCCCCAATATCTTGTTTGCTTTTTCCAACTCTTTTTTCAACTTTAGTATAAAGTATTTCACTCGAGGGTGGGGTCTTCCTAGAATGTCATTTATATGGTAATGCCACCCTTCTACTTAGCTGTTCTTTCTGTGTATTCCGATATAACAGTTCCCCATTTATGGAGGTATTTGTGAATTTTCCAGCCGTTATTCTACAAAGTAGTCAAAAAACTTGATCGGTTTTTCGTAATGTGGTGCGTTGCTGTGTATGTAAACGCGGCCTTCTTCAACGTCATCAGGAAGGCGAGTGTTGTACACTTTCCAACTACTAACCGTACTTCCTGGTTTGTTTTATAAGCTTCATTGAGGCCAACTTCCAGGATATCTCTCCAGATACTTTGTGCTACGTGAATAAAACATCCTTGCTTTGACTGTAAGACACACTTCTCTATTAGTTTTGATAGCGGCTGCCTCAAAGTCCGCATTTATTTCTGTTGGATTCCATTCTGAGATCTCTTTTTTTTTTTATTGTATTATACAAACTCACGTATGTGTCTGCTATCTTATTCGGAATAAAGGCAAATACAACGGATGCTATATTGACCTGATCAGTAGTACTTACTGGATCAATATGTATTGCGAAAACTGAATGAATTGGCTTCTGTAGCTCTTAAAGTGCCATCCGTAACCAAGTTGCTATGTGTTCTCAGGCATTCCCTTCCTTTGTAGCTCTTAAAGTGCCATCCGTAACCAAGTTGCTATGTGTTCTCAGGCATTCCCTTCCTTTGTAGCTCTTAAAGTGCCATCCGTAACCAAGTTGCTATGTGTTCTCAGGCATTCCCTTCCTTTGTAGCTCTTAAAGTGCCATCCGTAACCAAGTTGCTATGTGTTCTCAGGCATTCCCTTCCTTTGTAGCTCTTAAAGTGCCATCCGTAACCAAGTTGCTATGTGTTCTCAGGCATTCCCTTCCTTTGTAGCTCTTAAAGTGCCATCCGTAACCAAGTTGCTATGTGTTCTCAGGCATTCCCTTCCTTTGTAGCTCTTAAAGTGCCATCCGTAACCAAGTTGCTATGTGTTCTCAGGCATTCCCTTCCTTTGTAGCTCTTAAAGTGCCATCCGTAACCAAGTTGCTATGTGTTCTCAGGCATTCCCTTCCTTTGTAGCTCTTAAAGTGCCATCCGTAACCAAGTTGCTATGTGTTCTCAGGCATTCCCTTCCTTTGTAGCTCTTAAAGTGCCATCCGTAACCAAGTTGCTATGTGTTCTCAGGCATTCCCTTCCTTTGTAGCTCTTAAAGTGCCATCCGTAACCAAGTTGCTATGTGTTCTCAGGCATTCCCTTACTTTGTAGCTCTTAAAGTGCCATCCGTAACCAAGTTGCTATGTGTTCTCAGGCATTCCCTTCCTTTGTAGCTCTTAAAGTGCCATCCGTAACCAAGTTGCTATGTGTTCTCAGGCATTCCCTTCCTTTGTAGCTCTTAAAGTGCCATCCGTAACCAAGTTGCTATGTGTTCTCAGGCATTCCCTTCCTTTGTAGCTCTTAAAGTGCCATCCGTAACCAAGTTGCTATGTGTTCTCAGGCATTCCCTTCCTTTGTAGCTCTTAAAGTGCCATCCGTAACCAAGTTGCTATGTGTTCTCAGGCATTCCCTTCCTTTGTAGCTCTTAAAGTGCCATCCGTAACCAAGTTGCTATGTGTTCTCAGGCATTCCCTTCCTTTGTAGCTCTTAAAGTGCCATCCGTAACCAAGTTGCTATGTGTTCTCAGGCATTCCCTTCCTTTGTAGCTCTTAAAGTGCCATCCGTAACCAAGTTGCTATGTGTTCTCAGGCATTCCCTTCCTTTGTAGCTCTTAAAGTGCCATCCGTAACCAAGTTGCTATGTGTTCTCAGGCATTCCCTTCCTTTGTAGCTCTTAAAGTGCCATCCGTAACCAAGTTGCTATGTGTTCTCAGGCATTCCCTTCCTTTGTAGCTCTTAAAGTGCCATCCGTAACCAAGTTGCTATGTGTTCTCAGGCATTCCCTTCCTTTGTAGCTCTTAAAGTGCCATCCGTAACCAAGTTGCTATGTGTTCTCAGGCATTCCCTTCCTTTGTAGCTCTTAAAGTGCCATCCGTAACCAAGTTGCTATGTGTTCTCAGGCATTCCCTTCCTTTGTAGCTCTTAAAGTGCCATCCGTAACCAAGTTGCTATGTGTTCTCAGGCATTCCCTTCCTTTGTAGCTCTTAAAGTGCCATCCGTAACCAAGTTGCTATGTGTTCTCAGGCATTCCCTTCCTTTGTAGCTCTTAAAGTGCCATCCGTAACCAAGTTGCTATGTGTTCTCAGGCATTCCCTTCCTTTGTAGCTCTTAAAGTGCCATCCGTAACCAAGTTGCTATGTGTTCTCAGGCATTCCCTTCCTTTGTAGCTCTTAAAGTGCCATCCGTAACCAAGTTGCTATGTGTTCTCAGGCATTCCCTTCCTTTGTAGCTCTTAAAGTGCCATCCGTAACCAAGTTGCTATGTGTTCTCAGGCATTCCCTTCCTTTGTAGCTCTTAAAGTGCCATCCGTAACCAAGTTGCTATGTGTTCTCAGGCATTCCCTTCCTTTGCAGCTCTTAAAGTGCCATCCGTAACCAAGTTGCTATGTGTTCTCAGGCATTCCCTTCCTTTGTAGCTCGGAAATATAAATATTCTTACCCGATCGCTGTTGTCTCCAAGAAGAAATCTTCTACCGTCGGACATGCGTAGTGTCTCTACATCTAAGTTAATACCATCTCGACTTCTAGGCTCGTGTTGAACTCCATGCGCCTGATTTCGTTATCTGTAGAGTGTTTCTTTTAAATTCGAAAACTGTGGTAGGCCTACTCGAGCGATAAGTTCGTATCCTTTTTGCTGCAAGGGTTCCGTTTCTTTGCGGTCTATTTAAAACAAATGAATATAAAGATACATCGGCTTTAGATTCGTTGTGTACAAAAAAAAACCATAAGGGCTAAAATAATAATAATATGTTTGGTTAATGAAAAAGTCCAACCCTTTCTGATTACGTACGAGATAGTTAACAGGCGAAAATAATAATGTTATGACTAAATATTAGCAATGGCAGAATACCTATGGGCTATAAATAATATATCTTTCGTCCGAATAAACACAAAATTATGAATTAAATAGAAATAAATTATTTCCATACCTGTGTTACTGAAATTTCACTTCCTTCGCGAACTGGTTTTTTGGCTTGGCAGACCGGTCTACAGACATCAACTTTGGCTTCATCAGGAACACACTTGTTGGCTGTTTCGCACAACACGCGATTGTTACTTAAAATTATTACGCTACCGGAACACGCGGAATGTCTTTTTTTTTAATTGCAGAACCTTCGCCCGATTAATTTTCATGTTGATCTATAAACCTATAGTCACTGAACAGGAAACATTGCTTAACTTTTTGTGTAGTAATGAACTTAATATTAGCACAGTTCGAGAACACGGACTAAAATGACACACGGAATGAACAAGTAGAAACGAAACATCAACCCTTAATGGGTTCAGAGAGAATGGGGTAGAAACTTCTTTTTGATTATATACACGTTTGTTTGTGTCCGTGACATTTGAGCCCATCTTACTTCATGGCATTAGAGACGCAACCGTCCGTGGCATTTGAGACAATTTTCTAACCATTTTACTTCGTAGCTTCTGAGATTCGTGGTATTTGAGACATAGCCTTGTCCTCAGGGGCGTCCAAAGTGTGGGCAAGGGAAGCATCTGTACTGCCCCTCATCCACTTTGTTTCCCCCAGTCTCTCACGTGTATATGCCGAAGACAGTACTAGGAGGCGCAAAAAAGAAACATTGTAGATCAAGATTCGTACTGTATGTGTACTTACTAAAAATATACTTCAATATTAATATTAAAATAATAGCAATGTTTTTTACTGGCGAAAGTATGTTGTTTCAAAACATGCGGAGTTGAGCAGAGCTGTAGTCAAGGACTTTTGACCTGTTGTTGGACTTCATGTACTCCGATGCCATCAACTCAATCTGATGTAGTCTTTGATATATATGCTTGAGGGTAATCTTCATGCTGAAATTGCAATGGACCAATTCCAGAGTGTTACCGTAGTACATAGTAAACAAACTGTGCTTATGTATGTATGTGTGTAAATAAAGCCGCAATTTATTTCAAAACGAAATTTCGATTAGGGGCGCATTTTGCAACACCGGGGGCGCTCAATTCTCAACCAAACCTAACCCCCTCCCCCTACACCTTCTCTGCTGCACCGTAACCAAAAATAGTTCAGACACCTTTAATTGTGCACTGTGCTCTTCAAACGGAATTCATGTGCAGAGAAATTCTACTGAATTAATTTTCTTCATAACCTTATTTCGTTTGTACAGGTTTTTCTCCATTTTCAATTTCGTGAGGTTGGAAATTGCCGTTTTTTTCATGCACGGTTATGATAGACTAATGCCCAGTTGCACCATCGTGGTTCAGAACTTGATCTGAGATCGGATCTAAGATCGACACAGAAAACTGTTGCACCATTCGAGTTCAGAGCTGGACTGGAGGTCGATATTAAGTTCATTTCGAACTGCCGAAATTGGCGGTTCGAAATCTCGATCCGAGATCAGCAGCAATCGTCAACAAATGTAGTTTGAAAATACACCAACAGATAGAACTACGTTCGATTGTTTTCTTGAGCAATTAAAACAACATTGTACGCACTTGAGTATTATTCAATAAAATTTGTACAATAATAATTCACTTAAAACAGTTAAACAACGCACATCTAATTCTAACTATAGTGAGAAATACGCCTACTTCCATGACGTCATACATTACGATCCAATATCAAAATTTGTCTTTTACTTAACCGTGATCTCCCACCTTGGAACTAGGATAGACGAATCGGAGATCCAGAATTATGAAATTTCGTTGGTGCAACACTTTTACATTGGAACCAATATGAAACTGGATCCTGGTTCGGAACTAGGATCATTCGATCTCGTATCGGGGAAGATGTTGGTGCAACCGGGCATGAGACCGTCAGACATCGATAATATTTTAGAACCAGTCCAGTATTGAAAATGTTCGATGGGAACTGGAGCCAAGAACTTTCCAACTTTCTTTGACCAAATTTATTTGAAGAAGTTGTCAAGTTTGACAGTAATCGCGAGGAAGCGTTCCTACGCCCTCAAATGTGCGAGTAAAGTCACAGAAGCGGCTATTTTACATGCTTCTGCGAAATACGCAGTCAACACGTATACCTATGTATGTAGCTTTGGCTATTGGCAGTGTTGTCAGTAAGTGCCAGATTGGAAAAGCATTTCAGACTAAACGCAGTCTTAGCCGACTAATATGCTCCTTGCGCACAGACAAATCTACTGAAGTTATGACAGTAGCACAAGCGTTGAGCCGACAGCGATATGATGAGGGGTGTCATCTGGCTCATGTAACATGTGCATCAAAGTCTACGGAACACATGGTGACTTGTAAGTCATCAGACCATTCCTCGATGTATGTACTGTGACAGGCCATTCAGGCACAACTCAAAATGGTCTGTCACAGTATCTTAACCGTGTAGAGTTTTTGTAGCCGTTAAGGAAGCGCGTCTGTAACTAACATACTAGCTACCAACTTTACACATTCACACACACACAAACACAGCGTATTTTCTCTAGTGTTCCACCTTTTAGTGTTCAGTTATGCTATGTTAACTTTCAGTTAAGTCCATGTCAGTAGTTTTAATTTATTTCATTTTTTTGCGAATCATTTCACACTCTCTGTGCCCTTAAATAGCCAAACAAATCTCCCTACCGCTGGTGTGACATTATTTCAATTTTTATATGGTAACCAAGTGCATGCCTCATTGTCCAATACCCACTACGAACTATGTTACAGCTGTCTGTTGTGCAGTAGCATTTCATTTCGTAAAGGTATTTCATATTTTTTTACTATAGGCACGTGATTTAAAAACAAGTAGCTAACTTACTAAGGCTTGCAAACAGTTATTTAATTTTTTCCCCCAATTCGAATATATGTGGTTTTAAAGGCAACACAACAACGCTTAAGCATATTCTCAATCAGTCATGTTTTGAAACATGTCATAATATATTGGAATATATTAAAATACCGAATTTAAAATACTGGCACAGTCTTAATGAGCAATAATATACTGCTCAACAGACAAGGGATCTCATGATTAAGAAAATATCGCAAATTAATTCGGGAGCTTACAAGTGTATTATATCACTGCAATATTTCAGTACAACCGTGTTACACGTCAAAATTTGCAATTCTTCATGAGCAGCAGTGTTTTATTTTAAAAAATTATACAAAGCAAAAATTTAATTTTTGGTAGTTACGTTGTAAAACTGTTACACCTGATACGAGATTCTTTACTACTTATATTATCGTAATTAATTAAATATCAGGTTTCTATTACTTTATTTACCTCAGATATAGTGTCGAAGGGCCTCAGTTGTAATATCAGTAAAGTAAACCAGGGAACCAGGCCACTTTCAAATTGAGACGCCACATGAAGGTTGGTTCATATCTCGTTTAGTTAACTGTTTGTTGTCATGTTCAGATATATTCAAGGTGTTTTATAAATAACATGTCGAAGTTAAAACCACATATACATATGTGCTAATAGAAACCATAAATCCTATTAACAAAATGTTTGGAAAGGTAATGTAGTATTTTTTTTAATAAATGTTGCATTTAGGCAGAACGCCGCGGGAAGTCCGCAGCTGTACGTAAAGGTTGTTCACGATAAAGTGAGCCCTTTAGAAATGAACCTTACAAAAAAGTCACTGCCTCTTCATGCATATATTTCAATGGGCGCACTGAGTGACATTCGCACAATAAAGTTGGTAAAGATGGATGGAAAGAAGTTTAATATCTTAACGTCGGATAAAAAGTGTTACGTAACCTCCTGTGATAGCTTAAACTTATTTATTTCTCTTTCTGCATGTTTAATGTACAGAAGTGTAAAAATGAGCATATATTTAAAGTATTTACTTTCTTAATAATTTCACATTTAATTTTACCGACGCATGACTAAAGTGATGAGACCCATAGCAATGTTAGTTTTACATAAGGCGGAGGAGTACACAACGTGTATACGAGTAGATCTTAAGCACGGCTTTTAAAAGTGCTCATTTTACTGTGAACTGCCTATACCACCGTACATGATGCATATCACCTAGGCGAAGGGAAGTGATGCGCCATGCGTAGAGCGCCTGCACATAGGACAACATAAAAGGGAGATTAGCAATTTAGTAGTAAAGCCTGCTAGAAGTGATTGCATTTTATTTTCAACAACACACCAACAGCAATGTTGGCGACGTACGGTCTCCACGGGTTTAGCAAAGTGGCCTATGTACAGGCGGTTGTACATGACGCACCAGTTCCGTTCGCCTTCGTCATAGGCAACATGCCACGCAGGTATGTGGAATTGCGGACTCTTGGCGCTATTTTGCTAACTCCAGTGAAAATTTAAACATTAACTACAAAAAAAAACCTTTAAAATTAATACTTTTATTTATAAATGCACTAAAAAGATAAAGATATCTAATTACATAATGTGTAGAAATTGTAACACGTGGATGAGCAGTAGTAATAAACTTCACTACCAATTAATATTTTTGTATCAATATATATTTAGTATATAAAAGCTTGGCGTAAATAGTTAAGAGCCTTAAGAAATATATATGCTTACTAAGCTTACGCAAATGATGTTATACGTTCTATATTGTGAATCGTTGATAGCCGTACGCAAGATATATGCTTACTACTCTTACGTTAATTAGGTATACGTTTTATATTGCGCCCAGTTTTTGTATACAAATTATAAATTTATACAAAAATATTAATTTGTAGTAAAGGTTATTACTATTGTTCGTCCACGTCTTACCATTTCTACACGTTATGTAACTACTGCCGTAGTTATTACTATTGTTCGTCCACGTCTTACCATTTCTACACGTTATGATACTACTGCCGTAGTTATTACTATTGTTCGTCCACGTCTTACCATTTCTGCACGTTATGTAACCACTGCTGTAGTTATTACTATTGTTCGTCCACGTCTTACCATTTCTACACGTTATGTAAATACTGCCGTAATTATTACTATTGTTCGTCCACGTCTTACCATTTCTACACGTTATGTAAATACTGCCGTAATTATTACTATTGTTCGTCCACGTCTTACCATTTCTACACGTTATGTAAATACTGCCGTAGTTATTACTATTGTTCGTCCACGTCTTACCATTTCTACAGGTTGTGTAACAACTGCCGTAGTTATTACTATTGTTCGTCCACGTCTTACCATTTCTACACGTTATGTAAACACTGCCGTAGTTATTACTATTGTTCGTCCACGTCTTACCATTTCTACAGGTTATGTAACTACTGCCGTAGTTATTACTATTGTTCGTCCACGTCTTACCATTTCTACAGGTTGTGTAACAACTGCCGTAGTTATTACTATTGTTCGTCCACGTCTTACCATTTCTACAGGTTGTGTAACTACTGCCGTAGTTATTACTATTGTTCGTCCACGTCTTACCGTTTCTACACGTTATGTAACTATTGCCGTAGTTATTACTATTGTTCGTCCACGTCTTACCATTTCTACAGGTTATGTAACTACTGCCGTAGTTATTACTATTGTTCGTCCACGTCTTACCATTTCTACAGGTTGTGTAACTACTGCCGTAGTTATTACTATTGTTCGTCCACGTCTTACCATTTCTACACGTTATGTAAACACTGCCGTAGTTATTACTATTGTTCGTCCACGTCTTACCATTTCTACAGGTTATGTAACTACTGCCGTAGTTATTACTATTGTTCGTCCACGTCTTACCATTTCTACAGGTTATGTAAATACTGCCGTAGTTATTACTATTGTTCGTCCACGTCTTACCATTTCTACACGTTATGTAACTACTGCCGTAGTTATTACTATTGTTCGTCCACGTCTTACCGTTTCTACAGGTTATGTAACTACTGCCGTAGTTATTACTATTGTTCGTCCACGTCTTACCATTTCTACACGTTGTGTAACTACTGCCGTAGTTATTACTATTGTTCGTCCACGTCTTACCATTTCTACACGTTGTGTAACTACTGCCGTAGTTATTACTATTGTTCGTCCACGTCTTACCATTTCTACACGTTGTGTAACTACTGCCGTAGTTATTACTATTGTTCGTCCACGTCTTACCATTTCTACACGTTGTGTAACTACTGCCGTAGTTATTACTATTGTTCGTCCACGTCTTACCATTTCTACACGTTATGTAAACACTGCCGTAGTTATTACTATTGTTCGTCCACGTCTTACCATTTCTACAGGTTATGTAACTACTGCCGTAGTTATTACTATTGTTCGTCCACGTCTTACCATTTCTACACGTTGTGTAACTACTGCCGTATTTATTACTATTGTTCGTCCACGTCTTACCATTTCTACACGTTGTGTAAATACTGCCGTAGTTATTACTATTGTTCGTCCACGTCTTACCATTTCTACACGTTATGTTACTACTGCCGTAATTATTACTATTGTTCGTCCACGTCTTACCATTTCTACAGGTTATGTAACTACTGCCGTAGTTATTACTATTGTTCGTCCACGTCTTACCATTTCTACACGTTATGTAAATACTGCCGTAAATATTACTATTGTTCGTCCACGTCTTACCATTTCTACACGTTATGTTACTACTGCCGTAGTTATTACTATTGTTCGTCCACGTCTTACCATTTCTACAGGTTGTGTAACAACTGCCGTAGTTATTACTATTGTTCGTCCACGTCTTACCATTTCTACACGTTGTGTAACTACTGCCGTAGTTATTACTATTGTTCGTCCACGTCTTACCGTTTCTACAGGTTATGTAACTACTGCCGTATTTATTACTATTGTTCGTCCACGTCTTACCATTTCTACACGTTATGTAAATACTGCCGTAAATATTACTATTGTTCGTCCACGTCTTACCATTTCTACACGTTATGTTACTACTGCCGTAATTATTACTATTGTTCGTCCACGTCTTACCATTTCTACACGTTGTGTAACTACTGCCGTAGTTATTACTATTGTTCGTCCACGTCTTACCATTTCTACAGGTTATGTAACTACTGCCGTAGTTATTACTATTGTTCGTCACCGTCTTACCATTTCTACAGGTTATGTAACTACTGCCGTAATTATTACTATTGTTCGTCCACGTCTTACCATTTCTACACGTTATGTAACTACTGTCGTAGTTATTACTATTGTTCGTCCACGTCTTACCATTTCTACAGGTTATGTAAACACTGCCGTAATTATTACTATTGTTAGTCCACGTCTTACCATTTCTACACGTTGTGTAACTACTGCCGTAGTTATTACTATTGTTCGTCCACGTCTTACCATTTCTACACGTTATGTTACTACTGCCGTAGTTATTACTATTGTTCGTCCACGTCTTACCGTTTCTACACGTTATGTAACTACTGCCGTAGTTATTACTATTGTTCGTCCACGTCTTACCATTTCTACAGGTTATGTAACTACTGCCGTAGTTATTACTATTGTTCGTCCACGTCTTACCATTTCTACACGTTGTGTAACTACTGCCGTAGTTATTACTATTGTTCGTCCACGTCTTACCATTTCTACACGTTATGTAACTACTGCCGTAGTTATTACTATTGTTCGTCCACGTCTTACCATTTCTACAGGTTGTGTAACTACTGCCGTAGTTATTACTATTGTTCGTCCACGTCTTACCATTTCTACACGTTATGTAACTACTGCTGTAGTTATTTTTCTTTTTTTGTACATTTATAAACAATATATTGATTGTAAAATGTTTTTCACGCTTAGTTTATTGTTCATTTTTTTATTCTCAGCAATTTTTTTATTATAATAAAGGTATACTACTTACACATTCACAGGCTCGCCCGTTATCAGTATCACTTGCAATCCCAGTGATGGACGAGACTGGGAACGTATAAACAGTCTACCTATATAATAATAAAAATAATTAGGAAGACTATAAATACTAAAAATCTGCAGCTAAATACCGGTGGCTCCTTCCACACTAAGGGCTGCAACCTGACGAACAGTGATGCAGAAAAAATATGTGAGACTAAAAATATTTTAAAATTATCGCTTTCGGTTACATTCATTATTTGCATTTGTTTTTATAACTATTTTTATCTCTATGTAACACTGATTGTATTTTTTTTTTATGTATGTACATGTTATATCTTTCACAAGTCACTCCTCTATATCTCCTTTTAATTACCTTCATAATATTTTAACTAGTTTTATAAAAGCTCATTCATCTTTGCTATTGTAACGTCTAAACCTAATAAAATTGCATTTATTACTTTAATAATTACTTCTAATTTTTCTTAAACTAAACTTCCTATCTCCGAGACACCTTTATCACCGTTTTCGCGTAAACACGAACCTTAATGTCGAGAACTTAAACCTCCACACCCCCGGAAGTGTGGTGGAGGGGAGGTCGGCTACCCTAACTCGCCCCTGTCCCCCAAGGGGCACTATTGATCCACCCTAGGCCCGTCCTCACCCTCCTGACAATTTTCGCGTAAAGTGTTAGACGAAGCAAACGGTGAGCGCCGGACAGACACCGTACATACAAACAAGTCAAGTTAAATAAAAGCTGGTAAAAATACTAAGTGACTTTTCAAAACATTTTGTTAAGCTGTGGTTTGAATTTCGACATCTCGTTTAAAAGCATCTTGTATAGTGCAGTGGTCTGTACACATTGAGTTAAGAGCGACGAAAGGTACACTTTCCACGCAAGGGGTTGACCCAACTTAAACGTAATGCAAAGTTACGTTACGTAGTTTTGGCTAATCAGATTCTAGGGACCATTTCTTTCTTTAGTTTTATGTATGCCTTTTTATTCCTATTGGCTTCCGGCTGGATTGTATATTTTTGTTTATTATGCCATTGGAATGATAAATTAATTAAAGATTTTAATATAATGGAGTTAGAGAAAATATTTAGGTGGGAAGTGAGAGATGAAGTTATTATTGGAGTGTCAACGAAAGTGATGTAATTATTATAACTGCGCATTTGCGTGTATGCACTAGCCTTTCTTTCAGATCCCAGATGCAGAATTGATAGTACGAAATTACGACTTATCAAAGAGGAGATTTTCTCAACTTTAAAGTGAACTCAGGTTCTAGTTTATAAAAAATTCTGAGACTTGGTTCAGGGAAAGATAAAATAACGAGCCCCGTGTCTTCATCGATGTAAATCGGCCTAAGTGTCGTTGTCGGAGTACCTCGGGACATGGTCGGGCTGCACTGTCGTACGAACTGAGTGGGGACATCTAATTTTCCAGCGTGGAGTAACCGTCCGTCGACATCGCAGAGTTGAGACAGCCTCGAGGCGCAAATGGAGGCCGTCATAGCGAGGACGACCAGGAGACGGGGCGAGCCACGTCAGCCTCCCTCCCACCCACTCCACCCAGCCAGCCAGCCTTAATTACCTAATAGAGTAGTTGGTGAGCTCACCGCCACGCTCTCTTACTTCACTACGCTCCTGGCCAACTTCCAGCTATAACCCCATCATCTCATCTAGCTCTATTTGCCTGCCCCTCTCTCCTTCGTACAACTTCGCCCGAGTGCGGCCGAGGCCATATTCCTCCTTTTGTTTTCACTTCCGGTAACCACGTTCGCAACCAAGCCCCGGGCCACTCGAGCCGAACCCCGGTACGAAGTTAGCACTTGCGCTTCGAGCTCCGGGTTTGAGTCCTACATGAGGCGGCTATAAATTGTGTTAGTCATGACGGCGATGAATCATCATCACGTTGCGTTAAGTATGAAATGCCCTTGTGATAGGTCGAACCTTTAAAACATAGCAATAAAATTAAATACATGCAACAATAATAACGGTATGATGTCTATACAGATTGATTCGTAACTAGGCCCCACAAACTTCGGGAGGTGATTCTTCATGAAACGGTAAAAGGAAAATATATGTGACACTTTATGCCTAAACCGAATATTAGGGGACGTATGAACACTTAAAAAACCACGTTTTAAACTGTATTTGTGCAAAATTTTGGTAACGAAATAAAATACAACGACAACTATCGGAACAGTATTGTAAATTATCGGGACCTTGAACGTAAGAGCCGATATTTTCAACAAATACGTTTTAAAACTTCGTTTTTTTAAGGGCTCATACCTCCCTTAATATTCGGTTTAGGTGTAAAGTGTCACATGTTTTCCTTTTACTTTTTCATAAAGGATCACTTCTCAAAATTTGTCGGTCTAATTGAGAACAACCTAGTATAAGAAAAAGTATAAAGCGCAATTATCACGTGGCGGACGTTGCGTATTGTAAGGGTTTTCTCAGGGCACTCCCGTTTATTACTCTCCATAATTTGGACGCTCTTCCGCCCCTCTCTCGACATCGCCTCGTCTAATCCCTTGGCTGTCCGGGTAGGAAACTCGGTCCTCTTTAGCGTCAGTCTCTTCTCATCTGTTCTATAGCTTACTTTGCTCAGAAAACAATGTATTATGTAATCACTTTCCTGTCTGTGTGTGCTAGTTATGAGAGTGAGTGTGTTTGTGCATAACCCCCCCCCCCCCCCCCCCCCTTTTCTAACATTTTTGAACGCTCTAACCAAATTCCACTCTACATGATTCACACATTACGCTCTGTGTACGGATATCTGACTTTTATAGTTATTGACCACGCCGCGCGGGGTTTTTTTTTTTTTTTTTTTTATTATATTCAAAATGTTGGATGATACTTCGTATCTCAGGAAACATTCAACCGATTTAAAGAAAAGTTTATATATTAGCAGTGCGTCGTGTAAGCATTGAATTTGGAGGAAAGTATTGGTGTTGGTTATGCATTTTGGAAGATAGGGCCAGATGTATAAATAAGTGCTTTGCACTGTATCTCGAAAACTGATCAATCAATTCTCGCCAAATTTGGCACAAAAGGAATACTATGGTAGGCCATGAAATAATATGCGATTTTAATTCATTAAGAACTTTTTTTCAAAATGGCTCCCATAGAAATATTTTTAATTTCTTTGATATATCTACTATGCCATATAAACAATCTCAACCATATTTTTTTCTGGAAGTGAATATTACAACCATCATATGTGCTAACACATAGTCACTTTTGTAGGCCGTCTTGTAAGATAGCCTCACATAAAAAAATATATATAATTTTTATGTCATATATTGAAAAACAATGAACCGATTCACGCCAGATTTGGAGAGGAATTTTCATTGCCGTAGAATAACATAATATATATGATTTTGGTATGCCAGGCACTTATTTTGGTATGCTAGACACTTATTTGGTATGCTAGACACTTATTTTTAGAATGGTGACTATAGTAATACTTTAGCTTAGTGAGCTATATCCGCGAAACTAAGTAACCGATTTTAATTTAACTTTGTATGCTGTATCTACTGCTACCACAGAATATTTTCGGAACCAGTTAAATACGTTCCATAAAATTTTGCACGCCATTAGTGCTTCAGAAGGTCATGTAAACTGACACGATTTAAGTGGGAACAGACATTGATTTTCAAAATGGTGGGGATATAAATATTTTGATAAGTTAGTCATATCTATTAAACAATTTAACCAAATTCGACCAAACTTTTATGCTGACATTAGCTATTAAAAGTCATCGTAAACAGAACCTATTTTAGTCAATTTCGTAAGTTAGCGCCAAATACGAAATGAAGGTTTTTATGCCAATCAACCGATTTCCACCAAATCATTCACGCAAGTATACCTATGGCAGGCCATGTAAACTTCCGTGTTTTAAATGGCCCGGACACTTACTTTCAAAATGGCGGTGGTTTAAATATGTTACGTTAGTAAATCCTATCATTAAAAATATATAACTAGTAACATCCGAATTGGATGGTCCGAATCCAACCTCCGCAAGTGCAGTTAATTGCAAGCTAGCTTAAGCTATGGTAGAAGATTTTCTGGGTTCGATTCCCGGGTGTAAACGCTCGTACGTATTTGTAATTGTCTCACTACTGTTGCATATTTCTGGTTTAATCTCTAATTATATTGCTGCCAACGATACGTCAAGGTCTACTTACCATCTAAGCTGTCAAGAACATCATTAAAAATGATCTCCGCCTACGTATAGGAAAGTTATATCAGCAACGTATTGTAACTCTGGGCGTTTTCCAATTGACTTCACTGGATATTCACTCAAGTGCGCCCTACGTGCAATTATTACGTGGTCACCAAAAGCGAGCGCATGTTTGTCGGCCGTATTTGCGCTCAAGCTGCAGCACTGACACTGCGCACAGTGTGGCGAAAATTGCACTGTGCGCACTTTTCCAGTGCAATCTCCAACTGGAACATGAAAATAGACTGTGTCTAGTTGAGTGCGAGTGCACTTATGCTCTGTTGCAGCAACATCTTCCCCGATCCGAGATCGAATGATCCTAGTTCCGAACCAGGATCCAGCTTGATCTTGGTTCCAATGTAAAAGTGTTGCACCAACGAAATTTCATGATTCTGGACCTCCGATTCGTCGCTCTTGGTTCCAAAGTGAGAGATCAAGATAAAGTATGAGATAAATTTTGCTTTTGGTTCGTAATATACGTCATGGAAGTAGGCGTATTTTTCACTATAGATAGAACTAGATGTGCGATGTTTTATCTGTTTTAAGTGAATTATTGTTGTACGAATTTTACTGCATAATAGTCAAGTGCCTATAATGTTGTTTTAATTTCCCAAGAAAACAATCGAACGTAGTTATAACTGTTAACGTATTTTCAAACTACATTTATCGACGATGGCTGCTGATCTCGGATCGAGTTATGGAACCGCCAACTTAGGTGGTTCGAAGTGGACTTCATCTCGATCTCCAGTCCAGCTCTGAACTCGGAATAGTGCAACAGTTTTCTGTGTCGATCTTAGATCCGATCACGGATCGAGTTTCGAACCACGACGGTGCAACCGGGCATAAGTAACAAGCGCGCGAGACTGTCAGTACGCGTCGAGTGCAGCGCCATCTGTCAGGCGCCCGTGCATATACGAGCAGGTTCGTGAGGAACCGCCTGAACTGGACATTGCCATCATCAAGTTTCGTTTGGAGACGAACACCAACAGCCATCGGTGAAAATGTTATCGGCCCTACCTAACAACACTAGCCGATGTTTACGTGACCGTTTTATCATAGCGAGCGATGCCAAGTACAAATTGGAAGAAATCGCAGCTTTATGGGCCAAGAAAAGATTAATCCAATCCAATACACCGGGTATAACCACGTCTGTATTTGGTTGTTGTTTGTGATGACTGTAACATTATTATTCTTGCTTCGTGTTTGCATTTCTTTGTCATAATTTTATTGCTGGAATAACTGTGATGACACTGCTGTTTGTTTCACTGAATTCGGTACAGTGGTTCGGATGTTATGGCCGATTTTGTTTTCGAGGTAACGTACTTAGAAAATTTGTGCGCGCGACAAGCTACCTAATATTACAGGAGGCTGTCGCGCTTAAAGATTTAACCTAGGGAATTTAACATGGGAGATAAGTGCGCGCTGGCAAGGCGATAAGATCGCGTCGGGTCGTTTGGTGCGATAAGATATTGCGTGTTTTTTCATTCTTTGTGTCTTTATCTTTTTGTGTTATCTATGGTCATGCACAGGTTGTATCTTGTTCGTGTAGTATATAAAGGTTGAAATTTGTTCGTGAATTTCATATTGCTCCGTGTCATTAGAGAAGACACATCAATAATGGTTCCTCGGCAGACTCGCGTGTCTAGGTATTATCCTAAGAACGTATACCGAAATATTTTGTCTTTTACTAAGGATTTCAATAAGGACGATAGTTCTTGGACTGTTAAGGTTGTTGATATAGAAGAGAGTTACGTTTTGTTGTCGTTTTTGTACCATATTGGACTTCAAGGAATAACCGCTAAAGCAGGTAGTGGTTTGTTGGAAATATGTTTCTTCAGGAAGTCGCATACTCAAAAGGATCCTGCGCCTAAGGAAATTAGTGACATCGACTCTCGTGTTATAATATGTTGGAAGACTTTTCCAGTTCATGAAGGGAAAGCCGATAATACTGCTGTTGTTAGTATATTTGGTAACGCTTCCATGTTTTTTCGTAATAAACTGGAGTTTGAACTTGGTGATCAGATTTGGTTGTAACGCAAGCTGGTTGGTACGACTGGTGACATGCATATTCATGGTCATGCTGAATTGTAGTTACCTACGTATATAAGCTGTTCACTGTAAAGTGAGCTCTTTTGAACCCGTAGTTGCTTTTTACTTTCAGCCATATTTTATCGTTTAAATACATTTTAAAATAAATACTGCCATGCAACTAATAGACACAGTATTTATAGTCCACTGCACTCCGGAGTGAAGGTCTGAGGCTAAAATAAAATATTTTTATTGATTATTATTCGAAATGAGAGGGCTTTCAAAAGTGCTCACTTTACCGTGAATAGCCCATAATAGATATAATCTTTTAGAGGCAGGAGAATGACGAAAAGCGGCTAGCTAGCGAGAATGAATTTTTTGCCACAAGAGCCACGATAGTCAAGCTAAAACTAGTAAATTTATTTACTATTTTCACGAGTTTGAATGAAACCACGGTTGCTGAATTCTCTTTAAATATCATCTATAATGTTTTAGGGTGGATGCCAATTTTTCTTTTATCCTTGAAAGTGAAACAGTGAGGGCCTACTGTTACAGAACCCTGTCTGTGGTATCCGCAGACTATCGCACAGTCTCTCTTTAAAATAACTCAATATAGTTACATGTACAATTCCATATACTTAAAGGAAGCATTAATTTAAGAGTGAAAATATTCTTGTTTAACTAAGGCAGTTAATTATAGCTCTTTTAAATACAAAGTGCGATTTTCATGCATTAAGAGTTATATGGATCTGCACGTATTTTGTGAAATAGCTGCATCTCGGTAAATAAATATTCTGCAAATACGACTTTTTGCCAGAAAAGATAGAAAAAACTATTACCTCTGTCCCTTATATTTTACTTTTGTCATAATCAGTAAATTCTTGGAAGAAAAAAAAGTCGTGAGAATGGTCATATATTGCATTTTTAAAACATGCGCAGTTTCCTTAAAGAGGAAGAGAAAAGTACAAAGATACGGACATAGTTTAATCTGTAGGCTTTCATCACGTGTAAAAAAACCCTGCTGTCACACATCTAATTTACACGGTACAGCGCCACGACAGAAACACTACACACCTTGCGTGTACGAGCGATGAGACACTATAGTCCATTCCCCATTGGAAGCAACTTTCTCGGAGTGCTGCTAAATATCTAATTGCAGGCCCGTTTCGTATCCTTCCGCCAAATGTAAACAAACATTGCCATGTGACTGCCATGTAGCATCCGTCAAAATCAATGTTTAATTTCCATTGTGTGTCTACATAAGTTGGTATACTTTCGCTACACCTAAAAATAAACATTGAAATGTGACTTCAACTTTTATACCTGTTAAATGAGTTGTTTACTGTTTACAGTTTTTCAAAGAATTCTGTCATATTCCAAAAACCATTCCGTACGAATATTCACAGTTTAGGCCTCTAACAATATTTAGGTTAACTTTATGAGGTTTTAAAAATGCCTGAATTAACGACAGTTCTTACGGTTATTTTACATTAACATATTTGTTTTCAGCAACATAGCTCAATACATGTAATGCACGTTTATATTTTGGCGCGACTATGTTTAACACTGTTACAACTGCGAGGAAATGGGCTGTAATAATTATCCTTTTGTTATTGATATGTGTTGGGTCATTTATTTTAAAGGACGGCCTCAGTTGGAATAAATATTAAAACGAAGGAACAACCAGTCACACGAAAAAGGCACATAAATTCAAGTACGCAACTCGTGTTGCTCATTTTTGTCATACAAACTTTAAAAGACAGCGGTTAACATGCACACAAATAAGCCTACGATAATTTATGTGTATTGCTACTTACTTTTTACTAGGTTTATTGAAATTTATCGGGCTGGGCTTAGTATTTTGCTTCTGGGATTGTGGCAAATTACGTTACACCACTGTGTTTCAAACCCCTTACGGCAAAGGTACAACGTTGTGATAAATAAACAGACGTGGATGTAAATAATTAACTTCGTCATAAAAACAGTTCACATTTAAAACGTATAAATAGTGCTAATAAAATATTTGAAATCACGCACACACAGGGCCAGCGTATCGACCACGATGCACAAAGGCACACCATTTCACAGACGCAATGATTAACGAAACACGCGTCACAGTATATTTATTACTGCCGTAGAAACACAGATTTATCACAACATCGTAACTTGCCTAGGTAGGTTTAAAAAACACAACGTCTAGAAACGTGATGTATTAAGTTGAAGAATTTTCCGGAGTAAGAATAATTTACGTTTCGTTTGACAAAAAGCAACACGCCATGTCATGGCCGGCCACGTTTGCTAACTTCACTTGGTAACTGTCCCGCCATCATATCTAAATATATTAAAATACGTATTCAAACATTAAAATCTGTTTTCAGTTGTAAATTACAAATTCAAAAATCATTATTTTGCTGCAATAAGTACGAAATATGCTACAATTGAAAAGACGTATAATTCCTTTCTTACTAGCGAAGTGAAATTTCCCGAGTGTGAAATAGACGAAGAAAGAGAGAGTGCGACAAGCCTCGCCCGCAGATAGTTTTTTCAATTGCTTTCTCGCTCGATAAAACAACAACTTACCATTACGGCCTACTCACGATATTTTCAACTGTTATTTTAAACTGTAAAAATGAGATATGTTGCCATCGGGGCTACTTAAATATTTCAATATTTCAATAGGCACCGTTTAATTTACAAATATTACACTAAAAACCTAGGTTAAAATAATATTTTAACTGTGAACTATTTCTCACCGGTCGTTGCCAACACGTCGCTGCTCTCGCTGTTGTTAATTCGTATTTAAAAAAGAAAGAAATATTACAAGTTATAGAAGATATTAAGGTAAAGTTTCATTTATTCAATAATACAGTAGTCTGAAGTTAACCACAATGTTATATATTAAGTGGAATACATGTTATTGAAAAAACAGGTTGACATGTTATGCCTAGAGTGTTTTGTCAAAGGTTGATTTTCATAAGTCGCTTCCAATAGGGAATGGACTATAACCGTGCCTGGTAGTGTCATGCGTATTGCTCCCTCACTTCTTGACCTTGGCCGCGCAGCTCCAGCTAACTCTTAAGTATAGATCTACGAAGCGATTTAAAAATGTGTATGTCGAAATACATATAGTTAACTGTAGTCTTTATTTTCTGTTCTACTGGAGGTCAATCAACCTGGAAGGACTAAAAAGTATCACCGCATGAAAATGCAATACGTCATTAGTTAAATAGGTTAAGTGAGTTTCAGTGAAAAACTTGTGGCAGTTAGGCAACCAAGTAGTTGTGATATTTATCAATTACGTTCCTTATTCAGTTAATGAAATATTTTAGAATGTTTCTTGCCTGTTGCTTTTTATTCACACGCTACCGACGAATTCGACGATGCAGTGCACAAAATTTCATTTAAAACCGAGTACAGAAGTTGATTTTTTTTAGCAGAGGTCTGAATAAATCTTCTGGTTTTTCACCCGATGTTTTTTCCTTCATTATTATATAAAATATTTCAATATCCATTTAACAGTTTCTGCATTCAAACTAGTTGGTAGATGGTATCTGTACATACACGCAATTTTCGAACATTTGAGAGAAACAGTCAAGAGGATGGGAGATGAGAATTTGAAAAGGACGTCAGGAATAAAATGCAATGGACAAAGGCCGCAAAAGAAGTGATGGGTGGAGCAAGCCGCTGACGGAATGAGGAGGAGAGGCGAATGTTGCGTGGAGATATTTTGGCTGCTCTTAACGTCGAGGTCTTGATAGCCGATGAGGGTGAAGTGAGGTGAGTATAGAATAGCGCCGGAATGCACCCACGGGGGAATAGGAGATTCCCGAGAAAACCCGCCAACCAGCGGCATCGTCCGGCACGATTCCCTCATGCGAGAACCCGGGAGCGACCCCGCCGGTAATCGAACCCGATTCGCCTAGGCGAGTAGTCTGGCCACTACGTCACGGCGGCCCCAGGAGAGGCGAAAACTGGTAAACAGTTAGAGAGGGGGTGAGTGTTGGAGAGAGAGAGGGAGAGGAAGATGGAGGTTTTTTACCTAATTGTTCTGAATACACCTCAGGATGATGATAATGATGTGCGAGAACGTCTGTAGTCCTTCGCGATTCTGCAGCGAAATATCTGGAGTCGCGATTAAATGTTCAAAATTACGGCCATCACACAAAAAATTCATCACTACAAATATTTTATTAGCAAGTTTTGAGAATGCATTATATAGTGTGCATATTTCTTGCAGTTTCTATATTTTATTCCAGACTTGTAAAATCCAATATTAACGTGTTTAGTTTTAATTTTTTGTCCCGCGCGTTGTCAACAGAATGAAGTAGAGAATTTAAGGTAATCGTAGCAAGGATTACGAAGGTGATTTCTGTAAGGTTTATTTTCCCCCAAGCGACTCCATTATTGTCCGCGACTTTAGTTCCGCAGAAGTAGCTCTCGACTGGTGGGCTCTCGACTGGTTGGCTCTCGACTGATGGGCTCTCGACTGGTTGGCTCTCGACTAGTGGGCTCTCGACTGGTTGGCTCTCGACTGGTGGGCTCTCGACTTGTTGGCTCTCGACTAGTGGGCTCTCGACTGGTTGGCTCTCGACTGGTGGGCTCTCGACTGGTTGGCTCTCGACTCGTGGGCTCTCGACTGATTGACTCTCGACTGGTGGGCTCTCGACTGGTTGGCTCTCGACTGGTGGGCTCTCGACTGGTTGGAGAAAGACGCCAGTGGCCAGCGGTTATTCACGTGACCAGGCTCTTTCACTAGTGTTGTGCGTCGCCTCATAAAAACAAACTCGACACAATCTCGAATTGTGCTAGAGTGAGGAACTGCAATATTATTTATTTAAAAGAAAAGACCACTTATTTATAGTAAGAAATGGCCCAAAGTAAATTCCTGCGATACACGTCGACTTCAATGCTGTGGACACACGAAGTAGTTAGGAATACGTCAGCGTCATACCCTGGCGCAAGGCTCTCACAATCAGAGAGAGGCCCCTTACAACTACGTAAAATAAGAAAGGAGAAATCAACAGAAAACGGTAAAAGTCCGCAGAAGTGGAGTTAAGAGCCATGGGATAAGAAATAAGGAACGAAAAGTGGCTTGTAAGAAATAATACATTTGACTTCATTTTAAACTCCCAAGTTACTGACTTATTTCCTGTCGTCCTGGATATATAGGTTGTTCACGGTAAAATGAGCACTTTTGAAAGCCCTGCTTAAGATATACTTGTGAGCACATTGTGTATTCTTTCGCCATATGTGAAATCAACATTACCATGGACCTGATCCCTATATTCATGCGTCAATAAAGGCAAATTGTACAATTATTATAAAAGTGATTACTTCACTAATTTTCTAACAAAAACACAAATATTAATAATGAATCATAGTCGTGTTGGTAAATGTTTACCGAACAATTTTAATTCAACGTTTAGACATATAACTACTTCTCCATCGTTACCAACTTTACTGGGCGAATGCCACTACCTGCGCCCGTTAAAAATACATGCAAGCAGGGACAGTGGCATTTTTCAAGGGTTTATTTCTAAAGTGCCCTCATTATCGTGAACAGCATGTACTTAAAAAGCCACTAGTAGAGTTTAAATTAGAATATTTTCCCGGGGTATCCCATACCCCCGCCTCGCCTATACACTATAAAAATAATGATAAAATTACCAGACATGTGTAAGGTAATATTCGCAAACTTGTGGGGAAACATAGTTTTCCTTGCGTATAAGGTAAAATTACCGCACTGTGGAGTAAAATTCACGTACATGGTAGTGAAAAGTACCATACATGGATGGGAAAATTACCGTGCTACGTGTGGATCTCCTAGTCGGTATTTGATAATTGTATAATATATATTTTCTACCTTAAAATTAATTTTCGTTGTCTAGTCATACAAGCTGTCCAACATGGCTGTTTATGTGTAAGGTATAACTACCTCCTTCTGGAGTAAAATTCACGTACATAGCGATGGAAAATCCAATAAATGGATGAGAAAATTACCGTAAAGGTGTGCATCTCTTCAACATTTTCTCAGCAGCTAAGTGGGAGGACGGGCAGAAGAAACAACCATTTAACACACTAATGTTAACTTCTAATGTCTTGTAGTGATGTAATGGATAGCGCATCGGCCTGTCGTAATGGAGGACCATGGTTCGCGCCCATCCACTAGCAAGTGTCCAGGATTTTAGAGTTGAGGTTTCGGTTACTATTCGTCAGTGGATATAGGTAATTAAAATAACTAACAGTGCTACTGCGCCATGTATCTTTTAATACAATTTTATTATACAATATAGTTCATATTACCTTACTTGTATGGGATTTTCCCCCACCTTCGTCAAGTACGTTTCCCGTACGATTAGGAAATAGTACCTTAGGTGTAATGTAAATTTACTCTACTTTTGACATGTAATTTTACCTTACATATAGAGGAAATTAGCTTCCCTTACATGTAAGGGAATTTTAGTTCAAATTATTTTACAGTGTAGACCTTCTAGCTGCTCTGCTCCCTCTCCTCCCCCTTCCCATTAACACGTTCTTTTACAAAAAAAAAAAACTTAGCTGGATTGTATATGTTGAAAAAATATCGATGTATCGAAACTGCGATTTTTCAATAATTTATCGATATACCAAACCAAAAAATTTATTCTACCAATATTTTCTAATACCTATATTTATTTTTAAGTATCAGAGATAAATGTTTTTTAAAATTTGAAATGTTACTGGTTTCAATAAGCTCTGTTTTGTATTTTAACATTAGTAAGCTTACTTCGGTAACAATTTGTGACACAAGTGGTGCAGAGTGTAGTAATACATAAGACCTCACGATTGAGAAGTGCACTCTATATTTTCAATCAATCGAATGTGTTGCATCGTAGTATTCGTTTTCTGGCTGTAGGGTTATGAGCCATTTCCCTAATGGTGATTATCTATCAAGTGTTCGGGACCCATCCATTAGACTTTGCGGTTTAGTACGTTGTGCTTATGGTCAATTTTTCATTGTAAACCCAGCGCCACATACAGTACAGAAAAAAAATATATTTTAAATAGATACTTATTTAAAATATATGTAATTTTAATTGGGTGTTATTTTAAGTTAGGTTGTAAGTTAGTTTGTAAACCGTCCCCAGCTAAGCTATCAAGCTTGAAACCGTGGGACTTTAAAAAGTCCCTTAAAATACAATACAGCTTAATTTAAAAAATATATAGTTTAAAAAATATTCAAATTCAAAATATTGATTTTTTTCCCTTCAATCAACAACATCATTAGTCTGGATCCATCCTTCTCTACCTCTTCAGTCCGCCCCTGTGTTGACCGCCATCTCAGCGCGACCATCGCTGAGCCATAGAGGCTCTGGGGGAGATATGTCATTACTTGTGCTTGTGTGTGACTGTGAGGGAAGACATCACTGCGAGCTGGCCACCCACACACCATGCTGCCTGCCTTCTTGCTGCCCACGTCAAACTGCAGCTACGGACTACACTCCTGTCAGTTTAGCCTTCAACTGCGTGACGTCATGTCGGCTGGCCTTCAAGCAACCGCCCGCGATTTGCCGACGTTTTAATGGGCAGAGGAACTTGGATGTGATTCCTTTGTTTCATCGCTCTGCTGTTCTCCGTTCTAAACGTCCAGTTGTCCGTCTAAGGTCATTTATTGAACGTGAACTATTACCATCATGAGTTGTATATCACACGGTTTGGCACAGTCCCCTCGCAGGTCGTGGTGAGTTCTTTACACGAATGCAGTTACTGGAAAAACTGCGTAATGATGTTCCCGAACGCTTGTATGATTGCCATAAGTTGAGTTACCGTGTACTGATTTGCACACATGGGTTGTAAACAAACACAATAATAGAGCATGTAAACATAAATGGGACACAACTACACTTTTTTTCACGTAATTTAATGTCGGTGTACAGAAAATAAGCTTGCCAACTACACGAAATTCCCCCGGCTTCTGGATACACTTATTCATTTCTTACAGTCAACGTGCCAACTTAAGTTTGACACGTCTCTGCCAACAATTCACACCAGCATGGCATTAACTTATGAAGCGTCTGTGCTTCAGATCTCATTTAGTTGTTGCGCACGATTGGCCGGACTCTGAGGGAGGATGGTGGTGGATGCACACGAACGCGTTTTGCCGAGGGAGTCTTAACGAACATAACCAACAAACTAACAAAAACACTATTGTGGTGAATGCATGAATGAATACAAGGAGTGTGTTTTTGTAATCGCGATGATTATGATCTAGGCTGATTGTACAGAGGAACGGATGTGACTACATGTCAAGGATACGGAAACGTAACTAGCTACGAGTTTCTAACCTGGTAGAAGAGAAGGGGGGAGGTTCAACAACCCCCACCCCACCCTTAAATAAGAAGGGCGCATTAAAGAATTAATAAATGTAAATATAAATATCAATGGACTGAGAAATGAAATAAAAATTGTATAATCAAACTGTAAAAGTAATTAGTAAAATAAAAAATGCAGGTGTCCCCCACCTACTGCTTTTCTTCAACTGAAAAATGTTTATAGGAACTGTTTTAACAACGCCCCTCCCGTGACAAATAAAATAAATTTCTGCCTATGCCACTGTTTCTAACTTCACTGCAAATCATGGAAACATACGCACAGGAATTGTAACACATGTGTGTTAACTTAGAAAGTGAAGCTAATCAGAATCGAATATTTGGTCCATAGTGATATTCGTTTTCATCACTTTGTTATTTGCGAAGTTCACGAGGAAAGGGAAATCACTTTTAGGTGACTTAACGAAACGTACGTTTGTTTTAATATATTTATTCACACACTTTTCTAACTGTTGCATACTAAGTGCCTATTTCAACTCTGGCCATAATATTTTGGTGCGGAAATCGAACAAAAACTTCGCGGTATTGAGTTTAATATTTTTTTTTTTTACTTTTCACAATGAATAAAATATATTAAAATTAAACGAGAAAATCTATGCAATGAGTGATTGTTACAATGCAACAGAAATTGCCTGATGTTGCTATTATAATTTTTATTCCGAAAACAAATACATTGCTTGACAATGGTGGTTATGAAATATGTAATTAACGTCAGGCCAGTATGTATTAAAAACAAGGATTGTAAGTTATGAAGCATATGTCCGTAATTCGCAATCGACACTGCTCCTCTCTGATACGCCGTCAAAGCGACCAGAGACAACAAATATTTAACAACAGGGGACATGCGCAAGTTGACCGCAATTCAACCGTGTCTGTCATTTAACTCATAAGTAGGGGCCTGCAAAATGCACATTGTTATTTTACGTCAGGCTAAACTTCACAGTACTGTACGTAAAGGAGACAGCGTCGTTTCTACATTGGCTGCTGCATAGATGTGAAGCCACTCCCTTTTTGACTGAACTCTACGTGATTGGGGCACACAATTGTGAAGTGTTAATTTATTGGCGCATAGCTATCCAGGGCGTGTCACGTGACGTATGGTCCAATGAAAAACGTATAGTAAAGATATACGGGCTTCAAGTTTAACTTGTCCCCAATTAATAACGCGAAATTTGCAAGTCTCTACGTCATAAGGCTGACTGTAAATATGAGTTCACGCTGGTGCACCGTGGCCTAGTATTACGACCACTTTTATCGCTGCAGTAAACTTGGCGTCCGCAAATTAAACGGTGGTACTAAATATTGCACACCTGCGTCGGTGAGTTGTGCGGCGTTGTTTCTGGTCAAGAGCCGGTGACGGAGAACAAAACGGCTCATTCGTCGGCTCAGCGGTGTTGGTGGTCGTGATCGAAGATTGCTAGCTCACTCTGGCGCGTGCTATTTTATTTCACAGTTACGTTTCATCAACTGAATATTGTGTAAACACAAGTGGCCGCCCCACGCAAGAACTCTGTGTGGCGTGCAGAAAATTATTCCAGTAGTCCTGGCTCTTATACTGACTGTTGATGACGACTGATGACCATTCTGGCTCAGAATAACACGGCGAATAAAATCGTAAAGAGAACGTTAGTAACTCCTCGCGTGAAAAACATGTGTTTACTTAATATGACATCTTTTTACATTTCGTCATAACTATGAACAATCAATTATAGTGTAAAAATACTTTGTTCGCGTAGTAGAAGGAAAAGTAATCGTCAGTTTTCGGAATGTGCAGGTCATGGTGAAGCATGGGACAGTAATATCTGTTTTCTTTGCAGCATTGTGAAAAATTACTGTTTGCTGAGGAGTTACCGTATGATACTTAAGGGGGCCGCCTACCTGACGCGACATGGTACAGGAGCGAGCGAACGCCAATAGCAACACTGGCACTGCATGAAGCACTAAACTAGCGCGCAAGCTTTTCGTCGTACCGTTTCTCTATGGGACTTTAAGCGGTGAACCACATTATTTTACTGATGGAAAGTTCAATGCAGGATTGTGTCTGAGTTTCACGTATATCCGGTCAGCACAGTTTGACGTGCGGCAGTCTGAAAATGTTGTTTTTTAGCTATGTTGGAGGGCTTACAAATCATAGTGTCTTGAAAGCGACATTCCGTCATCGCCTGAAGTTTGTTTTCTTTTCGTAAATTAGCACATTGGGCGCACGTGGAATATCTTCTTAAAAAAAAAGAAACGGATTTCCCAACACACTGCAACACATTTCAAGCGCCTGGTAGGCGGCTCCCTTAAGATCTGTTCGTGGACTTCGTATTTGCGAGAGGAGCTTGACACGACACTCATACAGTCACAGTCATGTTGAATAGTGGCCGAGCGTGTGTCCCTTGAAACACTCTTTTGCACTGCATGTGCAACCCACAGTTCCACGGTTGTCCTCCCAAGTTGCTACATGGGAACTACCGAGCGAAGTCAGTGGCGCAGTATTAACACACTCGGAACACATTCATGAGGATTCGGGTACTATCGCCAATCTGGCCAGCGTTATGTCGATTTTCCGCTCAATCACTTCAGGAGAATGCTGGGATTGTTAAGATACTCAAGCTCATGGCTGTTTCCTTTCCCCGTCCCTGCTTATCTGAGCAATTAACAACCCCGCTGTTGACGAGATGAGCCCGAACTGCTCTCCTGCCTGCGGGCAATCTTCGCTCTGGATAAGAAGCGAGAGTTAACATTGACATTAATAAACTGGGGTGGATTTAGTTCCGTGGCTCTGCAAAATTATGCTTTCAGGAAAGCATATTTTATTTTTACGTACTAAAACTGTTACTAACCTCCTTGCTCGCCTGTTTTTTTTTTTTATTTTCGATAAGAGTCCTAAGATAATAAGTGGGGACTTGTACAAGAGTTAAATTAGTATAGGCTATTATTAGTACATTATTACGTAAACCCCGCAGTAAACTTCGTAGCATAAATATATGCCTTCGTGTTTTCTTAACGAACTTACGTGTAAAAAAATAAGCAAAAATTTACAGCGAGATGAAGAATGTTTCATATAACTGCTGAGTAATAATACGCACGTCCAACTAACGTGTTACAGCAGGAGAGCCTATGTACCTGCCCCGATGGAGAAACATTCTATGCAAGCCTGTATAGCCGCTTGTATGGATGGTTCTATGGAAGATTTCGCCATCTGCTGGCTGATTTCATGGACGTTTTCTTAATTGGTAGTGCAGTTTTCGATGGAAGGTTGCCTACCATGTTGAAATTTTAGCCAATCAGAGAGAGCGAGAGAGGGGGGGGGATAGTGGACTGTGGTACTGAGGATAGTTGTAATAAATGAAGTAAAGAGTAAATAAAAAACAACGAAAATATTAATTTATGCTGAAACATCACTGTGCGAAAATTATGATACACATTCGTGTTTATTTAACACAAAATTCTAGTTATCACATAAACACTATTAGCCTCGGTGCATAAGCGGACAATGCTTAAGACGTGAGTGAAAACAGTTCCTGGATCATAGTTGCAGAAGAAAATTGACTCGTCTTTACTTGTGCGCCAGCGAGTATCGTGTGACAGGTTATCCCATAGAAGCCTCCATACCTTCTAGCATGCAGGCTTAGATAGCAGGTCTGGTAGAATCTTCCACCCGAACTTGTACGGAACATTTTATCTTGGCACACAGGTTTTTATAGTCTATTCACGATTTCTTCGAACGTTTTGAAACGAACCTTTGAAAAATCACCCTAGGAATAACATGGCAAATGGTTTTTTATTTAACTTGTATACCACGCACGCGCGCGCGCACACACACACACACATATATATATATATATATATATATATATATATATATATATATATATATATATATATATATATATATATATATATCACTTTGACTAACTTTAAAGTATTGTACTCCAGAATAAATAAAAATTTAACTTGGTACATTCTATAACTTATCATATTTACTTCGTTTTAAATTAAATACGGATTAAAAACAGTGAGAGTAGCGATGTGTTGGCAACGTCTAGTATGAAGTAGTTCGCTGTAATTATATGGTTTTAACCTAGTTTTTTGGTATGATATTTGTAAATAAAACGTTGCCTACTGATGAATTTAAATTTTAGGTAACACTGAAGGAAACCTATTTTATTGTACAGCCAAAAATACCAGCGCAAGTTGCCATGCATAGGCCTTAGTGACATGGTATTTTTTTTCATCCGAGGAAGAAACTTCAACAGGTGGAGAGGAGCTCTCCTCTCTCTCTCTCTCTCTCTCTCTCTCTCTCTCTCTCTCTCTCCTCTCTCTCTCTCTCTCTCTCTCTCTCTCTCTCTCTCTCTCTCTCTCTCTTTCCCCCCCTCCCTCCCTCCCTCCCTCCCTCCCTCCCTCCCTCCCTCCCTCCCACTCCCATTATCTTTCTCTCTCCCGGGAAGTTTCACACCGCCTGTAGTAGTAGATAAATTATACATGTTTCTAATTTTAGCATATGTCATTCTTATTACAGCAAATATAATGATTTTTTTAATTTCTAATTTACAACTGAAGCGAGATTTTATTGTTTAAATACTTATTATAATAATTTTACATATGATGGCGGGATGGTTACAAATCCGAAGTTGGCAGAAGTGGTGATAAGTGACATGACATGGTATGTTTCAGAACGAAGCATCCAGTTTGTACACGTTGTGTTTTCTAAACCTACCTAGGCAAGTTACTATGTTGTGATAAATCTGTTTTATATGGCAGGAATAAAGACAGAATGCGGCAAAAATAATGCCCACATTTGAAAACCAAATTAAAGTATAATGGCTTGTGATACACGGAAAGTAACAACTGTAATTAAAAGCACATACGATACAGTTTTGTTTCAGTCAGACATGAATATTGTCACACGCAAGTCAGTGGTGAGACATTGCGATATCCGTACAGCGACATTTAGCATAACGATTATGATCATATAGGGTGGAATGCAGGCAGCTGCGTTACGTCAGCGATAACATTGCTGGCGCTCGGTGGGACGACATGTAATGACATGTAATGACGCACATGCAGGAATCAGCAATTGGAAACAACACCCGTGCGTCGATGTCCACCATGGTCCCCCTCCCCCGCTCCTTTCATTCCGTCCTGACAGCCACGGTCTCATGACATTTTAAGGGAAATATTCCCTGATAATCTGATCTCTTTGCGTGGCGACATTGGGTGGCCCACCCGGTCACCCGATCTGACCCCTCGCGACATTTTTCTGTGGAGTAACCTCAAAGCAAGAGTGTACACAGATCGTCCGCGGACGATTGAAGATCTGAAGGATGCAATACAAGACATCGCTGCCATTCCACAGCAGATTACCAGGGATATTATGCGACACTGCAGAGAACGACTGCAACAATGTGTCAGCGATGAGGGTCGCCACTCACATGACATTATGTTCAAAACCACCTGACACAAAACTCTATCGAATGTGCTTTTCATTACGGTTGTTACTTTGCGTATATCACTAGCCATTATATTATAATTTGGTTTTCAAATGTGGGTCTTATTTCTACCGCAACCTGTGCATTGTAACGTGCGTCCTGACCGCTTTGAGTGAAAGAGTATTGCTGCTATTACGTTAGGGGGCGTCCATAAATTACGTGAGGTGATTTTGGCGATTTTTACCCCCCCCCCCCCCCAAGTGAGATGTGAGATTTGGCTCGACCCCCTCCCCCCCCCCCCTAATCAAACGTGAGATTGTTCAAAATGCGTATTTTCAGTGTAAATACGTTAACCTATGCTTAATTGCGTTGGATTTATTTTAAAAAAAAACATCATTTGTTCAATTATTTTTATTTAGGACTAGTTAAGACTATTATTTAAGACTACTAAGACCGTAGCCTAGAATCACAGTGAAAAAATCGAACAATAAAATACTTAAATGAGAACTACTAAAATTGGTAAAAGAATATGCATTCTAATTCAGTCCACGGAGACTCATGTACGGTCTCAAGAGTGACTACTGGAACCAACATGTCCATGTGATTTTCAGTAAACTCATCTGCTCCTTCAACCTCGTTCCGATTTAGCCACTGTAAACCGTTGTCGCTTGCACACAGAAGGTCAGTAGCTCGACGTGTGACAATCCGTGAGGGTCGCACTTTGCGCACTAGTGCAGTTGGTGCATGTTGGACCGCGCGCCGGTGCTCTGCAGCTCTTGTGATGGATGAAAAGTAGATACCGCATGTACTGCAGCATCTCTCTTCTAGATCACGACGTACACTGGGGCTATAGAGGTCATAGGGCATGCCGATGAAGGCATGCAAAGGTTGAATCGGTAAGCAGTGGCGAATCAAGAAGGGAGCAAACGACTTTCCGTCATGCTCTTCAGGGTCTGGGATCGTCAGATGTCCATCAACCTGAGTGATAGGGTATGGAGGTGACAGAAAACGGTCGTGAAGAATCATATGCAGAGCACACCGGCGTTGGCTGCAGCAGTCCCGGTCATCGCATTTCACAGCCTAAAATAATAATCATAAACAATTCATTATTTTGACCTCTAAATAAAAATCCATTTGTTAGCGCTCGCGCTCGTTAAAAAATTTCAAAAAAATATAAAAAAGCACGCATCAAATCGTGGTAAAAATAAAAGGTAAACTACTGTGAAAATTCATACGGAAAAAAAACAATAATTATTAAATGTCAACAAATTACCCCGTACCTGAAGTAAATATTGGCTCTCTCTAGCGTGCTCAGCGTACCATTCTTCGGATGGCAAGTCTGGGACGTTGGAAGTGTCATTGTTCGGGTCAATGTATTTAGCAACTACTTCGTGTCCGTCAATGCACACTGCAGACCATAGTTCAGCCAAAATTTCCCCTGCCTTTTTGAAATTATCCTTTTCCAGGCTAACGTCTACTGTTCTGCCGTTGGAGTCAAGATGTGTCCCAAAAGAATCACTTTGCGATATCGTGGGTTCTCATCGGGACCGCCATCGCTCGAAATGATAAGGACAGGCTTAACTTTACCGTCTCCGTTTTTCATAAAATTGTAAAAAGGCTCAAGGGTTAAAAGAGTGTCCAAGTCTTGAGAGTGACTAGTTGCAGTTGACGAAGAGTGCTTGCCACTTCTGATTGCTATATAAGTTGGTCCACTGTATGAGACGGCTTCTGGCCGTCCCATCTCATTGGGCTTCACTTCACAAAGAGCATACATGCTCGGAATCAATTTGTGCCTAGAAGTAATTACAAAGTCGTGATCTGGTAGCGACACTTTGTATTCAACGTGCATCACCAAGGGCGCCTACTTGTTTGCCGCTATGAGCCCTATGGGAACACGGGCTTTATCATCCTGAGATAAAAAATTCACGGAGTGAGGACCAAGTACTGAGGCTACTGTCTCCAGCGACCTTATGGAGGCCACACAAAAGTATTGGTCTTGGTGTGCTTTATGATGATCAGCTTCAGGACGGCTCAGCTTCACTGAGACAGTCACTACGTGGCGCTTAGCCTCGTGCGTATCTGTCCGTCTAGGTAGCAGTCGAATGTAAGTAGCACTTAGTGAGATGTTGAACCCCAGCTCAATTAGTTTATCAGTAAGCTCTGAATGCGTATGGACAGTGCGAACTATCTCACAGCGACGCCGCTCCTCAGCAGATGCACCAAACATAGCTAAATCAACTACTGCTTTCAGCAATTCAGACTGCTCTTCTTCTAGACGTGGACGTCCAGGGCCAGCACGAGGCGTTAACGACTTCGCCGCATCGGGATTTTTCGAACATAATTCAATTATTTTTTGCTTCTTATTTTCCCTGTGTTTCATAGCGTACACTCTCTGTTTTTCCTTAAGCTTGAGCTTCTTTTCATAACCATCGATTTCCCGCCGCAACTTACGTGCTTTCTCGTGTTCGGTGCCGTCAGCAACAAGAGACTTTTTGCGTCTTTCTGTCAAATCCAGCTCCACACGCAGTTTAGCAATCTTTTCCTTCATAATATCTTGAGCCGGAGTGGGACGCATAGCGGATGGTGTGGAGTTCGATGTGACTTCATCCTCATCGTCGCTGACCACAAGAGGCTGAGTTTTCTGTTTCGGAGCACCTGTGGAGCGAATAACGTTTTGATTTAAACAGAGAAAAAAGGAAGAAAACGTCACGCAGACATAGGAAGGCGAATACTAACCCGCCAGTTTAGGATCGTCGTCGTCTTGATCCCTTGACTGCTGATGAGTAGTCCCATCCTGATCCGCAGATTCCGTGTTTGGAACATTCTGAGCACTCGTCCCAGCCTGACCTGCGCATTCCACGTTTTGAACACTCCGAGCGCTCGTCCCAGCCTGAGCCGAAGCATCGTTGGAGGTCTTAGTGTTTCCCTGGAATCAGAACATCGCGATGAAGACATGAAACTGATAAATTATAAAAATAGCTCGTTTTAGTAATTTTGTGTGAGGCAAATATAGCGTTAAAAAAACTAATAGCGCTCTTCATTAAATGCGTGCAAAATATAGCATTGCAATTTTGTTGCATTAGAGCGCGTGATGTACATAACATTACATCAAAAAAGAAAGGAAAAAAAGACACATCTAAATAATTGGCTTGAGTATTTCCCCTCCGTATCGCGATCTCGAGATGTCGTGTGTATAAATAGAAAGAAAAGTGTTTAGCCTACCTTATTAAGTAATGCCAGAGTAGTCCGGGCTTTTCTCTCCGCCGCTTCTCTGAGGAGCTGTTCAATCTCATGCTGAACGTGCAGCACCAAGTCTTCCTTTTTTGGGAACCTCTGTTTTGCTGCGTTCCATAACTTTGTAACTCCTTCCTGGCAGCACTTCTTTGTCTTGTAGACGTGTCTTTTCACGTATGCTTCATAATAATTATGATGTAAACTCATTTTAAATAAATGACAGCGTTGACTGAGCCGTCGAGTAACTAAACATGTACGAGCGTAAACACAACAGGCCGAGACCTGTCCATGCGTCGCTGTCACGCGGCTCGTACGTCGCAGCGTTCGTCGAATCGCGCGTTCGGCTAGCCGGTGGCTAAACAATCGAAGGGCTACTGTGTTTCTTTGTGGCGTTCGCATAACTGCGATAAATATTATTGTGTAGAATTTAGTCGTATTTTAGTAGAGAAACACCTTTTACTCAATTTAACCCAGTTTTCTCGCAATTTTACACTGTTTCTTGCGAAAAAAAAAAATTACGTGATACTTGCTAGGACCCCCCCCCCCCCCCCCTTCTCACCCACGTGAGATTGGGTGAGATTCGGCTCGACTCCCTCCCCCTAAACGCCTCACGTAATTTATGGACGGCCACTTACATTGACCAGTGTGTGTGTGTGATTGCAAATATCGGACTTGCTAAATTTATACTGTTTTATGATGAAATAATAGTTTCAAAATCACGTCTGTTTATTTATCACAACTTTGTAACCTTGCCCTAGGTGTTTCAAACAAAATTGTCTGAAGTGCTTATGTTTCTGTAATTTGAATATTTACCACAACCCCAACAAAATACTAAGCCCAGCTAGATAAATTTAAATAAATAATGAAATAAACCTAGAAAACAGTAAGTACCAATGCATAGAAATATCAGCGGAATAAAAGTTACGGTAGGCCTATTTATGTACATGTTCACCCCTATGTTTTAAGTTTTTCTCTCCTATGTACATAAATAAGCGACACGAGTTGCGTGCTTGCAATTTCCGTGTTTTTTCATTGGACTGATTGCTCCTTCCTTTTAATATTTATTTCAACTGAGGCCATCCTTTTAACAATATTACCTAACACATATCAGTAACAAGAGTTAAAATACTACGGGTTTTCCCCCCACAGTTTCAACAGAGTTAATTACAGTCGCGACAATATATTAACCTTATGTGTGATGTGCTATGTCGTGTATAACAAATATATTAACAATGTAAAACGATAACCATGAAAACTATCGTCAATATAGACGTTGTCATAAAGTTATAAAGCTGACCTAAATATGACTATGGACCTACATTGTGAACATTCGTACGATATGGTTTTTGAAATATAACAAAATCCCTTGAGCAGTTAAAAATTATAAACAAAGTTTTTTACAGTTAAAATGTAATCACATGTGTAGTGGGAGCAGGCCCACCTGGGATTAATTGGGATTAATTGATGGATTATCTGACTTATTAATTATATTATAGGGTTATTTTATTGAACTAATGCATGCGAATTAAATTGCAGCTAATCCGATGTAAATGATTAAGTGTATGGAGGGATGGTCCTTTAATCCTTTAATTTGTTTTCTTTTTTTCTTTTGTAATTGGAATGGACGTCATAACGGTTATTCTGGGGGAGCAGCATAGGTCTTCACCCTTGGATATCTAGCAGGCGATGAGCTCTGAGGTGTATGGGCAGCAGTATATATGTTTTGACCTTGGCGCAAGAGTGGCATAAGGGTAATTTGGAGGCAAGAGTGGCATAAGAGTAAAGTTATGTCCGTCGTCGACAGAGTGTATACCTTTCTCGGAGAGGTAGAGGGTGGAGATTGTTCTCAGGTCAGGTGGAAGCAGAGTTTGAAATGAAGTCGGTGGCTGGGATGTTGAGCGAAGGGAAGGAGGGGGGTGATGGGAGCATCAGAGGTCTGTTCACTTCTGAAGGTCAGTGGAGGAATGAGCTGCGTTGCTGGGTGAGAGGAGAGTGGGGGTGTCGGGAGCACCAAGACAGAATTATTTGCTATCATACTAAGCTCTGCATATGTGAAATGGCGAGCGACTGAGGTCGGAAATGCGCATTTAGAGAAATGTAATAAATCAGTGATTTAAAAGATCCTAATATAGCAACTAGCACCAAAACATGAAATAATTATAAATCCACTGACATCAAGTTATTACCAAACCTGCGACATTAATTTTTTCCATTCTGCTGGACATTAAACATGTATCAGAGAAACAAAGTAGCAAATCAATAAATGACAAACATAACACATTTACTAACCACATGCAAGAGTAAAAATGAAACCTAATCGCATGCAACGAGACGTAAAATTTCACGACGCAACTACGTACCAAAACATAACAAATGAAATATATGACTAGATAATATTAACCAAGCACAAAGTCATTTTACAGCTCTGCAATATATAGCTGTTTCCCAGCAATATAAACATCATAACACCATTTGGTAATCACATGCAAAAAATCCTGATTGAATTACAAACACGACAACAAAATACTAATTACATGCAAAGAAATATTATTTATCACAAACATCAGGACATATCAATTAAAACTTAGAAATTTACAAGCAGCTGCAACAAAATACCACGTAAACATGATTTACCAGAAACTTTGGATATAATTACTAATGAAACGCAAAGAGATGTGAAATTACACGAAACAAGTACTAACCACAAGGTGAGGGTGGGGGGGGGGATAGTGTGGTGTTAAATTTACATGTTCTTTGATTTTTTTAAACTATTTTTTCTATATTTTGCTGCTATTCTCAAATTTTTATGATTGAGTGAATTTTGGGGATGGGGGAGTGGTGGTTGGTTAAGTTGGCTGGAGGAGTGTCAGGTTAACATTAAATGTCTCGATATTTAAAATTTTATTTTTTCGATTTTCTTTTTTCTTATATAAAATAATTATCAGGGATTTGGGTTTGGAGAGGTGGTGACCAGATGGGTGTGGAAGGGTGAGCAAGGGAAGGGGATCTTATGTTATATGTTACTTGATTTGTTATTTCGTTTTTTGTTTTATGTTAGATTTTTTAAAATAATTGTTATGTGGTGGGTAAGGAGATGTAGTGTGGTGAGGATGGAGAAGTGCGAGGGGACAGGGAGGGGTTTAGGTAGAGGTGTTTGGATGTGGCAGGTGCAGGATCATTGCCGGAGGAGTGGAGCCGCATTCTCTGATCCACCCCGGTCCGCTGGACGTGGCTCGGAGCCTCGAATCCTCTTTTACTGATCTCAGGTTCAAGTGGCTCATTCTGCTAAGAACCTCGGATCCTCTTGCTCCCCTGAGGACTTTTCGGCTCATGATTCGAGAATCTAAGGATCCAGTTCCTTCATTTTTCTATTTTTTTAAAGTTTTTAGTGAAAAAGGAGTTTTTTTTTTTTTGAAATAAATTATTCACGAAGTGATTTTTGTCCTCAAACAAGCAATTTCTTTGATAAAATGATGGAAAAGATAGCCACCAGGCGACTGGATTGATAGAGCAGGAGGCGGCATCATCCAAGGTGTCAGACGAATCCATTCACTGTACTTTTGAGATGCACCTCGATATATTGTTCACTGTGTATGCAACCAGTGGCAGGTTATATTCAGTGGTAGACGAGAGATACTAATTGTGTGTGTGTCTGTGTGTTGCACAGGAGCGGCCAAGTTCCAGGTGCAAGACATCGAGCCGAGCCTGGCATACTGTACGCACCTGGTGTACGGCTATGCAGTGCTGGATGCGACCAGCCACAAGCTGATGCCACAGGATGAGCAGCTGGAGGCAGTCTCTGGCAAGGGCAACTACCATGCCGTCACCAACCTCAAGAAGCGCTTCCCCGGCCTGCATGTTCTGCTCTCTGTCGGCTGCCACAGCGACTTGCACGACATCGAGAAGTACCTCACACTGGTGAGTGCTGTGCTTTCTGCTGTACCTTACCATCAGCCATTGAGTCGCCTTTCCACTGCCTCATGTTCGGTGAGCTGGGGTGTCCATCAAACTACGAGCTGTGGTGCGAGACTATCCGTCTTGAGGCTATCTTCCTCGCCCATGTGCGCGGAGATCAGAGGAGCCTACCAAGCAACCAGTGTACGGAGTGGGAATGGGTGGACTGTAGAAACAACTGCCCATGCAGGGAGGGTTGTTTCCAAGAAAAGCAGAGCATTTTCACAGCGGTAATTTGGACAGTGGTATGCGATAAAGATGCTCCTCCAGTGCAACCATGAGTGGGTTTTCATGGGTGAGTCGTGCATATTTTGACGTGTAGGGGAAAAGGCCAGATCGTTGGAAGATGGACCTTCAGGTGCAAGCGATGTTCCCATGCTCGCACAAACATGCACCAGTGGAAAGGTCGTTTAAAAATGCCATGATTATCACCTACTAGTGTTACCAGCCTGCAGCCAAGTGTGCATAGTAAAATGCAACCATCTCCCTCTGTCCTTCCTCCATTTCTCCCACTTAAATGTGCTCCACTGTTATTTTCTTTGCTGCACTCCTGCCACTATCTGTTACTCGCCTCTTCCTTGGTCATTCTTGGAGCCTCTTCTCTTCATATTTATGTTTTATCATTCTCCTGCAAAGCATCTACCCTTCGCAGTCTCTGCATGTGTCCAAACCACTTTATTCCGACGTTTTCTTTTAACTCATTCAAGTATAGCACTTGCACTCCTGCTTGTACTGCGTCATTTCTTACTCTGTCTAGCATCTTCACCACCGACATAATCTGATTTTTCTAGAATTTGGCTTATCTTATGTCCAAAACTCTGCTCCATGTGTGACTACACGGGCAAGGCTTTGCTGTTCCCATGTAACATAAGCTTTTAAACAATACGCACTAAACCTGAAATAGTCAAAATGGCACCAGTAAAGTGGCTTCACTGTCTATCTTCGGTAGTCTTCTGATTGTTACGGTGGCTTAATTTCTCCGAGCCATTTGAGACTTGTGCTAAATACATGTGTATCTCACAATTACTAAACATTGCGCCATTCGGTAGCCGCCTCTTACAAAACGATAATTTAATGACTCGTACTTAAATTGCTAATATCATTAATCCAAGCATGTAGTAAACTTATTATGGGGAGATATGTATTTGGAAGTCTAGGCTGGAAGTCGCATCATGGTATTTGCCGCATCCAAAGTTTCACTATAATATCAGTAGGAATTTTCAGGGCCCTTTAACTCTGAACATTTATTACCAAAGTCGGTCAAAAACTGACAAACATGTCGTACAGTACAGAAGTTGCTGCTTCCAAAGTTAGATGGCCACTGTGTAATTAAATTACATTAAATATTTTTACTGCTTTTGTTGCCTACAAAATACTATTTTTGTTATGTGCTTTCTTTAATTGCTGTATTTTTACCGATCGTAAGGAATAGAGTAAGACAACTGGATTTCTGAATATTAATGGAGTATCTCGTAGTTTTGTTAGTAATTAGTCATTTTAATTTGCTCTGTTGGTCTATAGAATGGTTTTATTATGTTCTAAGGTGTTTTGCTATCATTACTTCCTTCATATTCTGTGTTCCAGCTAGGCACTGGTAAAAAGTATAGGTTGATTAGGAGTACAGCAAAGTGTTGAAACTGTAACTTTTCATTTTTAAGAATAATGATTTAAGGTAATTAAACTCGGAGTAATGTCTGGCCTGCTATGTGTTTCAGCTGGAATCGGATGAGAGTCGGAAAGCGTTCGTCAACTCTGCGCGCACTTTGCTGCGGCAGTATGGGTTTGATGGCCTGGACTTGTGCTGGCAGTTCCCTCCTCCGCCTGTGAAGAAAGACCGAGGCACATTCGGTAAGCCACTGCTTGTGTCTCATTAAGCACTGTCACCCTGCGTGCATGTGGCTGGCGAATGTCATAGTATGATATTTGTATGGTTTTATGTAAAATTATTATAATTAGATTACAATTGTTTTATGGTTGCTCACGTGACTCCAGAAATATTTCTGGTTCATTTACAGCCTTGTGTAAGTCTAGCTTTCAAGTTAAGTGTTATTTCATTTTAGTTGAGGTGAGGTTAACAGCTAGAAAGCAGGGGTTGTAAATGGCAACAATATCCAGCAGACTATAATGTATTTTTTTCCATGTCTGATATAATATTTTATTAAACTGTTACTTTACCTTGATATAACTTGTGTGTCTTTAACTTTGCGCAGCACGAAACAGATATAAAGATCTACCCTGCAATATAACGACCGTTCAAATGCGAGATACGCGTGCCCATGACTTTTCAAGTGCTGTAATAATTATTTTTTCTATTATATTTCCATAGATATGCGACAGTAATGGCACTCTTCGCGGTAACTTTGGCGTTAATTTTTAATAATTTCGTTCTTTGTTTGGTATGTCTTTTTGTGACTGGTTTCATACAAAATCCTTGGAAAACATAGTTCAAAAAATAATAATTCCGCAACTAATTCATATTTATCGTATCTATATTGCTGGCCAATTCTATTTTTCATTAACTAAGGACAATTTGAAAATGATAATTACTATGAGTATTTTGCTTTATTATTATTTGTTATTCGCCGGCTACTTTATCGTGTAAACTCAAACAAAAAGTGGCCATTAAATCATCACCCTACCCCCTCCTTCGGTTCTCCCCAAAACCTCCTAGTCATCGAGTTAAATGGAAACGAATTTTGCGAGCCGGAAACATAATTTTACATCAATCCACCATTGTGCAGCACCAGTTTTTATGAGCACAATCGTAATTCCCAATATCTGGAAATACATTTATGTTACATAAATTTAAGTATTCAGTTTTGTGAACACTTAAAGCACTTTGTATTAGGTATGTATACAATAGAAATTAAATACAACACTAATTGAAATTATAAATTATTAGATAGAGAATTTAATAGGGCAAATAAGTGACTTAACAGTCAAGCAAAATCTGTTACAAGGCAATAGGCCCACAGCATTCATTACAAACTGAGTTCATTAAAGACTTGGATTTTAGATCTGAGAAATGTAATACATAGCCATAAAATTCATGTTTATTTAAACCAACAGCCTAAAGATGTCATTATAAAGAACTTATTTAAATAAATTTTATATAAAATATTCACTTGAAATTAAGCGAAACTTAAGTGGTGCAAAAATCGGTGTAAAATTTAGGTGCATAAACATGAAAGTAGACCCAAAATTAGCAAGAAAGTTTTAATTTTTGCTTCAAACTTGTTGATTTTCAATATCAAACTTAAAATTAAGTAATTCGGCAAACACTAAAAACAAATATCAATCTAGCACAATTCTCATTTATTATTTTTATTAATTTAATTCTCTGTTACCAGCCCTCCCACAGTGGTTTATTTTTCTCTGTCCCTTAGAATATAATTATATCCTTGCTGTATTATGAAAATGCACCCTGCAAATAATTACAATTCAGTCCTAGTCATGTTACATAAGTAGTGGAAAACAGACATGCTGTGCAATGTAGGTCTAAAAACTAAATAACAAAGGAAAAAATATAATCTGCTAGGTACAATTCTACTATTTGAGGTTAGGTTCAATGCAGCTTGTATATTCACAAGGGCTACTACACTGAAAAGCAAAATATTTACCGCCGCGGAAAAGGTGCATGGGATTTTATGCTAAACTCAGCTTGAACATATTTTTCTAGCCGGTTTCTCATGCTGGGATTGTCGGCTTGTTCCAGGAGAATGCTAGATGCTACCGTCATTTCCACAAAATCACACACTGATTTTTGTTTGTTTTTCTGCAAACTGGTTATGTTTTGAAGCGCTTCATCAATAGAAATTTGTTTCGTAGGCGATGTGGATTGACGATCTTTGATTTGTTTGTGTTTTTCATTGGACACGTGTTTTCACGCATCCAGTACACGCGCACGTTTGCAAAACCTACAAATCATTATTTCGTGTTTTCTATCAAAAATGTAAAATCCACCACTTTAATACTCCCTTTCACGATTTTTAATTGACAACATCTTGGGCATTTTGTGGACTTTGGGAAACGCTCAATTTAATATCAATTTCAAAAAATCATTAGCGAGATTCGAGAATCTGAAGACAGTCGAAATCAAAACAATAACAAGGATAAATTCCAGTTGGGAATGCAATACCCGAAGATTACACGAGATACATTTTGTACTTGCGAGAAAACACGTACGTATTGTTTGTGCGAGCTCTCCTTTGGTTCACGATTGATCCAAATAACTATCGATATATGTCGTACAAACATTTATTTGTCGAAATTACTGCCCTCTTTTGCATCTTTGAGAAAATAACGTGCACTGTCGATTAAGGTTACTATAAATTTTAACGACATTCGATAGTGAGGCGATGTCTCGCATGTGATGTAAACAAACAAGAAGGTGTGTTTTTTTTTCTGGTAAAACTTCGTGTTTGGAAAACAAATAGTGAAAATTAGCATAAAACTGTCAAAAATGGCGAATTTCGTCGTTTTTCGCGCTTCGCCATTGTTCGGGGACCCCAAATCACATTGTTTTGCATTCACACAGTGTCCAAAAACGAATGATGCACACAATCTTTGGCGAATGTACCAACACGAAATACGGTAAAATTTAAACAAAGGGAGCAAATCATTGAAAAACAATTGTTCCGAATATGCTTTGGGTTTCAGACAAGATATCTGATTGATGGATGCGATAAATAAATGTTTTACGAAATGTAGCATACCGGTGTTTTTAATATTGTATAAAATATATTAGTCCTGCTAATCGGTGAATAATAATAGGCAAATAATGTTCACAGATGCCGCCGATGCCGATGGTCTTTGTATCGGCCGATTAATCGGTATCGGTAGCACCATCGGCCAATCCCTAGTTTTAATGTGGGCAGTATAGGGGCATATATAGGCACGAAGTTCCCTATGAAGGTGCACACAGAGCCTGGGAGTGCATGGCAGAAGGGCCCAGTTCGAGATCCGCATGGCTGGTGAAACAGGATGCTGTGAGGAGGCAATGTGTTGTCACTTCAGTGGTGGTGATGGCAGTGGTGATATTTTTACATATACTGGTCCTTTATTATTCTCGGAGCACTGATTCCAGATAAGAAATGAAATAACCTTTCTTATCTCCCAACAGTGCTACAAGATAAGAAAGGTTGATTTCTTTCTTATTTGTAATCAGTGCTCCGAGAATAATAACGGCAGTGTATATGTAAAAATGTAAGAAATTAATTAAATTATTATTAATGTATTGTTGTGCCTCTAAAATACAACTTGTGGCAAACATTAGGCAAATATATTGCTTTTGTGCACAATTCTCCTTAATAGTTCTAGAGAAATAATTGTTATTAAAAACGTATAGAAGGCATTTTTTTTTCATTCACCTTTGCATGATTAATCGTGACTGGCTATGCGTGTGTACATTTATATATTTTTTATTGTTTAAACCTCAGGGTCTATCTGGCACGGACTTAAGAAAACACTTGGTTACGCGCACAGCCATAAGGACGAGAAGGAGGAGGAACATCGCGACGGATTTTCAGCGCTTGTGGAAGAACTGAAGAAAGTTCTCAAGCCTGATGGCTTGCTTCTCACCGCAACGGCATTGACTAACACTAACACGCAGGTAGTTACATATAATTCAAGCTATAGCTTGTGCACGGTAAAATGAGCACTTTTGAAAGCCCTGCTTAAGATCTACTTGTATACACGTTGTGTGTTCTTCCGCCTTATGTAAAATTAACATTGCCACGGGCCTCAGCACTTTATTCATGCGTCGGTCAAGTGAAACTGTGACATTATTAGCAAAGTAAATGTACAAATCGGCTAGTTTTACACTTCGATGCTTAAAGAATACAGAAAGCGAGGGGAATAATTTAAGTTATCACAAATGGTTACCTAACCCTTTTTGTTCGACGTTAAGAGTGGGATGGACCCCCGCGTCCAATGTCAAGAAGCGAGGGAGCGATACGGGTGACACTAACACGCACGCCTAGTGCCTCATCGCTCCTACGCGCAAGGCGTGCAGTGTTTCCGTCGTAAAGCTGTACTGTGCAAATTAGATCTGTAACATATGGGTTTTATTACACGCAATAGAAGACCACAGATTAAACTACGGACGTATATCTGTACTTTTCTCTTGTCGCTTAAGGAAACGGCGTAAGCAAACTTTAAAAATGCGATATTTGAACATCTTCAGGAATTTTTTTTCTCCAAGAATATACTACATATGACAAAAGTTAAATAGCGGGACATAAATAATAATTTTTTTTTATCTTTTCTGACAAAAAGTCGTATTTGCAGAACATTTATTTACCGAGATATGCGTATTCGCACAAGCAGTTATTTCACAAAAAACGCGGAGGTCCATCCTACCATTAATATATGGAATTACTTTCCCCTCCATCTTTACCAACTTTACTGGACACACGTCACTCATTGCGCCCGTTAAAATATATGCAGATAGGGGCAGTGACATTTTTCTAAGGTTGATTTCAAAAGTGCTCTCTTTATCATGAACAGCCTACATCCTGTAACTATTTTCTTTTCTAGGCGTTTTAAATTTACTTCGTCACATTTAATTGCAATAAAGCTGAGCAATGCGCAATACGCAGATTTGCCGCGTAAGCAGTGAGTAGAAGTTGAAGATCCAGTAGGTGGGAGATATAGTCACGTGAACAGCTGGCGACTGGTGACTCGATGATGCGAGTTGAGATGATGTGACATGTGCGCAGGCGTACTTCGACGCGGCGAAGATCACGCAGAACCTGGACTCCGTGGTGTTGATGGCGTTCGACTACAAGACACCGGACCCTAAGAGGAGCGAGAAGGAGGCCGACTACCCGGCAGCGCTGTATCCCGCTGGAGGCCGACCTCTCAACGATACTGTGGATGGCACCGTCAAGTCCTGGATCGAGAAGGGCGTGCAAGGTAGGCCTCTGCATCCCTTATGCCCGGTTCCACCGGCATCTTCCCCGATCCGAAATCGAATGATCCTAGCTCCGAACCAGGATCCAGCTTGATCTTAGTTCCAATGGAAAAAATGTTGCACCGACGAAATTTCATGATTCGGGATCTCCGATTCGTCGATCTTAGTTCCAAGGTGAGAGATCGAGTTTAAGCATGAGACAAATATTGTTATTGGTTCGTAATATATGACGTCATGGAAGCAGGCGTATTTTTCACAATTTATAGAACTAGATGCGCGATGTTTTGAGTCAATTACAACTGTACGAATTTTGCTGAATAATATTCGACTGCGTAAAATGTTGTTTTAATTTCCCAAGAAAACAATCGAATGTAGTTCTATCTGTGGGTGAATTTTCAAACTACATTTGTTGACGATGGCTTCTGATCTCAGATCGAGATTTCGAATCGCCAATTACGGTGGTTCGAAATGATCTTCATCTCAATCTCCAGGTCCAGCTCTGAAATCGAATGGTACAACAGTTTTCTGTGTCGATCTTAGATACGATCTCGGATTGAGTTTCGAACCACGATGGTGCAACCGGGCATTAGTTGATTATAACGAGTCCACCTAAGAACTATGTATTTTTGAAAATATTGTATAAACACCGTACTTCTTGATCATTCAGGAGAAACGTTAAACCAGAAAACATATATTGTTTTGTATTGAAAGTGTTATATTTCGGGCTATTGTGTGTCTGTCACTCAAGTGCTGTTGGGCCGTTGAATACTTAATATGGTACAAAGGTTATGCCCTAATTAAAAACTTCATATTTACAATCAAACTTGTTAGAGCCAGCCAAAAAACTAAGATAGCTTTCAAAAAGCGAACTGGTAATAATAAACACTAAATCTTAATCAGTTATTTCAGTCAATAGAATTACATTTTTTACTCGATCTCCAGTTGAAGAGCTGTTATCCAATGGCGAATGAGTGGAAGGAAAGCGCTTGGGTTTTGGCTGCCAAGCAAGTCAGCGCAATTCACTAGGAATCAGTAGCAAACATTGCGTTGGGTTGATACTAGCAAACTAAAACGTTCAATGTAAATCTACTGACTGGTCCAAGTGAAGCTGCAGTTTCAAAACATCTGCAGTCAAATTCGCTGATTTAATGTAGTTTTAACTGTTTAGATTTTATAGTGAACAGGATAATTCACCATGAGTGAATAGGACCATACAAACCCATTTCCCCACAAATTCTACAGAACTTCCAATCATATCTCTTCTGTTACCATTTGCCAAAATAAAAACATCATTTGCTTCATAAAATTAATATCTATTATGGTTTTATTATTTTAATACTTAACCGAACAAGTTTGAGAAGCGATGGGGCATATGTTAGTTCCCAATATCTCGATTGAAACACGTTTTTCAAAGTCAGGATAGGATAACAAATGCCACCTTCCGATACTGCTGACAAGCATTGAAATCATTGATGGTTAATCAGTTTTCGTTTGCAGTAAGGTAACAGCCTGCAGATACAGTAAAAGTTCCTTCGTCAGTTAAGTCCATTGTTTCAGAACGCTCTCCAGGGGTATTCACTGAAACAAAAAAAAAAAAAGAATAAATTTTGCATTTACGTATCTAATTTTATTTCTCTCTTTATTTGACAAACAATGTATGCATAAACAGCATACTGATTTTGACTGAAGTAGATAAAAATTATATATATATATATATATATATATATATATATATATATATATATATAATATATATATTATATATATATATATATACACATATATATATATATATGCCGTTCTTGAATAACTGACCACTTTTGAAATGAACGTATGAAAAAAGTCCCTGCTCCTGCTTGCATAATACATTTTAACTGACACACTGACTGGCATGCATGCTCGCACAGTAAAGTTGGCAACAACACTTGTGAGCAAAGTATTGAGATAATTTATTTCGCTTTCTGTTTTTAATGCGTATAAGTGTAAGATCAGTAAGCTCGTAAAATATTTACGTTTATAATAGTTTCATAATTTCACTGAACCGGCAAATGAATAGTGATTAGGTCCATGGCTATGTTAAATGTACATAAGGTGGAAGAATACACAGTGTGCATACGAGTAGATCTTAAGCAGGACTTTAAAAGTTCTCAGTTTTCCGTGAACGGTCTTTAACAACATAAATTCTGTTTTGAGTTAATTTTTGTAATGTTTTTGTGCGGAATTTGAATTAGACTATTTTGTATTAAATGATGCTACCATCTGTAAATATCTCGGAGAATCTAGGAGTTGAATTGCCGGTCAATACCTTGTTTCACTGGCACTCCACAACATGTACAGCTCCAGTATATTCAGTGCTTTCAGTAATCAATTTAGCCTCGCTCAGGGTGCCATCCAGCGGCGCGTGGAAACTAGCACCAGTGCACCTTAGCAGTATCGGAACAATAGCTGGTATTACTGAAATAACTGGCCAGTGAAAACTGCGAGTATTGGAAGCCAGCGTAATAACGGGTAATTACAGATAACGGTTTTTGCCAACTTTGTTGCAACTATTTTCCCATACTGGTGCATTTATTTTGTATATCATCTTGTGCCGCAACAAAACATACTTTTTTTTTCCGGCGTCAGAAATATCTTAACAGAGAGCTTCCGGATTTTTGCATGTGGAAATTTCGCCCGGACGATGCCGCTGGCCGGCGAGTTTTCTCGGGGATATTCCGTTTTCCCCGCCCATTCATTCCTGCGCTAATCCATACTAACCTCACTTTACTCTCATCGGCTCTCAAAACCTCGATGTTAAGAGACAGAAACCTAAGAAACATCCCACTAAATTAAAACTACTCGTCAAATCACATTACAATATACTACTGTGATGTCTGAGTAGTATTTGTTGTAACGTTGATCTGAAGGAACATTATTTCAGAATTGCGGTCTTACTTTTTGATATAATCACGAAAATAATTATAAATGGATTCAATTAGCTGGTTCTGAATTCCTTTTTGAATATTCTGCGAAAACGGACTGCATTTTTTTTTTTTTTTTTTGCCGATTTCTAATGTGGATAAAACTTCTGGAAATCAGCAGTGCTAGTAACTACTTGAAATTTCCTCTTTTGCTACAAAAAGCAGTTTCAGCATGGTTCCTGGAATGCTAACTCTGGTCGAGATAAAAGCAAAACAATATGACAAATTAACACTGTGGAAAAAAAAGTTGGTTTAAAACCTTTCCGTTAAAGGTTTGGATTAAAGTCTATAATTATTAAGTAAAGCACTAGCAATTTTGTTTGGACTGTTTTCCAAGTGTTTTAATTGTAACGAACATTTATTGTACTCTGCCGAATATTCGTGTTTGTGAAGCACTCGGATAACATTAAACAAATTATAAGAACCTCCTGTATCCCAATCATTTTTCTTTTTCTCCCATGAAAGACCTAGCAGAATAGTTTTTTGAAAAAAAAAAAAAAAAAAAAAAAAAACCAATGTTCACACATAGCCAGGACTAATGTTTATACTAAAAGCTACGTTGTGTAATACTTTCCAGTGCGTCCTTTTTAGCACGAAAGGAAATAAGAGGTGTTAAGGCTTCGTGTATCAACAAATCACGTTTGTATTTAGGGTTCATATTTAAATGTGTTTTAACGCAATGAATCGTTTTAGTAGCTGCAAAACAGTGCAAATAAACGAAAAGCGACCCACTACTAACCGACCAGTGACACTAACTGATGGACAATGCCCATCCGTCAGAAACTTGTTGTCGAGGGAAACAGCCCTCATGACATTGTAGCGACAGTTTCTGTAGCAAGCAGACCAGCTTCACTTAATGTTCTAGCCCTCGCCTCGCCTCCTCTTGGCCACACTGTGCCTACATTTTAAGTTCACACAGGCAAGGAATGAAATCTCTTTCCGAGAGATGTCGCAATAATTGCACTTCACAGAGCTACTGAAGAGTGTGTGCTTGTTCAGCATGCCACTGTAGTAGGCGCTTTTACAGCGGGGATGTCATCAGCGTGGTCATTCAGATTCGTATGACGTCATATCCATTACAAGTTTTAAACACAGAATTGCATTTATTTTGAATGAGTTTAATACTTTGCATACCATTACCCCCTTGGTTAATTATTATTTTATATATTTGAATGATATAATAAAGTGCTAAGTTGCCCGGAGGATGTGTATGGTGTGGTTGGTCCTGCCATCTACACTGACTCTCCTAGCAAACCAGAGTAATTCTCTTCATACTAATATATATATACTCTAATTTGCTGTGCCATTGTACAGCTGCTCTACTTTCTCCTATCTGTATCCATCCTTCCGTCAGGTAGCAGCCTGGACAACTTTGCGATCTCCCTGCATCCGTAGAATTCCTCCATCCGTTTGGATTCCCATTTAATTCTAATATTTCATGTTGCATAACAAAATCTGTTTACTACTCCCAGTCACTTCTCATTCACCCTAGTTCCTTGCCTACATCACTGTTCCTCCATTATTCAGCTTACTTATACGTAACCAGCTGTGCATAATGTATCCTAGCTTCTTCAGAGTGCGGTAAAAGGGGGGGGGGGGGTTGCAAAGACCCCCAGCTCTCCAGTTCCTTCTGAAGAATCCTTTGAAAGTTCTGTCTATTTATACTGGGATTACGCAGGTTGTTTAGCATGTCTACCACCACTACAAAGTTCACATAGCGGTTTTTTATTTGTCCAGTTTAGGTGAGCTGGTTCGCTCCCAGCCTCAAAGTTTTTAATTACAGTTTTAACTGTCAAAAGATTATGGCGTGGTATCCTTCTCATTCTTACTGATTATTCAGTATCCAGTGGTCAATCTCTTCTAATCTCGTACAGATTTCCCTTGCATGTCTCTCCATTATTTTTACCTTTTTCTTGTTAGTAATTGTATCGTACAGGTCATATTCATTTTCTTCTATACTCAGTCTTCTACAGTATTCAATTCTTCTTAATTCCTCAATCTTCGGACAGTTTTGTTGCACATGTTGCATTGTAGCTTTACTTCCTTTATGGAAACCGTATTGTTGCTTATCTAGTCCCTCATTTTTTCGTAAAAAACCTAGTTAACTTTGGCTTACTTGACTTTCCCAGATTTTTATAACGTCCGCAGTACTGTAAGGAATCTTTATGAATTTGGTTTTGTTGGGTATTTTTATTTTCCCCTTTATATAGGATCTTGGGAATTCCATTCTTCCAGATATTGTGGAAGCATCTTATGTAGACAATCATTCATCAGTGCTAGTAAATCATTCCTTATCCTGGGATACACTCTCTTCACTTTTTCAGATGTTATCCTCTAATGTCCAGGTGCCCTGCTTATTTTTCAGCTCCTTCACTGTTTTGTCAAATTCTTTTAAATCAGAATCTGCAGTGTGCGGAGTGTCTGGCAATTATCAAATTTTCGGTCTTCATACAGTGTAATTCTTTGCCTTGTTTACCATCTTCTTGTAAGAGTGCCTGGATTACACTTATTGCTTACACTTTACTTTGTTTGCGAGTATCTTGTACACTAAAACACACATGGATTTTGATTCCCTTTCTCGATTACGAAACTGCTCCAAGATTTGCTCTTCATTACCTTAAGCAATCTTAAGTTCTCTTCTGAGTTCTATATTCACCAACCAAATGTAGGTGTTAAGTCTGATATCTGCTGCTTTTCAAGTTGATTCTTATATTCCGCACCGTCCTTCACATCATCCATAGTTATTCATCCCTCCATCGGTTAAGCTACATCAGAGTTAGTAATTCGTAGTGTTCTGTTGCATGTGTCTTTCATAGTTTTCTTTATTTCTAATACTTGTTTATGCAGATCGTCCGTGTATCCTTCTTGGTACCTCTGGAGATTTCCATTAGTATCTAGTCGAATCTTTCTATTCTCCACGCCTATGGATGTAACTTATTCTGGGCAGATCTCCATCTTATTTGGAGCTATGAGTTTAGTTAATCTCGTATCTAATTATCTGATTATCACTAGGCAAGTTCTCAGTTACAGTCTATTCGTAACGAGTCTGGCTGAATTTCTTGATGCCAGAGCCACAACCAGGAAAATGTCCGTGTCATGAGCTAGATAAACATGTGTGCGGAGGGGTACAGGTTCACTGACGTTATGAAAGTCATTCGCCAGTAAGTAATGATCATTCATTCGCTATCACTCCGCCGTCTGTTAACAGGGGAATTCCACTGTCCAGATTTGGCATCAACTTTTTCATTGATGATGAAGTGTTTCCTACATGTTATTATGATCTATTCATCCTACTTCTCAAGATGGGCTCGGTGATCATCCGAGTACTAGGAATAAGAACTGGCCTGATATAGGCAATTAGTTCCCAATTCTAACAGAACACAGGAATGATGACTACTGGACAAATTGTACATTGTCACTGTGTCCCAAGTTATACAGTATTTGATTTGAACCCCATAATTTTGTCACTTGCAGCATCTCAGTCGAACTAGATAATCTGCGACTTTGCAGGTTGCATAACCCTTATAAATCGTTTCTTGGTAAATAAGTCGATTTCTGTTCACACAGGGACACTAATAATGACATTCTCTTTGTCTCTTCCCATCCGAATACAGAATGACACCTCCTTTAGTAGTCAGAGTTCTCACCTCACACTAAGGCGAACAGAGTCCGATTCCTGGTGAGGTCGTCAAAATTTTCGCTTGTGGGAAACATGGTGGATGTGTCAGTTCGCTGGTGGGTTTTCTCAGAACACTTCTACTTATCCTGCTCTTGAATTCCACCACTGCTCTGTATTCACCTCATCTCACCTCCACTGGAGTTCAAGACGTAGTTGTCAAGTGCCGACAAAAACTCTCGGAGCCCACGTGGTGATGTATATGTGTGTGGTGGTGGTGGTTGCAGGCAGCAAGCTGATCCTGGGCATCCCGACGTTTGGGCGAACGTGGAAGCTGACGAGCGAGAGCCAGATCTCGGGTGTGCCGCCGCTAACTGCGGACGGGCCAGGTCACGAGGGCCCACAGACCAAGACGGCAGGTCTGCTGGCCTACCCAGAGATCTGTCCCCTGGTGAGTGGCAATGCGCGAGACAAGACGCACCTGCGGCTTGTCCACGATCCCTCGCACCGCTTGGGCACATACGCCTTCCGCCTGCCAGACCCGGGTACAGAGGAGGGCGGCCTCTGGGTCGGCTACGAGGACCCGGACACCGCCGGACTCAAGGCCGCCTACGCCAAGCAGAAGGGGCTTGGCGGTGTCGCCCTCTTCGACCTCTCGCTCGACGACTTCCGGGGAGTCTGCAGCGGCGACAAGTTCCCCATTCTCAAGTCCGCAAAGAGCAAGCTCGCATGAGCGCCTGCACTCATGTTAACACACTTAACATATGTTCGCTAGTTTGGTAGTTTCCACGTAGTAATTGCATACTTCCAGTCATAGAAGCAAATACATTTCCTTTTTCACTAAGGCCTCTGATTCTGAAGAAAAAATTAACGAAGAAAATTAAGTAAAAAAACTTTTTAACTGTGATCAAATGTTTTGTTTTTACTTTAATACTCTCTGGACATAATAATGTTTACAGTAGGTACATTTATGTAGTATTTCTTAGAAATTATTGTTACAGTGAAAAATATTAAGTATGCAGTTTGTCTGATATTGTTGCTGTGGGTAATGTTATGGTAAATAATTTGGTACTTGAATAAACACAGTTCTTATAAATATGTGCACTTTCATTCGCGTTGAGATCCATTTAGCGTACCTGTGCTGTTTACTTTCATATTTAATATACAGTCTGGCGAAGCAGAAAAATATAACTGAAATTCTATCATCATACAGCCACAGAACTTTCTCATTGCACACATTTCGAAATAAACTCTTTGTATTAAATTCATTTTATTATATTTTTGTTACCATGCAGTTTACTGTACTCATTAAGAAAGAGTAAACAAAGTTACTGCAGATGTCAACCTACAGTAAAGCTGCATGTAATGTAGTCAAATGCTGTGACGAAAGCCCATAACGAATGCAATTAGGACTTTTCATATGCATAAGAGGATAATAATAAAATATAATAATTACTCTTTAAATTAACAAAATATATTATTATGGTTTTCATAGTTCTGCATTTTCACCTGAAATATACACCAAAACCCCACAGAAATCGAGTCTGCTAATTAGTTACAAGTAAGTTATGCTATACACAAGTAATCAACACTAGGTAGGTCTGTACTCATTACAGCCCTTCGTAGTTTCAATAATCCGAAGATAACGTTAACAAATTCCTATAGTAAAGAAACTTAATATTGATTGCGGTTATTACCCGACTACCGTTGAAGCCAAAATGGTGGTAATGTTTTTCGTGTCTCTGTATGTATTGTGTCCATTAGTTTCACTCTAAACCCAAACGGCTGGGCCGATTTTGACAAATGAGTATCGTTGGATTCATCTTGACACTGCAGTTGACATGCGATAGTTGATACTATATATCCATTTACTTCCATTTATTGGCATACAAGCCTACATAGAAGATAGTTTTCTTTTCAATGACACACTTTGGTTTTTTTTATGGCAGTACCATATATCTATAAAATTGCTTTCATTATTCACGCACAGACCTACATTGGAGGTAGCGTTGTGTTCTCAACGAAACTCTTTGATTATAGTAATTTTATAGCAGTACTGTATTATTATATTCCGTACTTCCTTTCATTATTGTTGCAGACCTACGTAGAAAGTAATTTATTGTTTTCAGTGAAACTCTTCCGTGACTTTACTTTTATTGCAGTACCATACATCCGCCTATCGGTAAATAAGTTAAAAGTACGTGAACATCTAAATATTCGTTTTTATAACTTTTATAAATCCAAAACTTGTTACAACTTGCAATACCACTCAGCAATGCTACAAATTATAATTCTGTATCGCGTGGTTTTATTTCCATTGACTATAGTGACTTATTTGCATCAATATGTATAAGTATAACATTATTACGCAAGACTTTGTCTTTTAAAAGATATAATAGCATGTTGACAAACATCTGTCGGCGTACAAAATAGTAATACCTCAAAGGTTTTTTCCCCCTTAGTGAGCCACAGAAACCTAAAAACTAAAAAAGAGGAAATATAACAGTTGTTTTATAAAAGACGTGTGACTATGACAATAAGTACATATGTACTATAATTTATAGATCGTAGGTTCAACTAAAAAATTGGAAGCAAATTTTGTATCTATAGACATTATAGTAAAGAGCTACTATTAATACATTCAATTTAAAACAAAAATTAATACTAACACGTATTTAATACAGTTTTTTTTCCATGCACACATTTTACGAATTTTTTAAATATTAGTATCACAAATAGGTGTTCTTTTTAAATACTAAGCCCTCGCAACTCCGGCAATCCCAACACTTACCATACTAATAAAAGATACTGAATATTGACGACAATAATAGCCAGTCGTGTGAAAGTAAGAAAGTAAATCATACCGTACGAGAATGGATGAAAATATGTATGAAAATGTGAAACAACATAAATAAGTTAGAAATTAACAAAAGTAAGCTAAATTCAACAATATTGATAGAAAAAGTTCATTAAAAATTGTGAACAACGAAAACATGCGAATTCTTTCAAAATAGAGGGAAAACAAACAAAATAGAGTGAAAACAAACCAAATTCTTGCAAAAGTAACAAAACCGTGTGAATACAAAAAATATTGAAAACCATTTTAAGTAAGGAAAATTTAACTAAATGGAATTAAAGTGAATAAGTATAATATACAAAATTTTCGAAATAAAAGAAATTGTGAAAACAAATAAAATGCAAAACGACTAAAACAAGAGAAATGTTATAAAAAAGTTATTAAAAACAACACGTTATTGATATAACTAATGAGACAATATTTCTGTACATGGACGCACATAAATTATAATCAAATTCTTAAATTCTCATGTGATAGTTAGGGTAGTCTTGTCTCCGATATAATATCAAGAAAAACTGACTGACATATCAATGCCCAGCCTCTACGTCATTAGTCCCAGAAACATGAGATTTAGAGGAAACAATCATTATGTAATGTAGGCAGTCACTGAAGAGGAATTATTACAAATTCAACCCCTAAAATGGAGGTTGGAATTTTCTTGGAGAAAAAAATATTATAGGGTAATTTGAAGCCACTGAAAGGCTGCAAGTTAAGGCTATTTTAAGTATTTGCTATTAAAGCGTTTGTGATGCATATTCCATTGATTCCCAATGACCTCACAAGTATGCTTCCCGATGATAAATAATTCGCAGGAGCAAACTCTCAAATCCGCAGGAGTTGACTTGAGACAGGACTGTTTCTCGCAGGGTCAGTTTTATGTTGCGTGCTCGGGGGTTAATCTCACCCTTCAGCCTGGTTGTTCATGTGCCACCCTCTAAAATGGCCAAGAACATTGTTTACAAAGAAGTTTTTTAAAACGCATTACTGAAATGTTGACGCGGCCAATTAGTAATAACAACTCCAAACTTAACGCCTCAATTCCCATATTTTTGGACTTGCGTTTCATTCCACTTTCTATTTTAAAACGTGTATTATATTTTAGACACACACCTACTTAAAAAATAAAATATTGTAACGGAAACACAATTTCCATGGGAACAGTCGCGTGAAAAAGCCAGATACAAATAAGCATGTACATTACCAGCGACTCAAACACAAAATCCTCGTACCATAAGATATCGTGCAATCAACTGCATTACGGAGGTAGCATTTGGAACATCAACTTTGAATGTAATTCAATTGTTTAAATCGATTAGGCACATATTTTCCAAATCGCCACCATACAAATATTTTAGTTTTATTTGGTAAAACTACTTTACAGTTCTGCCTATTGCAAACCAATTTACCAAACAAGTAATACTGCGAGAGACAATGAAACGTTAGACACTTCTTTTAAAAATGGCGACAGTAGTAAGGCAATGTTCCCTCACGGAGAGGATTCATGATTCGGCTCGCGGCTCTAGCCGCCATGTTGAAATTTTTTTCTCACAAAATCGCATATTTTAGCCCAAAAATGACTTAAAATTTACCTTTTTTTCCCCAAAAATTTCCCATTTTTTCCATTTTGCAAAAAAAAATGGCTCCCAAGAAAAGTCCATTTTCAGTTATTTTCTCTGACAAGTATCAGTGACCCAGATCGCTCTTGGAGTCAGGAGAGCAGGATTTAAGGCTCTTTTTATTTAAATTAATTTTTTTAATTAAAAAATTTTAAAGCGTAAATGTTAAATGTTATGTATCACTGTACTCGTCTTTTCAAGGCGCATACGAACTTTATGTCATATCCATTACGTATCCCAGTGCTAGGGCTACAATTTTGAATTTATAAGCAAAAAATTTAAAAATGTATATAAAGTATATTTTAGAAACTTACATTTTCGAAGGCCCCCCCCCCCCCCCCCAAGCTCCAAGCCCAGCAGAAGACTGACTCCCCCTTACCTATACTCAGACCGCCATCTTGGTAGGTGACCACTATTTTGGTAACGATCATCATCTTGCTAGGCAACTACCATCTTGGTAGACATCGCCCATCCACATTATTGGAAGCGAATGACCATGACATTGACCCCATGACCTTGAAAACCAAAAACTCGAGAAAAAATACCGAAAAGTCAACAAACATAATACATTACATACTACTAACACCATATTTGCTGCATACGACCCTGACATTGACCCCATGACTTTGATTGACCTTGAAATTAAAAACTACAAATAAAATACATAAATGTCAACCAGAATTATACATAACAGACTACTACCGCGATATTAGATACAGGCTACCTCAACCATGACCCCATGACCTTGAATGACCTTGAAATTCAAAAACTCCAAAAAAATACCTAAAAGTTAACAAGCATAATACATTACATATTACTACCACCATGTTAGCTTTATACGACCCTACCTTGACCCCATCACCTTGAATGACCTCGAAAACAAAAAAGAAAACCACAGATAAAATACATAATATTCAACAAAGAATATTATATTACTAACTACTACGGTAACGTCTCGATTTCACTACCAAGCGAACTGACAGCACTTATAGTTAGAGACAAAAAAAAACCTACATTTTTCCACCCTAATTTTTTTTAATATTTTTTCCCCCAATCAATTGTATAGTTGCATGCATCATGCATGACTTTGACTACATGCTTAATTTATTAAATATGCCAAGACTTGGCTAAAATAAAGAAAAATCAATTCTTTATAGTAATTTAATATTATTATTTTGTAAATACATTTTCAGAAGAAAGCAGTTCATCACATCATCTGATATAACCCCTGTCCTTTAGTTCTTCAAAGATCAAAACCACCTCTTTCATGTTCGAGAAATTCCCGTGTTTATGAAAGTCAAGCAAATATTTGAGTCTATCAACAAGTTTGTTGGGATCTTCAGTAAAAATATAGTCAGTATTCGCAGCATCTTCTGCCTTCTTCATATCACTTGTTGAAGGAAACTCGTTATGGAAATATGTGGGAATGTCGAGATTCATCGTCGTCTTCAACATTATCCCTGCCATCATAGTCATAATCAATGCTGTCTTTATGACTGACTTCACTTCCTGCTTCACCTCAATAACAAGTTTACTTTTTTTTGTAGCAGGAGTTGTATGCTCATCAGTATTTAGAGCTGATGGTCGTTTATGTGAAGTTTTTCGACTTCACACGAACATCTTTCAAGTGTACCTTCCGCACAAACCGACTGTACTGCACTCATTTCGTCTTTAGCATTAACTATGGCGTCATAATCGTCTGCGGAAACGGTACCCATTGATGTAGCAGGAGGTATTGGTGACATCACTTGCTGGTTCCCAGTAGACAAATCCTCTCGGCAGACAGCGATGAACTGATCGAACCCACGCCTGTACCTTCCCTTATGTAGCCGACAGTCCTTAACGATCGTCAAAAATCCGTACTTTTCTTTCCAGCACAAGGAACACATATATTTGATGTCTGCAAACCCCATGTCCGTATTGACATGGTCGTCGTACGCATGCCGCAAGTTCATACTGTCCATGTGAAACAGCACCAACACATTAGCATTATCGCGAAGAATTTATTTGGGTACGCGCGAATAAATCTGTCCGAGGTACACATAGTCCACGAATGCATGTCGTCCCTTGCTGAAGTACTCTTGATTACGAGTTTACTTCTCGCAGGCACTGTCATCAAAGACAAATGTAAAGTTTGACAGTGCTTCACTCAGCGGCATGACAGCTTCATTACCACTGCATGGGAAATAATCCAAGCCTTCCACGGCTTGCGGTACTCGTGACAGTCGCTGATATTTCGGTTGCTGGGGCTATTAGGAGTACAAGTACACTTTCTCGAACCGAAGACCATTCTCTTCTTCCAGCATGCTCAGTAGGATGCATGTCTTGCCACAACCCAATGGTCCCGCGATGATGCACCTAACTGTATTCGGAAAAAGGCTTCCATTTCGCGAATCGTGGAAAATATCTTCATATTCAGCATGGATGTGTATAGGTAGAGTAACACCTTGCTTGAAGATCTGTATGTTACCACTACAATCTTCTGGAACAGGTAGAGCCTTCATTCCACAGGTCGTTCTCTCATCTCGATGGGCATGGCAGCGTTTGCTGAAGATCTTTCAATAGTAGAAACACTGTTTTCCATGTAATTTTCCAGCAGTGGAATAAGGTACATCTGTACAGGTAAGCTCTACAGTAGACTTCGTACAATTATTGACTTGCATCATATTCATGAAAAATCCAAAGTCCTTCCCACAGTGGCAACATGTGTATCTACTTTGCCTAGCTACTGCTCTCTCTCTCTCTCTCTCTCTCTCTCTCTCTATATATATATATATATATATATATATATATATATATATATATATATATATATATATATATATATATAAACTTACTAACATATTTTGTCAGTTGGATTTAAGCATTATTTGACGACTGGCTCCTATTGCCACACCGATCCCTCACAAGACTGACTCATGACCCATTGACCCATTAACATATTGACCTATTAACCCATTGACCCATTAACACATTGACCCATGGACCCATTGATCCATTGACCCACTGACCCATAAAGACCCATTTAAGGGGCAAAACAAATTATTTTAGAAAATTTTTAAATCTAAGAAAAAAATCATAAGAGTATGGTGGCAGCTTCCTCTACGACGAAGCTGAAGTCAGGGTAAGACCCGACTTCAGCTGCCTATGATTGCAACCACCTATTTTAACGTCATTTTTGCATGATGTCCCAGCTATCTTATACAACAGCATTTTAACTATACTTTCACGTAATTGCAACTTAGGCCTACTGGTCTGGAATTATTGTCCAATTTTAAAACTTATGCGTTCATTTCGCAAGCCTTCTAGCAGGCTCAATTAACTTACCTACATATTTTTATGCCCCACAACTCCTATTCAGTTATGTCTTGTCTTATATTTACGTGGGTTTCATATTCAGCCTTGTGTGTGTGTGTGTATACTGTTTCTATTATTTTTTCTATTCAGCGACTTTCTGGTGAACTTCACATGAGGTCTAAGGAGCCTCTGTCATCACCAGAGAACTCTGTCATATTATATGTTATAGAGTGATTCGCCTCTACTTAAATTGTCACAGTTATAACATCGACATACTCAGGTCTTCCCATTTGTCCATGCTTTATTAAGATATGGTCAGTATGCTCACGCCCCTTCTTATGTCGTTTTTGTGTGTGTGTTAGTCAATTCCTTATATTTTCCCTTATTATGTATTATGTTGTCCTGTTAATTTTCTAATTCAGGTTATTTTGAAGTTAGGCTACTATGCCTCCTGGCATTATAAATAATTTAATTGTAATTGATCTTAGGCCTGTAGTTTTTGCATGTTGTATTGCTCCAGCTTGTCTATTTTTGCACACGATATATTTCTAGAGCTATAAACATTTGTGTTTTTGGCTGTTCTTAATGCTCTTACCTTTTTGCATGAACGCCAGTATCTCTATCTTTGAAATGTTTGGTAAGGTTATATGATTTTTCTTGTATTGCACGTGTTGTACGTAAAAGATGTTCACATCTCTATTGAATCCCAATTATCACTGTGCTATAACACGTGTATAATTTTAAATTCTAATAATTTTTATTTCATATGTAAATTGCACACAGATCTCTAAATTATAAGTTGTGATATATATTATATTATGCCAGTCGTGACTAGTCATTAGTCAACTCAGAACATTGCAAAGACCATGCCAGAAGGGTAGAATGCTTTGTGCATAAGAGAACAAACTTAAGACTTGAGCATTTGGTAAACTTAACCTTACTTTCTTCATTTTCATATTTACAGATTGTTCACAAATTTGTCAGTGTTAATAACGTAATCTATGATATCAAATTAGAGACTAGAGATAATAGGTTTTAAAATGGATACGTTAATAAAGACACTCAACGTGTGCCAAGTTTGAAGATATAAACTCTACCTATGTTAAGTACACGAAAAATGTGATGTCACAAGTCACACCTGTGTTTATATTTTTACATTGCTTTTCGTAATTTAATGAGTGTTATGTAAGAGCTTGCCCAGTGTTTCACTTCTTCCGAATCATATTCCATCAGTCATTTTATTTGCATACAATATAATATTGTGAATAATGGGATTTTATCCCTGGGCGGGAATGGTTAGCCAGTGAGAGAGCTGTGCGCCATTCCCCAGTCAGTAGTGTTTTCGCCTCACCGCCGAGTAGACGAAGGGTTCGCGACCTCCCGGAACTTCACATTTAACCGAACCATGTAGTGTATTAATAGTCAATGTATATTTTTCAAGAACATTTAAGTTATTTTTGTATCCGGGGAGAGGGCCACTCGGCAACCTTGTCCGTTATTTTCTGGCAAAAGAGAAGATGGGAAAGACAAAAGCAGTTTTGGCACAAAGAAATCGCCATTGGTCATCACGTGATATCGCCATCTTGAACAACTACCATCACTGTGATGTCAATCAACGCCGCCATTTTGGGACACTGCATCACCGAGGGGAAGCAACCGCCTGCTTTCACCCCTCCATACATGCAGCATCGCATCGGCAGGACCACCCCTCCTGCATCACGCCATGTGGGTGACAGCCACAATACAAGAGGCCACGTGGCTGAACCTAAACAAACCAGGAAAATGTACTCAACACAACAGTACAATGCTCAGGAGTGAGGGTATTGGGACTGGCGGACTACGTATGGCGAACCATCTACACTGTGCGCGAAGTGCTTACGGCGCACACCGTACCCACATCCACCGCTTATCGATTTGCCTGGGGAAGACGAGTGTGTCTGCCGCGAACCTGCTGCTCTTCAACGTCTGCAACGGGTGTGGGACCACGCGAACCTGGACATTAGTGGAGAATTCTTGGCACGTACAATTTCAGGTAACCAGGAGGAAGTATGCACACGCTGCCTACAAACAGTACAAATTAAGGGATTCGTCAATCCAGTTTGCCCGGCTAAACTGTGTACATGCATGTCCATTGCAGCTGATAGCCAACAACGACAGTCAACCTTCCGCAACATCCTGAGGAAATGTGAAAATGCCACGCAATGTGATGGTCGCAGCCCAGCAAATTTAGTCTGTGAAGAATGTTTTCGCCTATATCTTGAATTGTGCATTTCTCCCCGGGAACAGGAGATGCTCTGCAATCAGCACTACATCCACTACGATCTTTGTTGTCTAGACTTGACCAACAAGAACAGGAACTAATAACATTCCGATGAGAACACCTGCAGGGATTCAGCTTTTGCCACAACCGACAGATTCGTATGGAGACATTTTCAATAAAATCGCCACGGATAAAGGGCGCAATGAACGCCATTGTTACAAGAACTGCCAGACTATAGGAGGGATGGAGTGAGTCTACAACACAGAGAGTTCGAATCACCGTGTTACACACCAACAAGTTTCCAGTTGCTTCCAATCTATTCGGGAACCAGCAAAGAGGACACCATTGCTTTTATACATGACTGCGAGGATCGTCTTCGTCGCTACCAAGTTGAATAGGAGTGGGCAAATTGCGTAGGCGAGAGGTTTCTCGGCGATGCCAGAACATGGTGGAGAGGGATGACCCACTATGGTATGACATGGGAAGAGTTATGCCACAGTTTTACGAGCAGATTCGCCAAACCAATTTGCATCACTCTGGGCCAGAAGCCGTGTTGTGTTTGAGGAGCAAGGGGAGGAGTCGCTCTACAATTTGGCCACGCAGAAAATCAGCAGAGTGAGAGCGCATCATCCCGACTTGTCGCTCAAGGTAATCCTATATGTGGTCGCCGGATCCACCCGTGCCAAGTACTACGCCGCACTAGAGCCCACGATACACACCACAAAGAGTGAATTTATACAGACAGTGATGCTACTAGATGCAAATATTCCAGCTCAACCACACCGCGACTGTGCCAGTGCCCAGCCACGCCACCAACAGACTTCGTCAAGTACAAAAGTGCCAGACGTCAGTGGAACAGCGAACAACAACACACATGTCACATACAGCTATGAGTGACATAACCTCGAAACCTAGGACACCTGCACCAAAACACAATGACACACCCGCACCATGCTTTTCCATGTGACCCCGACAACCACCACTGCCATTTTGTTAGTGCGGAGGACCTCATTGGAATAACGACTGCCCTACATGGGCTGACTACAAGCATGCATCTGCGAGACAACAAACAACCAACACCGACGGGAAATGGAAAAAGGTGGTAGAGCGGCCGGATGTCACTCACCCCACAACACAGAGGAATAACAAGGATCCGACGCCTGAACAAATATTAGTTTCACAGATTATCGCCCAGAATAGTAATGTCATCCGAATACCAGTGTGCATAAACCACATACCCTGCTGAGCTCTCATCGGCACAGCGGCGTCGCACAACTTTGCACTCACACATCTGATAAATGTCAGCCAAGTGAAGCCAGTCAAACAAGTTATGCAACTCCCCACACAACAGCACACCAGGAAAATTACCGACAAAGTCAGGATTACAGTGTGCATCTGAGATACAGAGATTGTCACAACCGCCTTTGTATCGAAAGATATACGTAAAGATGTCATCCTAGGCCTTCCTTGGCTAACAGAACAACAAACTATAGTCGATCCAGCAGCACAGCATATACATTTTGGAGGGAAGGAGCACCCCACAGTGTATAACTTGAAACTCCGAACAGCTGGGAAATCCCCAGCAGTTTCATTGGACAGCCTGGATCATGCCGTACCAACCGAATATCGTGAGACGGTGCAAAGGGTTTTGAACGAACAAAAGGATGTTTTCACAGTCGCAGATCCATTACGCCGTACCACGGTAGCAGAGCACCACATCGACCTGACGATGGACAAGCCTGTTTATGGCAGCCCCTGAAGAAACTACCCACATTAATGGAGAATCATCGCGACACAAATTACAGAAATGTTGGACGAAGAAGTAATTGAGCCTTCTCAGAGTACTTACAATTCCGCCATCACACGTGACCACAAGAAGGATGAGATATGGAGATTTTGTGTGGATTTCAGACGCCTAAATCTAGTCACAGCCAAGGATGCTCTCAACACCCTGGGGAAGGCAAAAGTTTTCACCACCATATATCTGTAGTGTGGTTATTGGCAGATTTCAGTACCACCCACCGATCCCCACACGACCACGTTCACCGCACCCGATGGACGCTGCTTCCAGTTCTGCGCGATGCGGTTTGGACTGAAGTAGGCACCATCGACTTTTCAGTCCATGATGGTCAAGGTATTAGATGGTCTCATGGGGAAAAGTGCCCTAGTGTATCTGGACGATTTAATGGTATGATACGAGTCGTGGGAGGAGCACATACACCACCTCTCTTTAGTACTTGAGCACATCACTATCAATGGGTTGTGTGCTAATTACAAGTGCCAAATTGGAATGATGAGCATTCAATTTCTCGTACACATGGTAGATGAAAATGGGAACAGACCTACACCAGAACAGCTGAAGTTGATAGAAGAATACCCGGAGCCTACAACCAGGAAGCAAGTAAGGAAGTTATTTGGCCTTGTGAACTGGGTGCGAGAAAGTACCTCCTCACCGCCCCGCTCACTACCTTGATGTCACCATCCAATTGCTTCAAATGGCAGGCAGAACAGAGAAGTTTTGAGCAGATAAGAGAGTCATTAAAACAATGCCAATCAATCACCAGATGCAATCCCACTAGACATCTCTACGTACAAACCGACACCACCAAGAAGGGGCTGAGAGTTGTGCTATTTCAGCTAACCAACGACGAAACACACAGTATCTTGGATTTCGGCAGTGCTAAGTTCGGCCCGGTAGAGCAGTGATATGACATGAACGAGAGGGGATGTCTGTTTGTAGTGTGGAGTTCCAAGAAGTACAGGTTCCTCTTGGAATATCAAAGCTTCAAAAGCCACACAAATAATCGCTCCCTGCTGTGGCTGCACTCGATGATGGGAACACGCAGCAAACTAACACGCTGGGCATTGTTACTCCAGTCGTACGACTTTGAAGTGGAACACGTAGCCAGTGAGGAAAATCAGTTAGCCGACCATCTTTCTCGCATGTTGGGGAACGACATTGGACGGTATGAAGAGGAATAGGAAAGTATCTTTCACCCCCCGGCCCCCCGCCACTCGACAGCTTTCACTGCAGAACATCCAGTGTGCAAGCATAACAGCATAACCAAAAACACCCCCATTTGAGCAAGTATTAGCACTGTTGGTAAAAGAACAGACCTAGTGCCCTACTGTATCCAGGTGGAGACAACTATGTGGGCAACAGACAGCCAGAAGGTGGCGTGTGTTTGGTGGTCGTATTGAGTCCTGCGTGGACATAAGTAGTGACATGTAGTGTGTGTTCGTACTGGCCGTCGGCCATAAAAGTGTTTTGGATTATGCACATTCACATTATCTCACCAGAAACCCGGCAACTGCCCAAACCAAGAGAAATGTACTCCACTATTTTTATTGGCCGGGCATGTCCACAAATGTGCTGAAATTTGTACGTAAATGTGTCACATGTAATCGGTACAAAAGTAGGCTAACAGACGGCAACCAGCAGCAACAGCTACGGATACCAACTGAACCCTTCCAGATAGTGGCACTGATTTAATTGGCCCATACCCGCACACCACGACCGGAAAAAAGTTTATTGTAGTCGTAACAGATCTTTTCTCCCTCTGGACTGACGCATATCCAGTATCGAGTGCACATGCCAGAACAGTAAGTAAAGTGCTGGAAAACGAATTCTTGCCCCACTGGGGATAACCCTGTACGTTGCTGACCGAAAACAGGACTCAATTTACCGGGAAGGCCTGGAGAGAATTCTGCACAATGTGGGTAATTCGTCATCACACCACCACAAATTATCATCCCCTTGCCAACCCCACCAAATGCAGATATCAAGAACGAAAAACTCAGCTGCGACTACGAGTGGGAGAATTACATCATTCGTGAGCAGAAGAGCTACCCGCCGTATTGTTTACATTGAGAACAAGGACCAATGAGGCAACAGGGAAAACCCCCATGCAGATACTTCTAGGCCGTGACCTGCCCCTGCGGGCGAGTTTACATGTGGAGTACGAGAACCAAACAACAACAGAGAAGAGAAAGCGCAATATGGGAAGCACTGTCAAACCAACGTCGCTACACAGCCCGCTGACTACCAACAACTTCAAGGTCACAACGGCAGTTCCACATGGAACAACATGTTTATGTTCGTTCTCATCCACAATCCACCGGGCAAAAAGGATTCTGCACCAGATTTGCTGAGAAATGGAACAGGCCACATGTGACCACACAAGTCATGGGAGATTCATACTACAGAGTACGGATGAGTCCACACTGCACAGAAATATTTCATCGGAAGGCACTCTGTTCAACAAACATGTGCGCTGAGCCTGTACCCGATATGAACACAGACGAGGCTACCCCAATGCAAAATGAAAATAATAACATTGCGGTCACTCCTCCAAAAAAATCACGCCACCCGAACCTCGCCCATGGCCGCTGTAATGCAAAATGTAAACTATAACATCCAAGAAATTATGCCGCACCTGCCTCGCCCACTGCCAGGAAACCCAACACTGCCACATTTACAGGGGCATCGACATGTGACAGCACAGCTGACAGCCACACACCATCACATAATCTTCAGCCATCATCGCATTCTGACGTCAATAGTGACAACCAGGACCAGCAGGTAGCAGCCTCGCCTAATAACGTCACGGCGTGTATACAACCTGCAGCTACTCCGGTGCCATCTACATCAGCAGTGACATTGTTTACATACACAGGATCATTGACGAACCAACAAGGGGACATGCATACAAGTCATGTAAGGGACACCTACACCGAGACGACGTCACCTGCACACACCGTGAGCATCAGCAGCAGTGATGAGCCGGGGTTGTATGAACATCCCACCCCCGCGCAATAAAAGTGGACTTGTCCTCTGCGGAACACAACGTGCAAAGCATGCGTGCATTCTCCGATACACAACGCAGCCTTCATTTAACAACCACCAACAACGAGAGCAACATCGCGTCAACAGCAGCTGACGACGAAGTATGATCTGTACCCACGCAAACTACTTCGCCTGCCAGCAAGATGTTGCCAGATGTGAGGAGGCAGCTGCGACGAGTGAACTGCCTCAGAAAGGGAGGGGGCGTTTAACATGTGCCCCGCTACTCTAATCCTAGCCTGTTCACTTCGTCTGCCGCATACACCAACCACATTCACCAGGAAGCAGCCACAGCGCAACAGCTACATTAAAAGTAGAGTTCCTGAGCACCTCGACAGCAACAAAGGTGTGTGTTAATGTGCATGTAAATTAAAGGGTAATTTATTTAGTTGAAGTGGTTTATTTGTTTGCTCTGTGTGTAACCTTGAGTCAGTGTTTTTTTAAGTCAGTTTAAAAATGTTGGTTTCCATCCCAGTGCTAAATGTCTTGTACACCTAAACTACGAAGTAAGGATATTAAAATTGTTGACACTCCAGTAATGCACTGTCCTGCACACCATAATATATCTTGAAAATGGTATTGTATGTTTTTGAAGTGCAATGTTATTTTGTTTTGCCTATTAAATCAGTACATAACCTGTTCCCAATCACTGTAAACAATGCACGATGTGCACCCGACGCAGTACATGATAAGTGAGTAGAGATAGAACCACTATAGTATCCAGGGCCATTGTGTTTTTATTAATTTTAAAATGGTTTTTGTTATTATTGAAATGAGTTGTATTGAATGTGTTGTACGTAAAAGACGCCCACGTCTTTATTGAATCACAAGTACAACTGTGCAATGACACATATTATTTTTTATTTCTAATAATTTTTATTTAATATGTAAATTGCATACAGACCTCTAAATTATAAGTTGTGATATATAACATAATATTATGCCAGTAGTGACCAGTCATTAGTCGACACAGAACATTGCAAAGACGACACCAGAAGTGTGGAATTATTTGTGCATAATTGGTACAAATTTAATACTTGAACACATGGCAAAGTTAAGTTTACTTTCTTCATTTTCTTCTTTACAGATTGTTCATAAGTTTGTCAGTGTTAAGAAATTAATCTACGATATCAGATTAGAGACTGTTGATAATAGGTTGTAAAAGGGATACTTTAATAAAAGCCAATTTGGAAGATATAAACACTACTTATGTTAAGTACACGACAAATGTGAGTCATTTTATTTTGATACAATATAGTATTGTGGATAATAATAGGATTTTATCCCCGGGCGGAAATGGTTAGCCATTGATTGAGCTGCGCGCCATTCCCCAGTCAGTAGCGTCTTCGCCTCACCGCCGAATGGATGCATGGTTCGCGTACTCCCTGGAACTTTATGTTTAGCCGAATCACATAGTGTATCAATAGTCAATGTATATTTTTCAAGAACATTTAAGTTATTTTTGCATCCGGGGAGAGGGCCACCTGGCAGCTCAGTCCATCTTTATCTGGCTGGGACGTAATGTTCACGCAATCCATTGTATGGCATTCGCACCTTTTTGTCTGCACTACAGCCCTCCGTATTAAAGTGGAGTTTCTGAATGTATGTGCCTCATACAAGGGGTCATGATGAATAAATATTGGTATTTGTAAGTCACATCAATTTTATTTGTTTCTGGCCGCCTATCGGTCACGTAACCAAGTTATCATATTGTAGTAAAGTTTTGGCGTGGGGATGGCCTCAACAGTTCCCGAAGAGTTTTGGATGAGCGTATCGAGGGATCTCCAATATCCTCGACTAGCCTACGCATGTGGATTATAGTACACAGGACAACTGCAGCAGTGACGTTGGAGCATCAGGGGACCACATTTAGGGCGAACGGCCCACGAGCCCTATAGCATCTTCATGCATCACTGAGCGAGGACTGGCACCCCCCCCCCCCCCACCCGCCCCCCGCAAATTGAACATACAGCATCGAACATCATAACCTATAATCATTCCTGATGCCCAGTTTAAGATCACATCATAAGGGATTAATTATTTTAGAGGTTTTGAGTATCTCTTCCTCATGGACAGTTAGGTTTCATTATTTTTACTCCCTCTTTGATGAGTGCCCTATGTTATCCTACAGTGCTCGTCAGTTAGGTCAAGGATTTAGAATATATACTCATGTTTTTATTTATTTTCCTGCCATGGCATTACCAGGAAATAAGAGAGCAAATAACAAAGGAAATGGCTACAAAATATTTTAGACCAGCAAACAAAACTGAAACAAAGCAAAACATAGCAGTATCTCTATTTCAGTGTATTGCAATTACTAGTAATAATATGACCGACAGATGTACCCAGAGTGACCTTCTCAATGTTTCCTGCCATGTATGCAGGGTTATGTGTGTAAAATTACCTTAGACTGTTTCCGAATACTGGCCTAATGGATCCCTTAGGGTAAGGGGTCCATAGAAAGTGCATTCTAATAGATGTGGCCATAGTGTCTTAGTTTCAGAATTCTCGCTAGGGAAACTGATGCATCTCTTCACGCATCCACCACCAAGGGATGCGACACTGGCATCCACTGTCACATCCACAGATCCCTTAGCTACAGGATTCGTTCGTTATTTGTTTATATTGTTGTTTTCAATGATTTCACGTGCGTGGTGTGGCTGTGTGTTTGCTTTTCATTGATTAAAATAGATGAAAACTTTTGTTTTTTTTTTCTTTTAACAGTGTATAAATAGGACTCCAACATAATCGCGAAGATAAAATGTTATTTAAAATACTGACCGAGCAATCAATTTCATTAGACATTAATCATTTCAACAAATGCATTCGTAATTTGCATATGCTCATCAAACATACAATGTCATATTTAAAAGAAATCTAGATTCCTATTTGCAACCATCGTCAAGCAAAAATTGTAAAACCTCAACTCAATCAAGATTTTTTTCTGCAGTAAATTGTTGACATTCCGAAATACCATAGATATCACAAATAAAGATACAACTTCAAAGTAGTAAAAAGTGTATTATAGCTAGCGCTACCTAAGCGCTCCCTAGCTGTAGCAGAATTCGGATGTGATACATCCCTTCAATGTAGCCATTTCCAGAGTGGCTGTATTCATGAAGGGATATAGGGATGCGTGAGCAATGTACGCATCCCGTGAATTCGGAAACATCCGTAGTGTTATGCAGTATGATGCAGTTTCTATCTTTTGGGCTTGGCACTTAGGCCTCGAGGTCTATTGTTGTTCTTTACTCACAAAGAATTGTTTTTCATGTGCCTCAGAGCATCTTACCTTAATTCTAATTCTTATAATATATTGCTCTGGCGAATATTATCTACTTATACTGTACTCATTAGTAGTGTAGTATAAATATTGCCAAAACTATGTATAATGATTACAAGTGAGGATTAACCTTTCTTATGAAGTATATTTGTGTCACACACGACAACAAAAAATAAAAAGAAAAATTACAACAAAAAAAAAAAGAAAGACGAAATACAAAGCAGAAAAACACACAAATCTCCTCCAAGTAATGTTCTCTTCATTAGATGCAGTCTTCTTAGTACTGTATGTTGTTTTGTTCTATTGCATACTTTCCCTTAATTCTTCATATCAGTTATATTGTATTATTTTCTCCTTCCATTGAAGTATTCCACTTGCATGTTTTACTGCTATAATTATTTTCAAGCATTTTTCTCGGGCCTACTGGTTTGTGTTTAGTAGTCATGGTGTTATATATTATCACGCCTACTGGAATTTACTCCTCACATATTGATTCATTTATACCCTGCCAGGTGAGCAGTATTTTGCTAACTGCCCTTGCCTTATTATTCAGTCACTACAGTGGACAGTTTTCTATAGTCTGTAAGATACCTTAACGGAGTACTTCACCTTTATTACCCTTCCCCATATCTGCAGATATTGGTATTGTTTGTATCTACATTGATCAATAAAATATTTTATAACAAACTACCTTAGCGTGTAAGAGGATTGTAATTAGGTGTAAGATAGGTTATGTTATTCTTTTCTGTGTAATTTTTTTTTTCAATTCTTTTAATGTCTATATTCATATAACATACGGGCACTATGTTATATTTCTCGTCGAAAGGTGACTCATAAGTCCAAATGTGGTAAGCCCAATCTAGCTCTCATGCAATGCAATAATGTGGAAGACATTAATAACAAAGTTCTCATACCTAAAGACTTTCAGGAGAAGCCAAACTAACTTTCATACAGTGCTTCTACAATCTTTTATGTGTGTGGACAAACTTTACCTTACTGAATGAATACTCTCTTTACGGACATACAAAGTGCTACGGTGAGACACAAACTTTTAATATAGGGCTATCGCCATCAGAATATGAACTTTCGCCACAGGCATATCTGCCAATTCATTTTACTTTGCTCTGTTTTCAAATGTTTATATTGTAATTAACAATGTTCTTAACTTATAAGAGGTATCTCGGATAACAAAACCTAGTTCTATCGCACATTCATACACACAACTTAAGCTACCATGAAGAGTGTATATAAATTAGTTGTGTCAATTTTTGTGTAACTCGTCCTAAACTATAAGTGGTTACTTATCTGTCATAAGTAGCAATCAGTAATCCATTGATCATGTAAGTATTATTACTGCACTCTTGCTGACTTCTTGTAGCCAATATCACATTCCTTTCTCGACAGTTGAGCGTGCGTCATACGCTGCCAACTGTGTGATATACGTTTTCTTTTCTGCACCATGAGCACTTTCAATTGTGTAATGTCAGTTTTCTTTCCTGCTCCATGTGCGCTACCAACTTTTGCTGACAAATTTGTGTTATGTCTTTTTCAAACTGTTGTATTCATGCCTTACTACAGGCAATCCTGGCACATAGTTTTATACTTTATATCATAACTTCAACCAGCCGGCCATGCCTTTTACCTTGTTTTTATTAGCTAATATTTCTGGCATGTTGACAAGTGTTCACTAAAGATGCACCTATTACAAACTCCTACTTACCTGTGCCCACCGCCGAGCAGTTGGGGGAATTTTTTTTTTTATCTTATTAAATGTGGCAGTGGACAATTCCCCTCCCCCTCTTACTTTCGTGTCACAACATGTTCAGACCTTGTAATTCTACTATGGTTAGCGAAATTTTTGTGTCACTATTATATATTTTCTACCTACCTGCATTGCCTTTTGCCCCATCTAAGGACATAATGACTTATCTTATTTATCTTGTTCACCTTATGATTGTGAATTACTGCATTTTTTATTTTGTTTTCTATGGTGGCTTCTACTTGTAATTGCTCCCTCGATACCACTTTCTGTCCTCCAGGTATGCCACCCTGCACGACGTTCGCCACTGCCTTGAGCTCCTAACTTCCCCACCACTGATGAACCCCTGGATTCTTGTGCCTCTCTCACTCACCACCTATGCCACCTTCTACATCTTTGGTCTCTTACCCAGCCGTTTTTTCGATGAGGTGGGGGTAATGTAGCAATAACCTGTCATTGTTACACTGCCTAAGCTCATGCACGGTATAGCTGGTGGCCACGTGTAGTGGTGGCGCAACTGTACCCTACTTGGCCCTGCTATAAAAGACACCCTGCATGGTGCTGCCCCTCCTCCCCCCTACCAGCAGATGGCACCATGTATTGAAGCAGTTAAATTTTGAGTGAAATTGAAGGCTGAAGACAACAGAAGCAGACGACCCTAGGCCCAATGAGCTCTGAGGGCAACCAGATCTTCAGATATTTGGGGTGAGCATAATCACGTTTGCGGTAGGAAGCCATTCCTGTTACGATCCATCATCACTTCCCCTTTTGTAAAGTAATTACGGCAAGGTTAGAGAATTAGCTGCGATATACATATTGTGAGTCTTATAACTTCTGTTCAGCATAATTAATAACATAAGTGTAATCCCATTGTTGATCTGTAACGTAACTGTAATCTTATTGTTGCTTAAATGTAAATATATTGTGTTCTGTTATCTAGAGTTTTTTATAGTAAAGATATATTTTTTCATAAATGATACTTCTTATTTAACCATCATCTCGAGTACCCCCCTGTACACCCCTTACCGCCTTAAAGTAATTTAGAGTTTGATGTTGAAGAAAGTATAGAGAAGTTGGATACCGGTGTTAATTAGTAGTCAGGAGGAAGGAGAGTATTACAAATTGCATCAAAAAAGCAGCTGCAAACATTGATTTCGTACTGTTACTGAATTTGTTTATGTTCTTTCTATTCGTTACTTGGTAACAGTTCTGCGACATGTGGCCATACCTGTTACATTTTTAGGAGCGAGGATCTTCTTGGTATGTATTCCAGAAATGTGGTTGTTACTGAAAATGTTACTGTTCCTATGGTACGTTCTTTTGGAACTGGAACTATACAATGCCGAATCGCCATCGTCATATGAAAATTCGGATTTCATCAATGTAATATCCTGTAACAATTTCGCCTTGATGGAATCTCCAGTCACCCAGATCCCCGAACTTTCAATACCCATGATACTCGTATTTACTAGGTAAACCAGCGAGGAATATAGCACCAGTCCATTCATCACAGACTTGTAGACCAACTGTCGATATTTTGTGAGCCGAATTCACGATCCGGTTCACATATTTTTCCACAGAATTATATTCGTCCAATCTTGTAGTTATTAGAATACGTAGAAGACCGATTTTTCTCATCAAACAGGCATCCTAAAATACTTTTCGCAAATTTTCCCAAGTTCCCTTGGCAGTGAGCGTGTTTTGAATGTGCACATGATTCAATGGATCGGCCAATAAAATCAACTTGGATCGGTAATTTCGTGTTGCATTTTGCATCGGTATCCTTGCCTATAACACAATCCCAAAGGTTTAGATCTTTTAGGTATGCCTGAACAGCAAACTTCCATGTGTCGTAATTTTCTCTCCCTTTGAGATGCTAAATGGAAAGCACAGCTGGTTAACTGGACATAGCGGATGGAGTTTTGTATTCCCACACTTGAGATCGCATATATCCCTTCAGAAATATCCGGCTCAGCCGATAACCTGTATGAAAGAGAATTCTATGGAACTTGTATAGGTAATTGATGTATATACACGACTTGCTGAATTGAACGAACTGACCTCACTTTTATTAACATACAGAATGCCACAGGTTAGATACAGCAACGACGCCATTGCACACAAGACTACAATGTGGAGAACCGATATGACATCTACAGGGCAGGCGGAAAATCCATCTAACAGTGTTGACTCAACTAATATTCCAACACATATCATACTCGCTACTAACAAAAATAGCCAAACATCCATTTCTACATATTCGGTCAGACAAACATTCTGACTTGTAGTACCTCCAATACCTGAACAGAACATAACAAAACTAAATATATGCAATCTTTTCCCTTAGACCAAATTGGTTGTACCAATCACTATCCTTCATATAATCCATGACAACAAAACAACCACATAAGCATTTATATGAAATATTTCAATGAATTACTCAGATAAACAATATAACAATCATCATGGTCATGCGGACTTATACATCATCTTCAGTCAGATACGACCTCAAACACTCAATATAGTGTCAAAGCAATTGTTATTGAAGGTGGATAACATATCCCATCTCACATTCATAAAGAGGTTTCCCTTCCTTTATTCTCAGATGACTTTTTACTAGAAAAATGATTTCATCAAAAAGTCCCATATGTCTCTTCTAATTACAATTTAAATTACCAATGAAGTCCATCTCAATAGCTACACCTAATATGTATATACATATATTTAATATGGGCGGTGTCAGATAACCTAAGTCAGCACATAGCATGTCTGCACCTATATGGTGTCAGTTGATGATGAAATGAATAAAACAGTTGTCTTCAACACACTTTATTTTTTTTCACACACTTATCAAAATTCATAGTATTACTTACATACACTCAAACATATTTTCCATTCCACAAAATCATTTATGCTTTATACTTTTTCTATAATACAGATAATATTGTGAACTGTTAAGATATGTTTATTCGCATATGCAGCATTGCAGTTCATTTGTATTGTAAAGGGCTTTTTAACATCCCCCGATTTTATGCTTGAAAGCTTAGCAGGGGATGGCTTACAAACAAACTTATAACCTAACTTAAATTAACACCCATGCCTAACCTGGGACTCGAACTCAGAGCTTCCTGCACCCCACATCGGTGATGCACTAACCGACTGAGCCATGGGAGGTCGGCCATTGCAGTTAACATATAAGTAAGTCTTGTAGTTAGTGGCAAATGGACAGTTACTACAGTCATCTTGTCTGGCGCTAAACCTAGTCGCGAATGTCTTGCTGCAATACTTGCACTGGATTCCCGATGATCGACAGACAAATCCTTTACACTTCTTCTTACACCCACATGTGCTAGATCCTTTAAGTCTCTGGCTACATATACTACCATTGCCAATTGCCATGCAGACCATTGCCAATTGGGTGCGCCATGCCTCATGTGTCCATATTCACGTCCTCAATGGTTTTCCACAGTTGACGTGTGGTGGTAGTATTGTTACACATGCTCGTTTTTTCCAGAAAAGTGAAGTAAATGAAAAAGGGATCTGGTCTAGGCTTGAGATACGGGCACTAATTGCACAGTGGCAATGACTGTCCATTAGTAGTATGTGGCCTCTCGGCTCGCAACTATCGCCTATGTGCACAACGCATGAGGGGTGGTCCTTGACGTTAGGTGAATGATTCGCCTAGACTAGCCCCTAGTTGGGAATAGCCACTTGAATTATGGTGTGCTAGAGGATGGGGGAAATGAGGCACAGTGGATAGGAAATGCTATTTGCAAGGGCGAAGGGCGCTAGCCCACAGTGAGAGAATGAAGTTACACTAATAAGATTATCATTGCGATCTTGAAATGCTGTTTCATGGCGTGGACCTGACTTACGTTCCTGTACCATGAGGATGGTATTTAAGAGGGCTATAATCAAGAACACCGCCAGGTAAAGTGTTGAAATGGTCTTATTTCTAAGATACCATGCTACCAGGGACTCAGTTTGAACAAAAGTGAACTCCTATTGGGTCGTGTTGGCCGACGACTGTTGGCCTGCCCCCATGTCCACATCTTGATAGATGTTACCAGTTGGAATACCTTTCTGCCAACCATAAATTACACTCCAATTGCTTCGTCTAGTCAGGGATGTCGGCCCCCCTGGTACGCCAACACACTCCCAAAGGGTAATTTTCTGTACCCAATGCCATTATTAAAATAATATTGTCAATACAAAATTATGGAAATGTTAAGTAATTGATAGGTGGTTAATCACTATAAAACATTTATATAATAAATTTTTTCCCATCGGGGCACTGACGTCTACATATCGCCGTTCTAGCCAGGCATGCTCTTACACAGATAAAATGGCAGTAGAGCCTATGAGCTTAAGGGGTATATTATGCCTCGGTTGTGTAAGAGACGAACCAGGGGTGAGAGACCGAGTACTCTGGGGAGTAATAAACAAAAGTTTCCTGTATACTAACATGAATTAGGCATAATTACGTAATGGTTAATGAACAAAGATGAAGTACCTGGAGAACAGAGGTGTGGTGGTACTCTCACAAGATCCCCGACACGGAGGCCCCTCGCTGGCCGACGCTCCAGCCCCAAACATCACATACCATATTTTTACATAAGGAGAACCACAATAATTAAACAAATAGGGCTCTACAATGCCAATGCAATGTACATATAAATAAACAGTTAAAATCAAGATATAAAAGCGCATATTATAAACATAATAAATACACACGTTCGACCAGACTGCATTTCAGGGGCAACCTAACCTCAATATTAACAAATATTAATGAACAATAATATCTTTAGAGGGTGTCTGTCCCCAGTCCAGTTTATTATGTCCATAGTATTTGTATTCATGGAAAAACATGTGAGTTCACACTAATCAGTATTAAAAGAAAAAAAATAGTGGCTATTTTCCACGTAACTATGTGCACCGGTCCACTTTTACGAATCGTTTCGGAACATGGTAGGAAAGGCCAATATATCAATGCTGCCAGTACTGGCTGAACACATTTTAATAATATAAACTATAGAAGAATTTGCAATGCATAAAAGTTACGTTAATAATTATTATAGTCCATTCCCGATTGGAAGCTACTAATTGTAATATCAACCTTTGAAAAAACACTCTAGGCATAATATGTCAACCGATTTTTACAATAACTTGTATTCCACAAATATATAACACTGTGGTTAACTTTAGAGTATTGTATTATTGAATAAATGATACTTCGCCTTAATATTGTCTATAACTTGTAATACTTATTTATTTTTAAATACAAATTAACAACAGCAACAGAAGTGAAGTGTTGGCAACGGACGGTGAGAAATAGTTCACAGATAAAATATTATTTTAACCTAGTTTTTTAGTATACTATATGTAAATTAAATGGTGCCTATCGAAATATTTAATAATTTAGGTTGCCCCGATAGCAACATATCTCATTTTTACAGTTTAAAATAACCGCATAAAATATTGTGAGTAGCCCATAATGGTGCGGTGTTGTTTTATCGAGTGAGAGCTACTTTGAAGCAACTGTCTGCTGAGCGAGGCTTGTCACTCTCTCTCTCTCTTTGTCTCTCTCTCTCTCTCTCTCTCTATCTATCTATCTATCTCTATCTATCTATCTATCTTTGTCTCTTTCACACTCGGGAATTTTCACCTCGCTAGTATGCGATAATAATACATGTATTCAATTGTAGCATATTTCATACTTATTACAGCAAAATAATGATTTTTGAATTTGTAATTTACAACTGAAAAGCGATTTTAATGTTTGAATACGTATTTTAATATATTTAGATATGATAGCGGGGCAGTTACCTAGTGAAGTTGGCAGACGTAGCGTGCCATTGCATAGCGTATTGCTTTTTGTCAAACGAAACGTTAATTAAGTCTTACTCCGAAAAATCCTTCAAATAAGTACATCATGTTTGTAGGCGTTCTGTTTTTTTAAAACTACCTAAGCAAGTTACAATGTTTTGAAATATCTGTGTTTCCATGGCAGTAATAAATATGCTGTGACGTGTGATTCGTTAATCATTGCATCTGTGAAATGGCGAGCCTTTGTGCATCGTGGTCGATACACTGGTCCTGTGTGTGTGATTTCAAATATTTGATTCGCACTATTTATATGTTTTAACTATGAACTGTTTTTTATGACAAAGTTAATTACTTAGATCCGTGTCTGTTTCTTTATCACAACGTGGTACCTATGCCCTAAGGGTTTTGAAACACAGTTGTGTAACATAATTTGCCACAATCCCAAAAGAAAAATTATAAGCCCAGCCTGACGAATTTCAATAAACCTAATAAAGACTAAGTAGCAATACATAGAAATATGAGCAGAATTAAAGTTAACGTAGGCTTATTTGAGTGCATATTCACCACTATCTCTTAAGTTTGGAATACAAAAATGAGAAGCACAAGTCGCGTGCTAGAATTCAATGTGCCTTTTAAACTGGTCGTTCCTTCGGTTTAATATTTATTCCAACTGAGTCCGTCCTTTTAGAGAAATGACCCAACACATGTCAATACCAGAAGCATAATTACAATTAGTACAGCCCTTTACTCGCAGTTGTAACAGTGTTAAACACAGTCGCGACAAAATACTAGCGTGCATTACATCTATTGAGCTATGTTGTAGAGACCGTTTATGTTTATGTAAAATAACCGTAAGAACTGTCTTCAATTCAGGAATTTTTGAAACGTCATTAAGCTGACGTAAATAATGTAGGAGTCCTAAACTGTGAATATTCATACGTAATAGTTTTTGGATTATGACCGAATTCTTTTAAAAGCTGTAAATGGTCAACAACATATTTGACAGATATAAAAGTAGAAGTCACATTTCAATGTTTATTTTTAGGTGTAACGAAAGTATACGAACAAATATACACACACAATGGAATGTAAACATTGATTTTGAGAGATGCTACATGGCAGTCACATGGCAATGTTTGTTTAAATTTGGCGGTAGGATACGAAATGGACCTGCAAGTCGATATTTAGCAGGGCTTTGAGAAATTTGCTTTCAATGGGGAATGGACTATAGCATTGGTATAGAGATGTCTAAGTGTCACAATAGACTCATATTTGGCCGCTCCAGGATATGAGCAAAATGGTTTCTTATAGCCGATGACTGTCAACGACTTAATAATTACGGACATATAGGATTACACTCAAACACACTAAAACAATTATAATAAAAAACAGAGACAATCTGTCTTGGTCTTACGTGACATGGGAAACTTGGGAAAATAAAACACGGACATAACATATAGCACAACATAAATATTTACCCTCAAAATGTAAACACTAAAGGTAAATAAAACATGTGACACTCGGCCTGACATATGTACACTGGTATTCGTACCAGGTTGTGTGATAACCTAACTTCTCATACTTGTGCACACTAACACATGTGATATAATAACATTTGACACATACAGTAACACTTGTAACATTGTAGGATGATGACGTACACATACAAAAATAAACATACACTGCACTCTCCCTAACAACTTTCATTACCCTAAATACACATGCTACACGCCACTGCACTTGACACATAACAGGCATATGGTACTGGTTCGTCGACTCAGGAGCTCCACTGTGATGTTGTGTTGCCAACTTGATGTCTCTGATGGCACAATGCTGTGAATGGTTTGAGGCCTATGTGCTGGCGACATCAAATGCCCTCCCCTTCGGAGGCCATTCACTCAGTGTTTCCTCTTCACACTCTGTCTCAGCATCTTGCCGGCAGATGACGCTTGTCTTATATTCGCAGCTGATACACATGTGGCTCGTGTTATTGGTGACATCGAGCTCTGGGCGCATGTGGTCGAGAACTGTCAACAAACTCCTCCTTGTGTTGTTGTTTTCTCACGAACGCACGTGGTCACAGATTGTAAACATTGCCTTGTTGATCTGCTGACCCACATGGTTGTGGAATGTCAACTCTCTCTTCCACTTCTGACGTTAGCTGCTGCTGCTCTGCTATGGGCACATATGATCGCAGGATGTCAACATTGGCTTTTTGTTGTTCTACCAGCCCACATGGCAATATTACTTCGGCGGTCTGCGATGCTGCGCGGTCTGCCGTTGTCCTGGAGGTGTGGCCGCAGGCTACACACATGGCATACCATTTTCTCTGACTTTTCATGCGGCGTGAAGGGAAGGAGAGTTCCCCTACTTCCGATTCATTGCTGCTGCTGTCCTCTGCATCATGCGGCAGCATGTGCTTGCAAAGGGAGGGGGGCGGGGTTTCCTCGCAACGTACTCCTCGCATCGCCTCATTTCCCATCTCGGTTTTTATGTTCGCCAGCGTGGTGGGTTTCTGGCATCTTAGGAACTCATTTACCTTTTGTACTCCCTGACGTTTTGTTGTTGTTACATCGTGTTGCGTGTCCCTCTGCAGCAATGTGGCGACATGAGCAGCTGTTTCCCCTGTGGACCAAATCTCGTTGGACATGGCCACTGTCCATGGGCTCGATGGCGAGGCAAACAATCTACTGACACTTGTAACCTCTGCTAGTAGTGTTGTAGCTCTGTCACTCTCTTCCAGATCACTTTGTTGTGGTGCGTTATCAACTTGTGTACTTGTTACCCTGAGGGTGTTGCAGTGTAATACTGCTTTTCCCCTCGCGCCTAAGCAGCACCTTGTAACATGTATCTCCCAGTAGTTTACTGATGACTTGTTGGCCGCTCCACTTCTCTGCCAACATGGCGCAGAATCCCTTGTGCCCTGCAGATTGATGATGCACCTTGACATACACAAACTGAACTTGTAGCAGTTGTGGTGGGGAGCGGGATGAGACATGCTTCCATTGCATGATGTAGCACCATTGGTTTTCCCTCGCTTCTCTCCCTGTGCATGCATGCCTCTCCTCTCTCGCTTCACCTCCTTCTGCACAGCTGATGCGATCACTTGCTCCACCCGCCAACTCGCCTGGGAGCGTCAGGTCATGGCCCTGTAACAGCTGACCTGGCGTCATCCCCGTGGCCTGGTTTACCCGTGTCCTCAGGATGAAGATGGCAGCAGGAAATAAAATGTAGTCGATGTGTTAAATGAGGTGATGAGTAAATGGTGAAACATGCTGTTGCTTGGGATCACACTGGAAATCCTGCATACGGTGTTGTTACATTCGGAGAGATGAAGAATTGAGATGGAGGGAGGGGTGTGAAATTTCCCTGCCAATTGCATCGTGATGAAGAATGTGTTGTTGACATGGAGGCATGGAAGGAGGGGAATATGGCCTCCCCTCTCTTGCTGCATAGCCGATCGATGACTGGGCCTAATGTAAACAAACACATGTGGCGAAAGATGCGTGTGCTGTCACTCCAAAACAGCACGCGTGATGTTGAAGAAATGCCAACCTTCCAGGAATGTCATTTTAGGCGAAAATGTTAGTTTCTCATTACTCTCATTTGGCTTTGATGGCCAGAACACTTGTTTAAGTTTTAAATGTGGACATGTTCTCTGTGGCAGCATTTAATGACATGAGCAATGTTCACACATGAGGCATGGCGCACCCAATTGGCAATGGTCTGCTGCGATGCGGGGAACCAATACACCAAAATGTTTCCACGATTTTCGTTGCTGTCTTTTGCTGGACACTGACTATTTACATTTTCGCCAATGCGGCGGTGATTGCATAACTTGCGCATGTTTCACACATGGTTTGTGCATCGGGCCTGCCGGGTAATGTCTGTTGATAGTCGGTGCGAATACAATACATAGCATTTTGGTTTGGCACGTGGTGATTGGTGATGTACCGGCAATGTTCTGCTCTGGGGTCACTGTTGCTAATAATTCAGTAGCGACTGTGCATATTTAAAGTTGTTGCGTGAATGTTCCTTTCTCACTCATCAGTTCACATTGTGTTTCTGTGTGCCTGACAGTCTTGATGGTTTTCGTGGTCTATAGCGGCACCCACTTTGCCAATGGTATCTCGTTACCGGACAGTATTTGTAGGGGGGTGTGGTTGTGACATTGGCGACGGCATGCCGCAGTCTGTTGCTGTACTGTAGTGCATGGTTGGTGCATGCTGCAGTCTGTTGCTGTACTGTGGTGCATGGTTGGCGCATCAGAGGCCATCGGTATTGTTTGGCTTAGCTGGCCATGTGCTGTGTTCATTATGTTTGCTGAAGTGGGCATGGCTGCATGTTATGATCGGAAACCAAACATCTCATTCACAGTGTTTGCCGAAGTACTGTAAATTGTACTTGTGGTGGTGTGGATTATATTTGAGCTGGTTTCTCGGCATGCTGTTGCAGTTGGCTACCCTGTGGTGTGAATGATAGCCATCCTGGTGCGAATGATGTGAAGACTGATGAAAAGTTACAGACCGGATGATGCGAAACGGTTATATCCAAGTCTGAATGTTTCATTTTTCCGCACTGTTGGCACATTATTGCTTGCATGTCAATATAGAACCCCGTGTTGTTCATTGAATGGCCGACGCGGATGTTATGACTGGTACAGATGCAGGGCTCAGTAGTACTAGCTGCTTCGTCGGACCATGTTTCCATGGCTCACAGATGACACCCACATCCGCAGCATGGTAGGGGTGGTTCCTGCCAGCACGATACATCACTGATGGAGAGGTTAAATGTAGGTGATCGCATCCCCTCGTTGATGCAGAGTCCCAAAAGGGCCGACCTGTGTCGCCAAACTGGTTGTGCGGTAACAAGGTGGGTTTCAAGATGGCAGACGGAAATCCTCATTTTGGCATACATTTCCATTTGGCTTTTCTCTGGCTTTGCCTCGTAGATTTTCCACATTCTGTTGGACCCTTCTTCTTGTTGCATTAAGGCAAACTCGACCAGTAGTGGGAATGGTGAGCAAAGCCATCCCTTAGTTGGGAATAGCCATTTGACGTATGGTGTGCTGGAACATGGATGGAATGAGGTGCAGTGGATAGGAAATGCTATTTGCCAGGGTTGGGGATGCCAGCCCGCAGTGCAAGCATGAAGTTACACTAGTTAGGGACACCTCCTCTCGGGTTGTGATGGCCGACGACCGTTGGCCTATCCTCATGTTCACATATTGATAGATGTTACCAGTTGGAATATCTTTCCGCTAGATTTAAATTATACTCCAATTGCTTCGTCTAGTCAGGGATGTTGGCCTCCCTGTTATGCCAGCACACCCCCAAAGGGTTATTTTGGCTACTCAACGCCATTATTAAAAACATGTGGTCAATACAAAATTACAAAAAAGTTGTAGTAACCGAGAGGCGGTTAAACACAATAAAGCGTTAGCATCCACCAGTGCAATTTATTATAAATTTTTCCCCATAAGGGCACTGAAGTTTAATACTGCTGTTATAGCCAGGCAGGCTCTTACAAAGTTAAAATGGCAGTAGAGCCCAAGAACTTACTTGGTACATTAAGCCTCGAGCGTGTAAAAGACGAACCGAGGGTGAGAGACCATGTACTCTGGGCGAGCAATTAACAAAAGTTTCCAGTATACTAACATGAATCAAGCAGAATTACTTAATGTTTAATGGACAAAGATGAAGTGCCTGGAGCACTTTCCCAAACATCATGTGACATAATTTTACATAAGGTGTAAAACAGTGAATGAAATGAAATGGATTCTACAATACCGATGAGATGTACATGTCTATAAACAGTTAACAAAAAATGTAAAAGCTCATATAAAAAATATAAAAATAAATACACATATTCGACCAGAACATATTTATTATGTCCATTCGATTTGCGTTCATGGCAATACATGTGAGTTCATACTAATAAGTATAAAAAGCGTTCAAAAATACTTTTTACAATTTTTTTTGTGTCTATCTACCACATATCCATGTGCACTGGTCTACTTTGATGCATCTTTTTGGAACTTGGTAAGTAAGTCCAGTATTTCAATACTGCTAGTACTGGTCGAACACATTTTAAATATATAAAATATAAAAGAATGGTTTTCAATGCATAAATGTTATGTTAATAATTATTTGCAATATTATAGAGATGTCCACGTGTCACAAATGCCTCGTCTGTGCACGTTCCAATAAATGCATAAAATGGCACCTGTAGCGCATGATATATCAACAACTTAATAATTCTTGATATATAGGATAACACTTAAACATACTAAAACAATAATAATAATAACATACTAAGAGACGATTTGTCTCGTACATACGTGACATGGGTAACGAGGGAAAATAAAACACTGACATAACATTGTCATTACATAAACATTAACCCTCAAAATGTAAACTTAAGGTAAACAAAAGCATGTGGCACTTGGCCTGACATATGGACACTGGTATTCGTATAAGTACATACCTGGTTGTGTGATAACCTAACTATGCATACTTGTGCACACTGATGCACGATGCAGAACATTAACACTTGTGGCATAAGAACATTCGACAAATAACTAACACTTGTGGCATTATAGGATGATGAAGTACCTATAAAAAAATTAATATACACTGCACACTCCCTAACAACTGATATAACCCTAGTTATACCTTCTACACACCACTGCACTTGACACATAACATGCACATATACTGGTTCGTCGACTCAGGTGCTCTGCTGTAATGTTGTGTTTCATTATTGACATGGCCCAACAAGGCCTGAGGCTTAGGTGCTGTCGACGTCATCGTGTTGGCTCTGCATAGCATGGATGGAGTGTCGTGGAATGTGGCACACTCCCCTCAGCATTGGACTTGTCCAAGATGGTGGTGATACTGATATCACAGAGGGTTGTGCGTACCCAAGATGGTGGACTTTTTCTAGTATCCAGGCGACAATGGCGATTTTCCACCAAAACTTCCTTTTTCCTGTTTACTTTTGTTCTTGTGTCAACTTTTTTTGGCATGCTGGCTGAAATGGTGCAGCGAATTCCGTGAAAATTCTCCAGCAGTGAAAATATAGAGGCAGAGACTCAAAGGAACTAGTACATGTGGCAACACGTAGTCTCACATGGGGCAAAAGACAAGAAATGGAAATTGTATAGGATTATTTGGGTGAAAATGTTTGGAATTTTGCCAAGAAAATGAGTTTTGGGTTTGGGTGTGTGTGAAAAGCCATAAGGATGGTCACAACTTGAGGTAATCTTTGGGTGTGCCATCGAGGATAGAGGTTATGTTGATTGTAATAAAAAAATTAATTAGGTTTTTTAGGTGGGCGCCAGTGGTTAGTCGAGCATTAGAATGATGTGGGTCGTGTGGCCGATGGCCCTGAAGTGGCATCCTCAATGTCCCACATCTGGTAACTGTTTCAGATGATGCTGTTTCACTATGTCCAAAAACGCCTGGTCTAGTTGTAGATATCGGGGCTTCCCACAAATGCCAATACACACTCCTGGTGAGAACTGTTTTGGGTCATTCTTACACCCATAATTCTTATATGACTTGTTATGCTTGGGTTATGTGGTCGAGACACAACCATCTTAAACAATATGATGCGATTTCAGCAATCAGGTTTATTTACTTCGAATTCTCATATGAACCAATGACAACAAATACTCAGTTTTTTGCAAGGAGTGCTCTATAACTGAGAAATGGCACTATGCCTACATAATGGTTACGGTGGTTTTATGTCCCGGCCATATAAAAGATCAACCGTCCACAAAGTGGCTCACTCCCTGGATTAAAACAATACAAAAGGTTTCGAAATTACATTAATTAACTATTTGTATGATACATGGCTGGTCTAGATGATGCTAGTCCGGGGAGGATGCATACACATGTCCACTGCATGATACGGCAAAGATGTTACTGCAGCAGAGTTGGTACAGAGCCCTCTGAGTGGCTATGCCTTCCCACAGGAAGATAAAAAACTCTTATTAATAACTGCATGATTACAATGAACGGAATGGGTGATGGCTGGGTAGTGGAAATGTGGCGAGACATACGAAACCCCTTTCTCAAATAAATATTTAAAAATATTCTTATTAAAATATATAATTGATGTAATGTGCGCCTTTCTGTGGACTAGCTTGCCTTTTGCCTTTGGCGCATTGTGAAAAGTAGGTGATTTGACACCTTTGATTATGTTACAATTAGTATGTCCTTTTTTATTACATCCGAAATTATGGCCATTTTGTGTTACACACCTTAAAACTAAACAAAACACTGTTAATATCTCATTTGTGCAAAAGTGTGGTAATGCCGCAATATGATCGCTTTGTGGACCGCTGTGTATGGACTAAGGACAACATATCCTCAACATCCTGGGGTCTCTTACTGGCCACAGTACAAGACAATACTGTACAACACTGACTTTTAAGATGAAAATCGGTATATTATATATAAATACAATCATACAAACACTATTACACTCCTAAAAATTATTTTCAATATTATACTGCATTTGCGGTTAGTTACTGTGATGCCTGGTGTGACCCTCGAATTTATCGTTAAGTGTGCATGGCATATAATGCACTGGTTGGGATACAAAACATGTTAAACACTCTTAAAATCTGAAATTCATGCATGCTCTTCATTAAAAACACAGCACACTAATTTAAATGATTTCAGGTAATGCACCAGATGTTAACAAACTGATGTAGCACACAACATGACGTACGATATTACACCTACACTTTAATGCACATTATTAATACACTCTACATTTTTTAGAAAATAAAATAAATATAAACAGACCATCAGGAAAAAATACATAAACAAAAATTAAAATATACAATAAGCACTGCATTAATGCACGCATGATAGCACGAGGAACATAGTGTTACACTGCTGTTCTCACATTGTGATGTGGATAATGGTTGTGCTGTGGGAAGGTGAGGTAAACGGGTTGATGGTAGTTGTTGCATACGTCATACTGCTGCTGGTTTTTCTGCGACTGCCTTTGATGTTGCTGCTGACTTATCTGAGGGGCCCTTTAATTCACCACTCCCAACTCCCCCACCCCCTGCCATTCTGAGCTTTTAAATATTTTTTATTTCTTTTTTTTATTTTTAAATTGCGAGCCATTGCACCAGCGTGAGTACTTTCTCAGTTCTGGGATTGCTAGGTTGGTTGCTGGCACTCGCCATTCAAAGCCCAGCTCGTCTCTGGTTGGCCGAGTCGATCGTCCAATCAGGGTTTGGTCCCCTCTTCGCTGGGATGACTGTGAGCTCTGACTAATCAGCTCTAAGCTCGCTTCTGATTCGCCAAGGTGGCCAGCCAATCAGGGCGTGCCACCCCTCCTCTTCTCGTTGACCTCTTGCAGTCTGCTGGCCTCCTGCCTCGCCAATCCTTCCATGACTTCTCTTGTCTCTTCCTCTCCCTTCTCGGCGGTGGCGTGCTGTCTGCTGTCGAGTCGCTGGAGTTCCTTTCTGGTCGCTCTCCACTCGCCGAGCCACTCTGTAACTACGACGATCGTGACCACAATCGCGAAATAAAAGCTTGTCAGACCTCTCTATGCTACAGATATAACATGTTATCATATATGCATGACATTAAACATACTTTATATATGGCTTCCATATAAAACAAGGATTTAAGAAGTTCATAAAACCTCTGACACTTCTGATAAATATAGCGTATTTCAATTATAGGCTATTCACGGTAATGTGAGCACTATTTAAGGCCCTTCTAAATTTCCCTTTCTTACAATTTCCTTCCTCCTGCTTTTTAATATAAACATTGCAATGTATACATATCACCACCCTTAAAACTTAATGCATGGGGCTAAATAAGATATATTTATTAGTGGTTAATGACTGTGGGTAGGGCCTCATATGTGTTCACTTTACCGTGAACAGCTTATACTGCTCTGGACTGTACTCGGTATGCACTGGCCGAGTGCCATATGTTGTAATTACTTGAACTCACGCTGACAGCAGTTGGATTTTCGTATTCCAATTTGCGAGTTGCACTGAATGAGTGCGCACCGAGAGCAATTTTTCACGCCCCGCGTCTGGAGTCAGTTTTTTTCAGAGCAATATAGTGGCGATCTGTAATTATGAAAACATCAGGAAAATTATTGTAATGTTGGATATTCTACAATATCTGACGTTTCGGCAGCTGAATAATATGTAATAGATTTTATGGGACAAATTTTCTCTTTGTATACTGACGATTACGTTTTTAATTACAGCGACGATGCTGTTAACTTCACCCAGTGATTCATGCATGCATTTGCCGAGTATTTAAAAGAGAAAATCGGAGAAAATTATCTGTACAGAATTTTATAAATTTCAATTTAAATACTTTTATCAACATCTTAGGTCAAGCATTTTCTCCAAAAGATGATATGTTGTTGCAAATGTTTTGTGCTGCTTTCACGGCAATTTCCAGTGGTCGGTTAATAAATAATATACACTCGTTTCGTATAATCATGTGACACATGGACTTTTTCAGGTTTTAATGATCATCCTGTGTGCACCCAGGTCACTAAATAGGAATATATTTTTTTTTACATTTTCTGATAGTTAGGTGCAATTACTATGAAGTGGTCATATCTATGATTAAATACAATGGCTGCTGTTAAGGTTATGTGTGTGTGTTGCAATAATTTCACTGGACGTACATATATTCCTGCTGTGTTAAAAGTTGTCAGGAAATATTCAGTCAACAAAAATAGCTCTACTTCTACAAGTGCTCAGACTCATTTTGGCTTTGAAACTGTCGATGAAAACGTGAAGTCTGAGAAAGGTAAACGCTTTAATCATGTATTTTGTCTTTAATTCAGTGTGTTGATTTGGTGTTCAAAAAACTATTTTAGTCCATTCCACTCGTAGTCATATCCAGAAACTAGTATCATGTCGCATTTGGCTGTATCAGAATTAATATAGTAACATACTTTATAAGTAATCACAAATGCTTGCTCTTGATCTACTCGGCCACGCCTGAATTCGCGCGCCAAGGGCCCTTGGAGCCGTGCTACAATGACGCCTCAAGCTCTGATTGGCCCACGTGACCAGGTGACGTCATTAGTCATGTTCCCCGCTTGTCGTTTTTCATGGAAGGATAAAAAATAATTTACCAGCAAAATGTTCGCGTAAACTGTAATAGTAGTTATTCCAAAGAAAGAATTTAAATTTTGAAAAAACGCATTGCGAATGTAATTTAAATATGTTCAAAAAACCGATAAACAAAATAAACTACTATAGTAATCAAAATCGCCTTATAATCAACAACTCGAATTTATACCAGCCAAATACTAGTATATCTAAACAAACGAGTATAAAACAAAATGGCGCAAAGCATTTACTGGTATCTGGTAGAAGTTCCGAAAACCAGTTTGTTGTGGCAGCTTAGGATATCTATTGTACGGTAAATTGTGTGTGAGTCTTGTAATGTCAGCCAGGACAGAGGACCGACGACATACGTGGACAGGGGACATGGAAATTGTAGCAGGGCTTTTAAGAGCCTTGCTACAACTTCCATGTCCCCTGTCCTCAGTCTTTTCTGATGTCGCAAGCACCAATTGGCCCACCTGATCATGTGATGTCATGAGCCTTGTCCTCACATGTACTCTGCCCCCCCCCCCCCGACCTCTGCAGAATAGTCAATTTCTAATTTCTTGTCCCCTGTCCTATAGTTTTTCACGGAAGAATAAGAGGTAGTTTTTCTAGGCAGCTATATTGTATAGGGGGTGGAGCTGAGGAATATGAGGAAGGAAATTACATATAAAGCAGCGTTTGGGGGGCAAATACCAGGGATTTGGAGGAAAGGGTTAGTTGTATGAGAGGTAGCAGGGTGGCAAAGGTTGTTCTCATTCATGTAGGGGGAAATGACCTGGCTCATAGGGAGGTGGGGCAGGAGGTAGAACGGGACCTCAGGGGATTGCTGAGGAAAGTGCCAGAGAAGTTCCCTGGAGCTAGGGAAGTAGTCAGTGGCATGCTGATTGGGAAAGGAGTATCCTATAGGAAGGCAGTGGCTGCGAGTGAGGTATATGAGAGGGTGTGTAGGGATTTGGGAGCTACATTTATAGATAGTAGGAAATTGGTTGGCTGGGAAAGTGTAGGGAGGGACCAGGTTCACCTGACAGAACAGGGAAAGAGGATTCTAGGTGACCTGCTAGGTAGAGAAGTAGCTGGCTGCATGGAGAGGGTCAGGGCGGAGCAGCAGTTGTTGAAATAGCAATCAGTTAGAAGTAAGGAAACGGAAGGGGAGAGAAATGGAGAGGATAGCATTGATGAGGCAGCAGGGGTGGAGGTAGGAGGTAAGCAATGTAGGATGGTAAAGCAGAGTACTAGTATAAAGATAATGGTGGTGAACTGTAGGAGTGTGTACAACAAGCTGGAGGGCTTCTGGGGAAAGGTTGAAGGATATGGGTCGGATATAGTGGTAGCCGTGGAGACTTCGCTGACTGAGGAAGTACTGGACATTGAATGTAGGCAGGACAAGTTCACCATCTTCAGAAGAGACAGGGATGGGAGAGGAGGAGGAATAATGGTGTGTGTAAGGAAAGGGCTAAAAGGGGCGGTAGAATGGGTTAGTGAGGATATTGAGGTAATGGATATTAAATTGAGTGATAGTAGTAATAGGAGTATTACTTTGCTGGCAGCGTATAGACCACCAGGACAGGGATGGCAGGCAATTGAGATGATCAAGGAGAGGGTCGATTGACTAAAGGACAGGCAGTGGGTGGTTGTAGCTGGGGATTTGAATGGGTAGCATGATGCAGGGAATGGCAGCACAGTTAGTCAACAGAGAATTAGTCCAGGTAGTAGAAACACCTACAAGATGGAATGTGGAGGGTGTTGGGTCAGTGCTGGATGTGGTGTAGGTCAGATCTAGGAATGCTGTAGTTGGTGCAATAGTATTGGATGGTATAAGCAACCATCATATCCCAGTTGTGGAAATTGGGATTGGCAGGATGAGGGAAGTGCAAATGGCAGAAAGGTTGGTGTGGCAGTATGGGAGAGGAGACAAGGGGGCAGAAATATTCCTGAGGGACAGGTTTAAAAAATGGTCTATGGAGGAGGGTGTGGAGGGAGTTTAGAGGATTAATGGAGGTTATGTTGGAGAAATTTGTGCCAATGAAAAGGTTACGGACTGGGGGAGATCCGCCATATTATGGACAGGAGATTTTGAAAATGAAGAGGAAGTGCAGAAAATTGCATGCCAAGTGGAGGAATGAAGGGATGATAAGATCTAAAGAAATAATTAAACAAATGGGTAAGGAGCTTGAAAGGAAGATCAAACAGGCAAAGAATGTATTTCTGGGGAACATGGTGGAAGGACAAGGCAGGGAATGGGGGAAATTGTTTAGGTATGTTAGGAGGTTATGGAGAGGGGAGGAAGGGATGGTAGGCATGCGACAAATGACCAAGAAAAATCGGAGATGCTGCAAGGACAGTACTTGTCGGTGTTTGAGGCAAAGGAGGGTTGGAATAGGGTGGTAAACAGGGTTCGGGGGGTGTTTAGTGAGTTTAAGATGAGGGAGTGGAAGATAGAAAAGGTAATTAGGGGTTTGGAGAGCAGTAAGGCAGGGGGACCAGATAGGATAGGAAACGCAGCACTAAAGTTTGGTGGCAGGGAGTTGGCGAAATATTTAAAAGTGCTGTTTAAAAAATCCTTAGGAGAGGGAAAGTTACCACAAGATTGGAAGGATGCTATGGTGGTACCTATACACAAGCAGGGAGAGGATAGGGGGAGGCCTGGCAGCTACAGACGGGTGAGTCTCATATCAAGTACAGGAAAAGTAATGGAGAGGCTGGTGGTGCAGTATGTTTTGAGGGTTATGAACAATAGGAATTGGTTGGAGGAGTCCCAGCATGGTTTCAGGAGGGGTTACTCATGTGAGACTCAGCTGGCTGGGTTATTAGAGGATCTGGTGCAGGTAGTTGATGAGGGGAAGCAGGTGGATGCCTGCATCATAGATTTTGAAAAGGCATTTGATAAGGTGCCCCATGGGACATTGATGAGGAAAGTGGAGGCGCTGATACCAGACAGGAGGGTAGTGAAATGGATAGGGGACTTCCTCGGGGGGCGAAGACAGAGGGTGAAAGTGGGGGGGGGGCAATATCGGAGGAAGAGGAGGTTACGTCAAGGGTACCACAGGGAAGCGTGCTGGGTCCTTTGTTATTTACCGTAATGGTAAATGACATGGGTTTGGGGATTAGGGGAAAAATCAGATTGTTTGCAGACGATTGTGTTGTGTATGCTGAAGTATGAGGGGGGTGGGTGGAAAGTTGCAGACGGACATTGATAAGATATGGTTGTGGACCAGAAAAAATAAAATGAAGATAAATGTAAGAAAAAACTAAGGTAGTGAGGTTCACAAGGAGGAAGATGATAAGCAGGGACATGTACATATGGGAGGGACAAGAGATAGAAGAAGCAGCAGAATATAAGTATCTAGGGATTGTACTGCAGGGAGACCTCAGGTGGAAAAAACAGGTAGAGAGGGTGGTAGCAAAGGGAAGAAGGGCTCTGGGTATGCTGGAAAGGGTGCTGAATAGAGTCAGCTGTGAGGTGAAGGAGAATGTGTATGGCACAATGGTACGGCCAATGTTAGAATATGCTGCAGCAGTATGGGACAGGAACGAGGAGGTGGAGGTGCAAGAACTGGAAAAGGTGCAGAGAAGGGCAGTAAGATGGGTGAAGGGTAGGTGGAGAAGGCAAGGGTAGGTGGAGAAGGCAAGGGCAGGATGATGAGAAAGAAGGGAACTATAGGCCATCAGTGATGATGAAAGAAATGGGGTGGAGCTCATTGAGGGACAGGAGGAAAGTTGAACGGTTAGTTAGGATGTACAGGGTGGTGAATGAAGAGGGAGGATGGGGAGGGCTACACTGCAAGCTAAGTAAGGGGGTGTTTAGAGGAAGAGGAAACAACAGTGAGAAGCTTCAGAGGGTGTGGAGGAGAATGGAGCGGGGTAGGCAGTCCATGCTTGTGAGGTCTGTGAGGGAGTGGAATGTGTTGAGGGAGGAATTGTTATCTGTGAGAGGGGTTGGTAAATTCAGGAAGGGAGTGGAAAAGGAGTTGGTTGGGTGAAGGAGAGGTGAGAGAGCTCGCCACCGGGCGGTAGCCTAATTGCGAGTGTATGTATGTATGCATGTTATGTGTAACATTTTGAATCATATTTTACTAGCGAAATGTGTGCATAATCTGTAATAGTAAACAAAAACATTTGTAAAGATCAACATTGAAGCAAACGTGGAGTGTGCCAGTGCTGAGTGGGACTAATGTTGTTAATAATAAATATGTGCCCAGTTATGGCCTGAATTATCAAATAAAAACAGGACTTTCAGAAATACAAAATCAAGTGAAAATTTATTCCAATTTATTCCAAGGGCAGAAAATGCTAAGGAGGTATTATAACAACTGACCCTAACTTGTCCAGGGGGTTCAATACCAAAGTGGTAGTGAGTGTAATGGGGGCGAAGACTTCTTCGGGGGTTGCCGTATGAAGGTCTGGAAGACTTCTAGAAGGTGGTTGATCTCTCATGAGGAAAGAGGTGGCAGAGATCTCCTGCACGAGGTGGTGGAGTGAGTTGCCAAGGATGCAACTGCAGTTTTGGGGCTGCTCGCTGTGGGTCCTTTGGCTCCCTGCGACTAGTTGGATATCTTCAGGCTAGAGCTCCTCCCTTAGTAATGCAGGCCACATTCTCTCAGGGGAGGCTGCAAGTGTGGTTTGCATAGCTTGCGAGATGTGTTGCTCCCGCAAGCTATGGGACAGCACTGACCTTCGTAGCTGCCTTCTGTCGCACACGGGAGTGATTACTGGACACAGTATATCTTTAATAATTCCATAGACGTCTTGACTGCCGTGTCCTTAGGGGTGTGTAGGTTGTCTCTGGGAGCAAGTTGTCCAAGGTTCAAACCCTGATTGGAGTGTCTTAATGTCATGTGAAGATGAGGCAGAGTCAAAATTAATAATTATGCCATTACATGTCATGCATCAAGGTGTGGTGGTAATTATTACTATTCAAGTCTTTTCTGAGAAACTTCAAAATAATACTTGAAAACTTATGGACATTACTAATCACTATACAAATTTTATCACAATATAATTTACAGAGTGTGTGTGTGTGCGCGCGTGCGTGCGTACCTTGAAATGTGATAGTGAGAAGGGTTTGCATACTGGTGCCACGTAGCAGTGTCATGCATACAACGTAATCAAGCTAAACCTAACTTCACTATATATTATGTAGTTATAGTTTATATTTTGTGTTTAATTACTGTGATGCTGTGTAAGTGATGTTCAGTTATAGACCCCTCATGTTCAAAAATACAGTTTAAGTGTAGCCAAACATTATACACCGACCTCAAACTGCAATTCAAGGCATGCCAGCAGTTGTTTGTAGGTAGCAAGTATGAAGTACTTGGACATTTGGGAAGCTTTGAGTTTCATGTAAAAGGCGTATTATATAAAAGTGGTTTCCCTGTCCTGAAGTTCTCAATTTTACATAAATTATGTGTATTTTACCCCACAAATTTGCCTACCTTTTTCTGAATTTTTTTTATTTGAAAAAAAGCTGCGATGAGGCCTACTGAAAATTCATCAAGTAACCATTATCCTCCTAAAGGTTTGTGTATGATTTTACAGTGACCTCATAATTTTTCTTCTTTAAACCAAGGCTGTGTACGAATTCACTGTAACAAACTCACATTCACTCACACATTCAGTACCTACCATTCCGTATATTCCCTTAATCTCTGCACGATGAAGTGGGTATAAGTTCAAACACCCCTCTTCATTTCACAGTTTGCAATGCATGTAAGTATATGATTAAACAATTGAAAAACGAAAACTTACAGAGAAGGGCGTGAAGGGGACATCATTCGTGCCCTTGGCTCGAGGGGACGTTGTAGGGTGCATTTGTGACCGTACCACAAATTTGGATGATGAAAATGTGACCTAACTGCCTCAGTACTCCTTTCTAAGGCACAAAGTCAGGTAGAGGCCCTTGGCTGGTGAATTTGTGTTAACTGGTTGAGGAAGATACTAAGGACTTGAATAGAAGTCCACTGCAGTTTAAGTTAGACAGTGTGCTGAGCTCATGCGTACCCATCTCATTTGCTGTATTGCCTATACATCTATCATTGACTTATCATTGGCCCCCAGGCACATGTTGTAGGTAGTGGGGTGGAGAGATTGGGTTGCTAGTTACATAGAGGTCTGGAGAGCAGATGAGGTGAAGTATGGGGCGGGGGAAACAGGAGATCCCCGAGAAAATCCACTGACCTGTGGCATCATCCGGCACAGTTCCCAAATGCGAAAGTCCGGGAGCGACCCCATCAGGAATCGAACTGCGGCTCTTCACCTGTTGTAACACCCTCTGATTTTTTTTTTTGTTGGAAGGATACTGCTGTAAATAATACATACAGACATTAAAAAAAATTCTTTTATCATTTCAAATCAAGTATGTAACACGAGAATCCAAGGATTAGACACTTTACTTGCCACAATAAAATATTACTGAATAAATGTCAAAATAAATTGAAACTTTTGATGGTACATCACAATTTATTATTTTATAGTTACTAGGATCCACTTGCATTTCTTCAGTGATTGGACATATTTTTGTTTTTACTACTGAATGCCTATACCCCCAGCAGAGCGTTATCACTAAACAAATTACTTTATTATTTAATAAAACATGGAAAATGTGCATAGGTCTATAAATTTTCTTCTTAGCTCAGCCAATTCCTCAACTTATATGGCTGAGGATTCACCCACTCCCTTCGCCCATCTTTTTCCAGCAGTGATTTGAATATAGCTGGGACCCGTAAGCAAAATATCCATTGGCTTTGTTTCGCAACGGGCTGCACGACTTGTCTTAACGCCAAGGGAGCATTGGCCAGTTCTGATTAATAAATGGTTTCTGGACTGATGAGCGATGAAGTCAGTGAGGATACTTAACTCAGATCCTCGCATGACTTGGTGAGGAAGCTGGGTGTTGTTGCTAAGTAGCTTCTAGCAGGCTGTCAGGTGCAACAGTGATCACAGTAACCTCATCGTCTGATGTTGCCAACATCTGCCCCAACTGTGCAGCCTCCTCTTAACAAGGAGCTGCGGTGGTTGAGTGGTTAGACTGCTCGCCTCCCACCATGGTGAACCAGGTTCAATCCCCGCTCAAGTCATTCCTGGATTTTTGCAAGTGGGAATTGTGCCAGGCGATGCTGCTGGTCAGCGGGTTTTTCTCGGGTATCGCATGTTTCCCCTATCCTTGCATTGCATTACTGTACTGTTCCATTCTCACCTTATTTCACACTTATCGGCACCTTGCTATTATGAGCTGCCTGAATCTCTCAACTCAATTCCTCTTAACAAGCATGTGTCAATGTGTGGGTAATGATCCATCAGCCATCGCTGCCTACAGACCCCCACCACTTCATGTACACATTCCGGTTTTCATTTTGTCCTGCCAACTCTATATGATGCTTGGTGGATCTGAGGTGAGATGCGTCAACTTGTAGTTTTGTCTTGTCCTTCGCACACCATAGTCTGGGATGGGGTATGCTAAAATACAAATCCTCTCCTCATATTCTAGAGCAGGGCACAAAATTTAAAGTCTGAAAGCACTAGCCAAACTAAAATCTTTTTTGCCACTATTTTATTGTCATGATTCTGAAAACGCCTCATCCATTGCTGAGCACACTAATGCGCTGGAACAGGAAGGTACTTACATTCTTTGGCTAGGGATGTTAAAAATAATCATTAAACAGTACTTTATTTTATACAGATGGAAAGTGCTTGATGTATCATTATGCAGGTTTATCATACATATGTTTACTAACCAAGCAACTGTATTAATTTTAGCAATAGCAGCAAATAATCTACAACAACTGACAAATGATATCCCTAATAGTCCGTTAAATCAAGGGTTCAATGTTCATGTTTTCTTGTCAACCAGACTCAAATATTTGCTCACCAATGGTAACCTGGCAGCCAGAAATTTTGTGTCATGCTGTAGGCAGCACCTTCCATGGATTTCAACTTTATTCAGGTGCCTTGAACTGTCATTGTAGGCTGTGCACCTGCCATCGAGAACAGCCAGGCTACAGGCTGCCATTGGCTGATGGGCTGCCTAGTAACTTCATGGAGTATGTAACAAGTGTACGAAAAACACACCTTACAACCAATACTCTGCCATGATCCAACCCCAAGGCCTCTTGCAACTTGTGCATTCTTTCCGCAGTCTGGAATATGCAACAAATTATCAAATTGCTCATTGTATATCTCCCAAGATTGCAACACCATCACTCGTTCTGGAATATTATGTGCCTTATGAGAATGTGCTGTACACTCCTAAGGGCCACTGGCTGAGCGATTAGCACGCTCGCCTCCCACGAAAGCGAACCAGGTTCAATCCCCGGCCGGGTCACCGGATTTTCGCAAGTGGGAATCGTGCCAGATGATGCTGTTGGTCGGCAGGTTTTTTCAGGGATCTCCCGTTTCCACCACCCCTTCATCGGCTCTCAAGACCTCGCTGTTAAGAGCCGCCCAAATCTCTTCACTCACTCACTCACTCTACACTCCTAGCACAAATAAGTATTGACAACACCAAGGATTATAATAATGTATTGACAACTTTCAACCAATACAAAACGTAATCGGATACAATGTGATGTACAAGTATACTTAACATTTACAATACAAACTTTCCTTTTGTTAATTGAAGGTGCACTTTTCATGAACTATGACTGGAATAAATTTCCAACTATCATGGCACACAACCTCAAAAATTATAATTAAATGGGAAGTATAATAAAATGCCATATGCACTCGAAAAAACAAGATTAAACAACCAAAAGGTTAAAAAATGGCTTGTGTGCCAAAACTCTCTAAGATTTGATTAAAGCTTAGCTGAAGCAAATTGTGTGTTTAAATACAACTAGTACATTTGCTACCTCTTGTATTCACCAAGTGTAAAACAATCTGATCATATATACCTTTTTATATATTAAAATAATTTAATTGCATTGGCCATTTTGGTTAAGAACTGTTGCCAGTGTTCACCACTTGTTACCAATGGGTAAAGAAGCACAGACAGCATAAATTCCACATTAACAAATACCTTAAAAGGTGCTTCTATAAACTCATTCATTGTAGTTATAATATCTTACGCATGACACAACACTTTAGTGCTAAGAAAATCTTTCTAGGAAGATACGTGTCTTAAAACGTAACCAACCATTTCACACAGTGGTCTTGTCTACCCACTGTAAGACCTTTTAATAACTCAGGAATCACACACGTATCCACCAACTTAATACCAAACATGCTGATTTGGCCTATTGTTATCCAGCATTAAGTTTAAAGAGGTTCCTAAACTTATACATAGTATTGATCACCAAAGGAGCGAACAAGTGTGTCTCAAAGATCGTTACCAAAATACACAACATGTTGCAAACAGAAGTACGTATATTTCATATGTTTTTGGAACAGGACTCTTGAAGGTTCACAAGACACACAACATTCCTAAGTTAAATAGCTGTTGTTAATACATCTCAAAGGCATGCAATAAACCCAGGAGTTCATTTACTAATTTTAAACTAAACATCTTGAATTGATCACCACTGGTTGATGCCGAACCGTAAGAATTTCCTTTTTATATTTGTTTTAATAACCAGCAAAACACCAGAAACCTTGACCACGATTTCATATGTTTTCAGCAATATCTTTTATTCACACATGGATGCAAGAGCGTGACATATACAGCCCTTCCAAAGCCTTCCGCACACAGTGACAATTTAAAACAATTAGAAAATGTTAGTTAATATATACAATTAGCAGAGGCAGCACACAGCCCACCAACACTCTGCTAAACAAATGAAACAAAAGTATGTTAAGAACTACAAGTCTGCAAGCCCCGAACGAGAGTCGTGGTCACCGACTGAGCACCGTTCGACAAACGTGGAAATAAAAACACCTGTTTCCAGATACCAAAATGTACGTGGCACACAAGCCCTCAAAGCTCAACCAAACTAACTTTAAAAATGAAGCCACGTTCATAAGAAAGCGAAATCAAACATTATGTGCTCAAACACCTTAAAAGTCTACTGAATTTAAACATTACCAATTACTATCACCATCACAAAAATACTATCGGTCGCCATGACTCACCATATGATTCTTTTTCGGAACATTACTTCAAAATTTAGAAGAAATGTGGTGACCACACACAGCACACGTAAATAATAATGACTTTACGAATCTCCAGTCTCATGATGTCAGCTGACTTCCATGACGAGTTCCTGACGATCCTGCGCGGGTCACTGTGCAGTAGTAAAGATGGGGAATCAGGTGCACAAGAATAAATATTAACACAACCACTTGGGGAAGGATGGGATAGCCAAGGAGAGGGGACGAGCTGGCCAAGAAGCGAATGCCGTAGCCACAAATTGATATATTATTATCGCATGATGGTAGTGCAGTCGCAAAAATTAATGCTTGTTGTCTATAGGCATGACTACAGGGTTGTCTGGGTAGGCCAATGCATCAGACCACATATTTGGAATATATTAAAAACTCTTTAATGTATTCTGAAGGTTAAAAATGCCCAAGTATAAAATAAATAAATTTTAACTCTTAGTATATTCTATTTTGTATGTTCATTAAACATTGCAGATACATCTATGCTCGCCTTGGCCACCCTGCATGTTAAATGTTTCCTGGATCGTTGGAATGGGACCACCCTTACAGAAAACTGGCCATGCCTGAGCTGTTGTCATTAAATTATTGTATTATTTACCGCTGCCCCTACTCTCAACAATAAGAACAATCTCGATGCAGAGGAAGTACTGTTCTTTATGAGTTGGGAGTCATGGTAGACCTTCTCCAGTGAGCAGCTCAGTTACAGCCTATAAACTCTTCACTCATTTGTAGAAAGATTATCAAGCTGTTGCACGACTACTTACTTACTACTGTTGCTGTTCATGCTTTGTCTTAAATATTGCCAGAACAGCACAGTAGATTGACACAAAAGGTGTGGTAGATGAATACCCAAGCAAACAGGCAGCATGCAGGCTGCACGAGATGTCTTCAGTCGTGGGTGCAGGTACCACGCTTACCATCTCAACCAAACACACAATGGCTCATGTAGCCGTAACATGAAGCTGAACCATAACTCAGCATGGTGTGACCATGCTACAGCTTCAGAACACCACATAAGTACACATTTTCTGGGAGCCATGCCAGTCGTGCAACGACAGTCGTATGCCCGGTTGCACCATCATGGTTCGAAACTCAATCCGAGATAAGATTTAAGACTGACACAGAAAACTGTTGCACTATTCGAGTTCAGAGCTGGATTGGAGATCGAGATGAAACTCATTTCGAACCAGGGTGGTTCAAAATCTTGATCAGAGATCAGCAGCCATCGTCGACAAACGTAGTTGGAAAATACGCCAACAGATAGAACTAAGTTCGATTGTTTTCTTGGGAAATTAAAACAACATTATACGCACTTGAGTATTATTCAGTAACATTCGTACAACAATTATTCACTTAAAACAGATAAAACATTGCACATCTAGTTCTATCTATAGTGAAAAATACCCCTACTTCCATGATGTCATATGTTACAAACCATTAGCAAAATTTGTCTCATACTTAATATCGATCTCTCACTTTGGAACAAAGATCGACAATTGAAGATCCAGAATCATGATATTTTGTTGGTGCAACACTTACATTGGAACAAAGATCAAACTGGATTGTGGTTCGGAACTAGTATTATTCTATCTCAGATCAGGGAAGATGTTGGTGCAACCGGGCATTAGTATGCAAGATGTTCAATCATTACCTAATTCATAAACACAATCCCAGCTATAGAACCATTCAATAAAGTTTGACATGACAAGGTAAATGTGAGTGTGATCACTGTTCCCACCTTCAGGCAGGATCAAAAATATAGACCAGAGGAGTCTGGCACTTAAAAGAACTGACTGACTTCCCACGCAAGTGCCGGCCCAAAGAATAGATGCAGTAGTAGAATGAGGAAGGGGGAGAAAACTGAAGTACACGAATAACAGCTCTACTTCATTTCAGTATCAACCATATTAAATATATGAGTATCCCCATCCATACAATCTCTGCCAGTGGGGCGGGCCTTAGATCAAACCAGGAACTTCTGTGGTAGGAAACAAGTCACTCATGAAAGTGCCAACCATAAGCATTTGACCGTCTCCGTAGACAGAATTGAGAAAACTAATCTTTGAATATTAAGTAATTTTATTTCCAAAAACTGTGCACCCTTTTCAATAGTAGTGGAAATTGTATCTTTAATTTTCGTATACTGTATACATGTGTGTTGTGTCTTATAATAGTTCCAAGACTGCTAGCAGGATATAAGAATATAGTCATGTGTGTGTGTGTGTTCCCCCCCCCCCCCCCCCACTTCAGTTTCGCTGTTACTTTTGTATTCATTATTCATTTAAACTTAATTTTTTGTTGACTAGACCATGACTACTAATGTTTATTATTTTGAGGGATTTATCATGTTTTCCCATAAACTGAAAGACATTGTCTATTGAAGGTAAAACTTTTTATTCCTACTCCGAGATCTTCTTTAAAGGCTTTATTCTGTTGTCAGAACTTATTTGGATGCATTCTTTCTCAACCTTCGTAACAATATTTTATAATTCAGTGAAGAATTGTTCATTTTGATTTTTTACAGTTTATGACTTATTTAAAAATGTGGCAAGCTCATATGATGTTATGAATGATGCTATGAGCTTTGGTATACATCGACTATGGAAAGATGTTTTTATGCAGCGTTTAGCTCCTACGAGGAACACTCAGTTACTTGACGTTGCAGGTGGAACAGGTAAGAATTACATTCAAGTATTAAGAAACTGTAGGTTGTGCTTCTGTTTGCTTGTAAAGTTGTGTATAATCTATTTGCAACTAATTGACTACTTCTGAAAGATCTGCTTATCACATTTTGTATCGTGCCGATTTAGCTTATGTAAGATTAACACCACCCTAGACCGTCTCACTTTATTCGTATGCTGTCCGAGAGAAACTGTGACATTTGTAGGAATGTAAGTACTGTTAATAATGTGAAAATTTGTGCTTTTTTGTGTGTGTGCACGTGCGTGCATGTGCGCACGTGCGTATGTGTGTGGAGCATTTAACTTCAGTAGTCCTATGTTTACATCTTACACTTGTACTACAATGTTGACTGGCATTTTGCCTGCCAGTGTATTCTTCTAGCATAGGCATTTCTTCAAAGGTTTATTTCAAAACTACCTACTTTACCATGAACATCCTGTGGGTTATGTCATAGTCATTAGCAAAACTGCATGTGATGAAAAACATGTCTGCGGCCCTGTTGTGTGACTTAAGCTTGTTCAGAGGTACTCACTGTTAGTGTCTATTATGACAACAGTCATAGACAGTTACTCCCAACTACCTCTATGGTATTATCTAAGACATCTCTGTTATCAGTGTCTTTGAGGAGGCCAACAATATTTGACAACACTGTCTGCTCTCTTTCAGAACCCTCACTCTTGCTAACAAATTTAATTTTTCGCAAGCTATCACAAATTGTGTAAATGAATTTTTAATTAGACATTGTACAATACAGATATTTGTTATGTATTACAATACCACAAAACAATTTAGAACTCAATGTATTGGTGTCGAACATACATTCTGAGAAGGATGTAGTTTCTTTTGCACATTGTGTTTTTTTTTTTTTTTTTTTTTTCCTCGCTGAATTAACAATAATTGTCCAATGAATACAATTTATTCCACTCTATAATCTTCACGACAAACGACGGCATTACTACATCTGACGAGTATAAAAATATACACAACCCAAAGAGTCCATGATACAGAGTTGACACAAAAGAATTATTACAATTATTGTACAGAATGTAGTACTAAAATCTACAGACACGAGTCCTGTAACCGTCTTCCTCCCACGCACCTAATTTGCAATTATATCCATGATTGTAAATTACTGAAATAATTAACTGGGAACACATAATACAAACAAAGATACTTATCCTAATCAGTCTAGTCCTACAGCAGTAAAAATGTAGAAAAATTAAAGTCTACAAGTCCATTATTTCTGGTGAATTCACCACATGTCCACATCTTTTCTTCTTCTGCTCAAATACCCTGTTTCCAATTTTCCAAACCCCCAGGAAACCTTTCAAAACTGTTTGGCAACGTGAAGCATATTGTTTTTTATTGCACAGTTTCTGCATATTACTAGAACTTACTGCCTTTTGATCTTCAACATTGTAGCTCCAATGGGTACACTCGTTGAATAGGGAAATATAATACTCAGTTGGAGGTTCTTAGTTGTAGCATCCTCACTTGTCCATCATGGCCTTCAATCAGATGTTTAATAACAGTTTAAGGTTGCCTGATCCAATGACGACAACTTCCCCCACTACTGGTCTTCTAGTGATTTGCTTCTTTGTCCAAGTGAACTTTCCAATATACTCCAAACAATAACTTTTTCTTAGTTCCTCGCATAATCATGTAGTCTGCGAGTCATACTAGAAGCTCAATTAGCATCACAATCTGGAGCACCAACATCATGGAAATATTGCAAGAACATGGAGGGCATTTACACTACTGGATTAGCATTGTCTTCAGACAGTTAAGTTAAAGGGCGAGAATTAATTTGTGCTTCGCAATCACAAATTATGGTATGGAGTTCATCTGATGTCAATGCAGTTCTTCCTAATGTTCGTCGAAGTAACTGTTTGACAAGGCTTACGAGTCATTTCCAAACCCACCATGCTGCAGAAGGTGGATTGAACCTCCAGTCGATCCTTTCAGTACTGCTGTAAGTGGTGATTTGTTCCCAATTCAATGCAGCCAACATGTTCTCTGCTTCTCTGAAGTTGGTACCATTGTCACTGTATACCACTTTCGTTGACTTAGTCGTGCTACAAAACGACGAAAAGCTAATAATAATAAGAATGATTCAGTTGATAGGAAAGGCACTAGTTCAAAATGGGTACCTTTGTAGACTGCACAGATAAATAAACTAATCCACATCTTCTGCCCATCTCGTATAATCGAAGGTCCAGGAAAGTCTATCCCAATTACTTCAAAAGTCGAGGCATCACTAACCCTCAGATCTGGTAGTGACGCAGAGCAAATATTAAATCTTCTCGCTTTGAATCTACAACAAATTACACACTTTTGTATAACTCTATGAACCATTTGTCATCCTTCAATAATCCAAAACCTTTTGCGGATGAGACTCGGAGACTATATGCTCCCACGTGATTGTATTTACAGTGCAAGTCATGTACGAACAAGTTTTTCCACAACAGTATATTTGGAGGGCAGAACCATGGGTGCTCGAAATCCAGCCATGTCTCCTTTTCGTTCAATAATTTTTGTATTAAATCTTGAGTCTTTTACAGGTTGTAATACAGATAGTTGATTATCAATAATTGGTGTAAATTACTCCTCTTGCACCAACCATATAACAGTTTGTTCTGCTTTTCACACTTACTGTGAAGAAAGCTGGCCAATTCTTCTCAACCTTACCGGATGGCAGTTATTCACAAAACGTAGAATCCAAACAGTCGTTCGTACAATATGCTTGTATTTTGAAAAGTACTGGTACATCCAGCTTTTATCCACTTTTGTATTTATCAATATGGTTGATCTCATAGTTCTATTTCGTTGTATTTCTTCTTCTGCAAATGAATGTGAAGAACATGGAATTCTTCTTCCTTTCTCTGTAACCATTTGGGACTCTCCCGCCATCTTGATTCAACTATTTTTTTCACTGAATTACCTGTAGGTGGTAGGCCTGCAGGATTAAGTTGTCCCATGTGTGTCTAGTCACCAGGCTTTGTCAGTTCTCTCACTTCTCTGATACGATTTCTGACAAATACCGACCACTCTTCTTGTTGTTTGATCCATGCTGTGATAGTCGTTGAATCTGTCCAGAAGTATATGGGAATATCGGTCCAGCCCAGGTTTCACAAAACAGTTTTTGCTAAGCGTGAGCCGATTGTTGCGGCTAGTAATTCAAGCCGAGGTACTGAGAGGTCTATGAGTGGTGCAACTCTTACTTTAGCCTGTAATAACTCCAGCTTCACCTTTCCATAATGCTCTCTGTGAACAAAAATCACAGCAGCTTAAGCCGTACAACTTGCTTTGCAGAAGACATGCAACAAAGTATTTCCCTGTCTGCCAAACACTATTTGTATTTATCTCCTTCAAGCGGGGAATATTCTGTAGCCAGGTTTCAAAAGGTTTACTTACATCGTCCCTCAAAGTTTCGGCCTAGTTTACCTTTTGCTCCCAAAGACATTGAACTAATAGTTTCAGATAAAGTGTTGCTGGTACAACACCTATTGGGTCAAAAATGTGTTGAGACATTAACAGTATTGTTCTCCTGGTTAAGTTTCCAGGTAGAACATACTTCTCCGACAATTCCGTGTTTGTGCTGAGTGCATCTTCCTTTTTGTCCCGTTTCAGTCCTATAAGTGAAGATTTACACGGGGTGGTTCCATCTTCAGTATACTCCCACCCTCGAAGTTCGAAGTAGGCTTTTGTTGTGGTGTTGCAAGAACAACTGACAATGTTTTCTATCTCTTCCACATTATCTAGGCCTGACACTAAATTACCTACATAGAAGCTTCTTCTCAATTGTTGAATAATTTTAGATGTATCTCACAATGACTCAAATGAAAATCCAGTACATCCTCAAGAAGGAAAGGACTGTTGGTAGTGCCACACCACTCTTGCATGATGGAAAACTCTGTTGGTTGGGCCCTTTCCACCAAAATAAAGTTGCTGCCATCTGGATGAAGTCCAATTTGTAAAAAAAAAAAAAAAAAAAAAAGCCTTTTTTTATATGTGCAGTTATCCCAATACTTCTTTCTCTAAACTTCTGTAGGATGGAAGGGATGAGTTGAATTAAATTAGGTCCTTCTTCTAGGCATTCATTTAAAGAATGGTAACCTTCCATTTTGGCAGACCCATCAAATACCGGTCACACCCTTCTTGTCGTGCTTGATTCTTTGACAACTGGCCTACGTGGTAAGTAATGTCCAACATGTACGTCCTTTGCGTCTTCTATAATTCCTTCATGCAACCAATTCTCCTGAACAATATTTAATGAAAACTGGCCAGCTGCTCATATGACTAAAACTGAGAAAGACACTTATTCATTTTGAGCTTCCTGGCAGTGCAACTCACTCGACCCAAGGCCAGTTGACGGGCGGTGGGCAGACCTCCCACATTTTCTTTCCAAGGTAGTTGGACTTTGTATCTTGTACCATCAAAACTAACATTATTCTTGAAATGTTCTACCACCACCACCCGAGTTCTTTCTTCTCTTGTTTGTTTCTCTGACTCCGATATCCTCTAGTTTCCATAGATCAGTGTAATTTGTTCACCTGATGTTTAAATTGGTGAAAGAGGTGCCCATCACTATGCATCCAAAAACAGTTTCCATCACTACAAGACCCAGTGACATCATCTCCCTCCTACCAGCCCACAGTTTACCTGCAATATCCGCTCCCATTAAAATTTGCACAGTTGTGTCAGAATCCCTTGCTAGCTGAATAAATTTTAAAATAATAATAAATAATTGCCATTATAAAGCCTATATAACATTTAACATCCGAAACTCTTCAATCATGATTTGATCAATAGTCACTGCTGGGATGATGGTAACAATGATCTATTGATCGAGAGCTTCAAATGAACATGCATAGTCACTGCTTAAATTCACAAGTTGAACCTGGAAACATTTGTGTTTTGTTAAGCCAGCCAATCTACCTCTGTAAAGCGAGTGCACAATATTTTTCTCTCGTAATGGTTTGTATCCAATTTCTTCCACTAGATTTTAACCAATGTAAGAGCGTTGAAACCCACTGTCAATCAATGCCTTTTGCTTTTATTTTTTTCACACAATCACCATTATGAACTCTACAAAAGTCTGTAAAAATACTTGACTGATACAATGTGAAGTTAAGTTATTGACAGTAGTAGGTATAAGTGATTCGTTTATAGTTTCCATTTTCAACCTTTGCTTTAGCTTCATCTCCGGTGATAATTTCTCATACAATTTATGGCATAGTAATGGTATGCTATACCTACCTTCACAAATGATACATTTACCTCTACATTGTTGAGCAGAATACTTAGGTTTAGTACATGCAAAACACCTTTTACTATTAGATAATTTTTTTTTTTTTAAATCCAGGCTCATGTTTTAAACTATGAAACATTCAATAGAGGTGTGATTATTTCCTCTACATACTACACAATTATTACCTCTTGAAACTGTCTCTACATTAGCAAGAGCACATGTAGGTTAGGCCCCTCTTTACTTTTCATATCTCTTTTGGCAAATTTAAATTTATCTCTCACTGGTTTTGAATGGGTTAGGGTAACACGCTATTCTCCTTCTACTTCATCTTTCAGGAAAACCATAAGGCTCTCCATGTGTTCCTTCAAAGTCTTGGCCTGACTACCACTAGACCTTTGCCAAGTTTTAAGAAACTCTACTGGTAAACAAGATTCAATTAGTGGATAAAGAATGGCACTATAATTATCTGCAACTACTTCTAACAATTCCAATGCTCTTGAGTTGTCTCAAGTCTGTCATATAATGTAGACAACTTCATTGCTTGATTATTAACCACAAGCTTCAACAGCTCTCTAGTATAGTATTCTATAAGGAGTTCTTTACGTCCAAACCTTTTTTGTAGTACCTGGAGAGCCTTTTTGTAATTGTTGCCTGCTGGGGAAAAACACTCTACAATGCTATGAGCCCGAGACCCTATAGAGGTAGTCTGTATTAAATACTGAAACTTCTCGTCACAGAGTGTATTATCTTTATCAATTCTCTGGAATTGTGACCAAAACGAAATCCAGCCTGATAGCTTGCCATCATACTGTGTTAACTCTAACTTAGGCAAACGCAATGCATTTTTATTCTGTTTACGAACTGTTTTGTCAGTAACAATTGATGCTTCACGATTAATGTTGTTGACTTGAGCTCTCAACTCATAGTACTTTAAATTGTGCTTATCTACTATCTCCATTTCCTTAATCAAGTAATCTTCACATCCCTGTTCTTCATTTAGGAGCAAAGTATTGCATATTTCTTGATCCAGCTCATTTTGCACACTATAATGAGTGTCTACGAACAAGTACGGGTATTCTTCATCTAACAAGTCACACGACATGCTTTAGAAAACACTGCCCGCAATGCTGATATTTTCTAACAATCATGTTACTCCTTGTGATCAAGTTAGACACTATTTATTCAGAGTAACATCGAAAAATCACGAACAGATTGTTACCACTGAATATAAATTAAGCAAATGGAAAGAGTCCTGTCGTGGTCGCCATTATGTTGAACATACACTTAACTGACAATAATTGTCCAATGAATACCACTTTACTCCACTATATAATTTTCACAACAAATGACAACATTACTACGTCTGACAAGTATGAATAGATACACAACCCAAAGAGTCCATGATATGTAGTTGACACATAACTATTATTATAATTCTCGTACAGAATGTAGTACCAAATTCTACAGCCAGAACTCTGTAATCAACATTTGTATTCTGATAACCACAAAGATTAAGAATACCAAATAAACATTATGAAGCTGCAAAAGTATATAAATCTTTTACTGTAATGAATATTTTTGAAAATACCTACATTCTTCTTTTTCTTGTGCATATCTTATGTTTTTTTCCATAAGGTTGTTAACATAACAATCACAATATGGTGGCAGTTTATCTAGCTATTTGGTTTCTCGTATAGACAGTATTTTTATTCACAAAATACCATCTGGTCTCATTGGGAAATACTATATAGTTACATGGTGACTGTCCTTGTAAAGTCATAAAAACTACATTAAAGGAACCAAATTTATTATCCAATGTTTTATTAAAATCCATGTATTTTATCTGCATTACATTTATACCATTTTTTTTTACATACTCTGTCATTGCTTTTTAACTACTTTTGTGTTGTATTTTATTTATTCATTCTTTTAATTTTCTTTATTATTTATACCTATTGATTTATTATTTGAAGTGCTTCCATTCTGATGTGTTATTCTTATTTTCTGTTTACACTACACTAAACTCTGTTTAAATATTTATGAGTGTATAACATACGTTAGCAGCAAAGGTACATGTTATACTAAGCATAGCCTGATTTGTAATTGGAAATAGGCCTTATTTTTTATTAAAATTAACTATACTAATGTATTGATTTATTCAGATTGTTAGGAGATGTCAGTAGTAAAGATTATTTCATGGGTGTACAATGATACAAAATAGCTGTACAACTGGTGTGACGGCTGATTTTGCTTCAGTACGTTTGCAGGAGACATTGCCTTCCGTTTCCTACAGTACATTCGGCAGGCAAGTAGCCATGATAACAACTGTGATGCCTGTGTGACGGTGTGCGACATCAACAAGGCGATGCTGGAGGTGGGACAGTCCCGTGCCAGGAAGCAAGGGATCGTGGAAGACTCCGTCATCAAGTGGGTGGAGGGCGACGCGGAACAGCTGCCCCTGCCGCATTCGACCTTCGATGCCTACAGTATAGCGTTCGGCATCAGGAACGTGACGCATGTGGACAGAGCCGTGCACGAGGCGTACAGGGTGCTGAAACCAGGTGGTCGTTTTCTTTGCCTCGAGTTCAGCCACGTCAACAACCAGGCGCTGCAATGGTGTGTTCTATTCTGTGTAAACAAAAAGCCATCTGCATGCTTATTCTATCTTTCAAGGCAGGGTGAACATGGTTGATGTGAGAGGAGGCTAACGGTAAGTGGAGCTGGTCAACTATCTAAGGGATACACATGTTGTTCGCAGTTCGCAAAGAGAGTGAACAAGGCGAGATGAGTTCCAAGTGGAGAGGCAATAAGAAAGCAATGATAGAAGAAACTGAAACACCCCCAAGAAAATTACTGGTCATCAACAGCATCTACAGAGTTTCTCAAACGCAGAAAGTTCTGTCAGGGGTCAAGCCCTAGCTCACAGTAATGGGAGACCAGTTAGATAATCACACTATCTCCAGCCTTTAAACTTATTATATATGTAGTGAAATATTCTCTTGTGGCTTCAGGGATCAGCAGTGGTTAAACACCACAAATTCAGGCTAATTTAATATACTCTATGAGCAATAATTTTCTTCACTTAAATGTAAATCTGGTATAAAATGTAGGTTTTTCTATTTTCGATGTAGTGAAAGCTCTCCTTTGCTATTTTAGTTTCATCTTGCTCTCCAGATCTGTGCTAATAGTTTCACGATCCTCTACAGTAATTACAGTATCTACAGGTGTGCACAACTTCATGATGAAAATCATCTTCTTGCATAATTTTCTGTGTGTACACACAGACTTCTTTCATAATTCTATCCAGAGTGCTGCTCATAAGAAAGCTTTGATACAACTGCTATTTTTAATTTTTGTTGCATTTGGCATTTTGGGCTTTTGCTTTAACCTACTTTTTTTTCCGTTTCATATTATTGGCAAATATATTTTACCTCTTTGTGCTGTTGTTGCTGTAATCATCAGTTGCTGATTGGCTTGTTTTATCAACTCGTGTTATCATTTTTGTTGTTATTTTTCCCTTTGTTTTGCAATTTAAAAAAATGTTTTTAGTGATGAGTCGTTTCACATTTTCTGTTGGCAGATTCTGGAATTTAGTCACTATTTACATAGTAATTGTGTAAAATTGGATTTAAAGTGTAGTTAGATAATTAACTGACTCTTGATTGTCTGTATGTTTATTTCTTCATGATAATCACTGGATATTTTAGATATTTTCAAAGTACCCATTTGTATTTGAAAAAAGAATCCATTATGTCTTGACACAAAATAATAAATCAAATGACCTTAACTAATAGACATACTACAATTTCAAAAATGTTTGTTCAAATTTTTTTTTTGTTTAGTTTTCGCAAGATGAAATCCAGTACATGTATGTTCCAAGATTTGTCTGATATTGTGCACCGTGTGTGGGAAGTGCGTACATGAAATCAGCAGTGTCACGCCCCCTCCATTATTTTTTGTATACGAAAAGGACATTGTGAACAATTTTGGCATGGGATTTGCAAACTGTGATCTTATGCGTAATTGCAGGTTTAAAATTTATTACATGTATTCACAAGTTATTGGTTGCATCTCTCAAATCCTTTTTGGTACGTGAAGATATCTTTGTCTCCAATTTGCAGATAATTTTAAGCTTTGCTCACCTGTAGTTCACATTGATGTCGCTGATTGTAGTTGGACCACTGGGCTCCCAGAGGCAAATCAGGCTCGATTCCTGGTAGGGACAGCCAGATTTTCACTTGTTGAAAAACATGGTTAATGTTGCTGTTAACTGGTGGGTTTTCTTTGGTACTCTAGTTTCCTCTTCTTACATTCCACTGCTGTGCTATTTTCACCTCATTTCACCCTCATTAAATGCTGCCCAAAACCTCTCAAGTCTGCCACTTGTAGAAATCAGTGTTGCTAGGGATCTGTGTAGTATGTATTATCACATCACCGAGCTAGTACAGTAGCACTTTCATTGCTAGAGGTCTGAGAAGTAGTATCATTTAATCAGGCTAGAGCAGTAGCATTTAAATTGCCAGGAAAAAACTTGATACAATTATCTATCATAATCTTCACTCATTTGCTAACAAATTGATCACCATGAACGAATTGCACAAGTGCAGGTTACCGCACAGTATTGTCATAGCTCAACATGTCCATCATTCATAGCTGTAAGACACCAAATTAGACCGTAGTAGCAGTGTGAGTCATATAGCCAAGCTCAGTGAGCATGCAGCATGCCTCGATGGTGCATTTGATAATCCTTTGCCTGGCTGGATGAGTTTAAGAGAGGCTCCATCGTTGGCCTCCGAAAAGCAGTTAGATGTTTTAACGTATTGCTTGGACTTGATTTGTTCTGCCTACACTGTGAGTTGTTGGATGCAGTGGGAACAGGAGGGTACACACACCTGTTGAGAATGCTCGAGTTGTCCCCAGTGGGCCACCAGCAGGGAGGATCGTTACACCATGTAACAGGCTGTAAGCACCCTATGTGTGTTGCTGTGCATCATCCAAGGACATGTCACGGTAGCTGAGGATACGCCTGTGTCCACCATCACTTACGACATCTACCATTATGAACTGAACGTTGCCTAGGGCGTGTGATCTGCTGGGAATTGACAGCATGGCAGCTTGTGGATTGGCGATGAGTGGTGTTCAGAGACAAATCACAGTTCTGTCTGGATACAGACGACCTCTGAATTTGTCTGGAGACATCCTGGCCATCCATGCTTCGTTGTAGAGCGGCACTTTGCCCCAAGGAGAGGTGTCATGGTGTTGGGTGCCATTTCCTACAATTCCCGCACCTCACTGGCGGTGATTGAAGGAACCCTGATGGCACTGCGATATGTACCGGAAATTGTGCGACCGTGTGTGTTCTACCAGGATAATGTCCGGCCTCATACAGCACGGGAATCTCTGGCCTGCCTTCATGTCAGCATGCTTCAATGGCCAGTAAATACCTCTCGCCTATTGAGGCAACATTTGGGATCAGATTGGACTGCAAATTTGGCCAGTGGCAACTATGGTGGATTTGGAGTGTCATTTTTGCCATCTGTGGCAAGATTTTCCTCAGGATAATATCCGACATCTGTGTGCTTCCATGGCTGGCCATATCGCTGCCTGTCTCTATACTATGGGTGGTCCAACATCATATCAAGTGCATACTGCAAATGTTCATTTCCTGCAATACATTCTCTGTGTGGTACAATATTTTGATGTATTCTCTATACATACTAACTACCATGTCTTGTGCCTGTATCCACTTATGTGCCCTTACAATGGCACCTTCAGGGTGATCATTTTTTTTTTTGCAATGAGTGTTTTATCACTGTAATTTGTATACCTTTAAAATATTCATTTGTGTGGCCCTTATTTCAAGTACTACACTTTAAGATGCTACGACATGTATCTACTTTCTGTAGTTTGCCATCAACTTTATTGTAGTTTATCAGCCAGTGGCTCACCACTGTGGTGTCTGGAATAGCATTGCCATCTCTCCTTTCGAGAATGTAGGTGTGATTCCCTGCATTACGCCTATTTTTTGAGAAGTGTTATGGCTGGAACAGAGGTGACCCAACCTTATGAGGAAATTTGGGAACCCCTTGAATTGAATAGGTAATAAGCTCTGATCGAGGATAACCATGTTTGTACAGCAAGGGTGTGCGACGTGCTGACTGTGTACAGCTCTACAGTAAAGCCGTAAACCAAAGACGTTATGCGATAGTAATTCATTGTGCCCAGTCGTTTAAGGATTGTTCAACCAGCTACAGGCCAATCAATGCTTAAGTCGTGCACAATGGGATTTTTTGTTCTAGGTTGTACAACCAGTACTCCTTCCAGGTAATACCAGTCATGGGACAGTTGATTGCAGGCCAGTGGAAGCCTTATCAGTACTTGGTCGAAAGCATACAACAGTTTCCAAACCAGGTATCTACCAATGCTTCAGGCAGTTTAATCAAATATTTTGAGCGTAGATTATAGAAATTTGACACCAAAGAGATGTTGATAATATGCATGAATTTACCAGATACACTAAAATTCCATTAAAATGTACTTCACAATAACATATCTTTAACTTGCGTAAGATTTTCAATTTCTGCCCAACTACCCCATGTAAATCATGTAAAAAAAATATTTCACTTTTAACATACAGCAATTTAGGTTGACTTTGAGTACAACGGAGTGTCTTCCAAAATGGGATTAATTAATTGTCAATACAGGGGCTTTACGTAAACGTAATTTATTTATTTTTTAACCATTTCCAACCAAAATCGACACATAAGAAATCATGGCAAGTACAGAGTCACATCACTGTTATTCATCAAATAAAATTTTTAACTAGGATGGTAAACTGTATCATCATTATTTTAAATGAAAATGTGTGGTACTATATTACCTTAAACTACCATAAAGAGATACAGCAGGAATAGGCAACTAGGCTACTAATTACATTATAAAAAGAAGATGGAAAACACAAGTTCTCACAGGGCAGTGTTTATCCGTCTTGTGTATGTGTGTGTGCACATGCATGCATGTGTGTGTGTGCGCGCACGTGCGCCTCTGTGTTATAGAGTGAGAGTAATACAATTTGTGTACAACAAACTTCATGTACATGTATTCAGCTTGTGCTGCTCTGTTTTGATCATAATAGAAAAAATAAAATAATTAGAATTTTATAATAATTTAATATTCACATGGCATGATGGGGGATTACATCTTTAACTTCGCTGCTCAGATGTGAATGTGTTGAAATTCTCATGTTAGGGCACGCTTGTGAAGGGTAACCAAATTATAACCCCATTTTCCATTACTTCACAGTAACAAAGATGTTTTCAGTTGATTTTCTTCTATTTGTAATGGATTTTTATAAAACTTAATGGCAAATTTTTTGGCTGATCCTTGCAAGGTACTTGTAAATTTGCTGCATTTTTTAAATCTCTGATTTGCTGCAAAACAACTGACAAGTGTAAAACTTGGGCTGGCTTTTCCATACAATGGAGAATTTACTATAACAGCCTGTAGTTTTTCAAAATGTTTTCAAGAGTGAGTTAATGTTACACAGATCAAGGTTTGAGAAATTTCTTAGCTGTGATCTAACTTAACTTGTGTACGTGAATGGCATTTTCGGATTGTTGCAGTTATTAAGTTTTACAGCGTAGTAGGGGTGGGATATTTGTATTTGCATTTAATAAACAATAACTGTTTCTGTGTGCAGTGTTTGCTTTTTGTTTTGCAGGAGGACTTCAAAGAAATAATCGAGTCTGCTGGCTTTCGTTCTGTTACTTACGAAAATTTAACCTTTGGTATTGTGGCCATACATTCTGGTTTTAAAATTTGATTGTGGCAGAAGCACTGAAGATAATACTTCATAGGTAATTTAGCTATCACATAAATAACTCTCATATTCAAATATAAGACTGTGTTTTATTCCCAGTTTGACTTACAAAACAACTGTGGGTGATATTATTGTCACATACAGTAAAACCCCTATTTTACAAGTGTCTATGATTCCCAGGAATAAGGTTGTAAGGTCTCTGTTCTTGTAACATCCAAAAATAACTAATTTTTGTTCTCTTAAATTGTTTGTGTTGGTCATCGGCATAAAAGAAACACTTTTCTTATAAGTAATATGGAAATATTGATTTTATTTAATAGGGAGCCATCTTGCGAATAAAATGATGCCCATATTTACCCTTATCGTATCACTAAAATAGTTGAAAACATTGAACTGCGTGAAGTTCTACTGCATCTATTACGTCCATATTTAAGAACTTCTGGCATTAAAACGAAATTAAATTAAATGATATATGAATTTCATTAAAAAGTAGATGTGTTTAAGAATGAAATGACGTCACACAAGTATAAATAACCTCTTGTCACTAAAAACAATAAACAATAATTAAGATGGTGCACTTCATAACTTGTAGCAAGCGCTGCATTCATTTTCAGTCGCTTCTCACGAGAAACCCAGAAGATCAATAAAAAATATTGACACATGATGCATTTCTGTGCTTCTAGGAAGCGCACGCTACCAAACAACTTTTCCCCCATCTTGAAGCGCAATATTCCTTGTAGGGCAAGTCACGTCACCTAAACAGTAATTGAGGTGGAACACGTGTCTACAAGGTACTTGGGCACGTTCTCAACCCCTGTGAAACAAGGATAGCTTCCCACTCAGCCTTCTGAGGTCCTACAAGCTCTGAATTTTAGTTTAAAAGGACTAGCAGAGCAGACCTCAGTGCAGTCTGCTGCACCTTCACTTGTGTTATGGCTGGAGGTGTCAACCATGGGTAAGTGCTGTGCAAACACTTTCTCCACCGGTGTGAGGCGGGAGACAGTCTGCAGGGTACGCCAGCCACTAGACTTTTCGTGCTGGCAACCACAGTCATCCCGAGGCCGTCAACGTGTTCAGCACCTATGGAGGACCACCACCTACCAGGGGGTCCCAACCTATTCAGCAGCCTCCAGCACCAACAGCTCCTTACAGCTGCCAATGCCGTCCAGAGGGTCCTGCCGATGTGTCTCCCTGACCTCCCACTTCTTCATTGGTAACAGGTTACTGCAACGACGTCCCCTCTGGACAACCCCCGAGTGGCTTTAACCAAGCCATCGTCCTTTGCCCATTTGGTGAGGACCTCTTTTTTTTCTTAACTTAAATTCCTTCAGAACATTCCACCGAAAATCAATTAGGACTTCGACAGGTGACATCCTGTTGACTAGGCTCTCTCTCTGTCAAGCAGATGGGTGTGTGGGGGGGGCGGGGGTATTTTTGTTCGGGTGTTACGTCAGGCACACCCTTGTGTTGGAGAGCTCGTTATTGTAATTAGTCTCTACATGGGGCCCATGCTTTCCCCTTGTAGATTATAGGCCTGGTAGCTTTTCGGCAGGGCATGAAGTCGTGTTCTGCCAGAACAATCTTTTGTTTCAGGCACTGTGCCCTGGGCAGTTCACCTGGGCGTTTAAAAGATTGCTAGTGTCGGGGCGTGTCTCTGGCTTAACGATTGGGTGTGCAGAGATTCCTGCGGTTTGAGTATACTGGTTGTTAGGTGTGGTGCGTGTCGGTGGGAACAGAGCAACAGGTGTGAGGTAGGCGATGGCGGCTGTTGGCTGCTATTCCGGTTGACTGAAGTATCCCATAATGAATTTCTTGACTCGGGCGGATTAGTGTAGCTTTGATAAATCTCGTACTTTTGGTGTGACTGGGACGAGCAGGCGACGTATGGCTTAAGCTTGATCTCTAGGGCTGATCTGACCTATCATTGCAGCAAAGGCAGGAGTTAGCTCTTGAAAATGCCCAGAGAAAATTAACTCCTGTTTTACCTTCTCCTTTAGACCACTTCACCTGGAGTAAGGCATAGGGAGTCGCACACACACATGTCCATGAGCTCATCCAAAGTTAATGGCCGTAGAGCCCGTGAAACGCGAGTCACGACGTAACGCACCCCGCGTGGAACTACTTGCTAAACATCACATTTGCATAAAAACACTTTTCACTTGCCACAGGCTTGCTTAGTTTCTACTTCCAGCCCGTTGGTTGCCTATCTTTCCGCGTATCGAAACGAACATTTCCATGTGGCTTCAGGCTGATTTTTTTTTTTACAGTAGCTTCTCAGATATCCATTACTTCCATTGCATAAAAAACAATAAATATTCTAACTAATACTACAAACATATAGGCCTACACTTCAATTTCAGTAGATAATGGTTTGTGAATTCTGTAATATGTTCATAATTGTTTTCGGTTTAGATATAAATTAAATGTCTTTAATCGTGATCAATCATTTCGAGGTCATACGAGTTGGCTTTAAGGTGTCAACAGAATAACAAAAGAGTCAAACATGAATATTTATCCCGTTATATAAACAAGGTCAAGGTGATTCGCATGTTCACCTTTTAAGAGTACGACCTTAGTCTTCTGTATGAAGGGTGAAATACACCGTATTGACATATCATTTAAATGAAGTGTAACGATATTAATCAAAATCAGTGATGAATAAAAGTATAGAAAAGTGGTTATTCTTATAAGTAAATTTCTTGAAAAAAATATTTACAAGTTTCGTATATTTATAAAAGAGTGTGTAGTAATTATTCAATACTTCACTTGTAGTGTTAAAAATAAATTGGCATCTAGTTTCCTAAGACTTGTTTCTAAAAAGTTAAAATTTGTTTTACTGGGTATAATATTCACACCCATGCATTCCATGTAACAACGCAAAGAGAAAGCATACTTCAAAACAGACAACATGAAACATATCTGCGCAGACATAAAATAATAAGCAGGATCTCAGTGATTGGCTGCCCTTATTGCTTGTGTTACATACGGCGGTATTTTGCATGTCGTACGTCGGCAGTTTTCTTTTCCGAATACAGGATGTCCGAAAAGACTCCCTGATTACAAACTTTATTTATGAAACTGGTGCCAAAATGTTGGCAAACTAACAAATTTTTATGTTACAGGCTTCAGTAAAGTGGCTGTAGTGTAGCTGTTGCAGTGTCCGGGAAACCGGACATGTTCACAAATGAGGAAAAAGCTCACATCAGTGCGTCCTCTGGTACCACGAGACCTGGTCACCGATCACAGTGCAGAGGAACATTCAGAGAACCTATGGAATGATTCCGCCCGATGTCAAGAGCATATGTGCCCAGTTTCACCAATATCTTTCCCAATCTGAGATTGATCCTAGTTCCGAACCAAGATCCAGTTTGATCTTGGTTCCAATGCAAAAGTGTTGCACCAACAAAATGTTATGATTCTGGATCTTGGTTCCAAAGTGAGAGATCGAGATTAAGTATGAGACAAATTTTGCTATTGGTTCGTAATCTATGACGTCGTGGAAGTAGGCGTATTTTTCAGTATAGGTAGAACTAGATGTGCGATGTTTTATCTGTGTTACGTGAATTATTGTTGTACGAATTTTACTGAATAATATTCAACTGCGTATGATGTTGTTTTAATTATCCAAGAAAACAATTGAACGTAGTTCTATCTGTTGACGTATTTTCAAACTACATTTATCGACGATGGCTGCTAATCTCGCATCAAGATTTCGAACTTCCAATTTCGGCGGTTCAAAATGAACTTTATCTCGATCTCCAGTCCAGCTCTGAACTCGAATGGTGCAACAGTTTTCTGTGTCAATCCTAGATCCGATCTCGGATCGAGTTTTGAACCACGACGGTGCAACCAGGCATAAGTAGCGTTTTTGACAAGTTCAAGAACACAAAATCTGTTGCTGACTTACCAAGAACCGGCCGACCATCAACCTCAGGTGGAAGAGTGGAAGAAGTAAAACAGTCGTTTGTGCGAAGTTCCAAGAAATCAGTGCGTAGGGCCGTGCGTGAATTGCAGATTTGCAAAAAGTTCTCCTCATGACATCTTACACAAACGAGTATTGTTTCATGCTCACAAGGTGCAAATTGTTCACGCTTTGTTGCCCAATGACGCCACGTGTCGGTATGACTTTACAGTAGAAATGTTAGTAATGAAGACGATAATGGCTATCTCGAAAGTGTTGTTTTTCCTGATGAGGCGACGTTTTTCATCAGTGGTTTAGTGAACCAGCATAACATCCGTAATTTGGGGTTTAGAGCCCCCTGGTGAGGTGTAAAGAGTGTATAGGCTGTTCACGGTAAAGTGAGCACTTTTGAAGCCCTAGTTACTTTTTTCTTTAAGCCATTTTTTATCATTTAACCACCTTTTTCAAATAAATATTGCAATGTAAGTAACAAACACGGTGTGTATATTCCACGGCACTCTGAAGTTAACGTGTAAGGATAAAACATAATATATTTATTTACTATTATTCCGAATGAGAGTTTTCAAAAGTGCTCACTTTACCGTGAACAGCCTATACAGGAGGGAGCCCAAAGGTGAATATTTGGTTCGTACTTTTGCATGACAAAATTATCGAACCATTCTTTTTCGCTGAGGGTGCCATCACATCCCCAGTGAATCTGGACATGTTGCAATTGTTCGTGATATGACTTTTCCTGGACGATGGATCAGTCGTGATGGCCCGACAGCTTGGCCTCCGCGCTCCTGTGATGTTGGCTAATGTATGGAGAGTAATTGAATATCAACTAGATGTGCTGCTCGCTACCAAGGGTGTTCACATGGATACTTACTGATGTGTTGTCCTGTTGCAACAAAAACTTTGTTAGTTTGCCTACATATTGGCAGTACTTACACATCTTTATCTTACATATAGCGGATTTAAATATACTTTGTAACCAGGGAAAAACTTTTCCGACACACTGTATTTTTAATGATTTCAACATCCTCTTCCGTATTTAAACGCAACAGCATTTATTGTGCATCATAATTATTTTCAGGAGACAAACACCTTGATAAGTTTCAGTTAACCTTTCAGTCACGTGTTTGAACAACAGTCTCGCTGGTTACATAAACAACGGGAATTTTTAGTTTTTTTCCCTGCTGAGAGTAGCTTGTGTAACCTGTAGTCTGTAGGCTCTTTGCATGTTCATTATCTGCCGTTCGAAGATCTTGAGCGGGGGGAGGAACATGCCCATGCAGTCAGAGGAGCAGCTTGTCTGCGGGTTCGCTAATGGGGTAAAGGATACTTAGTTTCCCTGGAAAAAGCATACTTTGCCCCCATTGTCTTCCGGATTAGTGCCAGTATGAGAAGGAAATACGCGATATTGTTCCCCATTAGCTGACAAAAATTTTCATCTATAATACCACTCAGTTTATTCCTGCCTTTTAAGTACTCGAGGACGTTAATGTCAAATTTGTCATTCACGTTTGATATATGCGATTCACAATAAAGTGAGTAATTTTTAAGGTCCACCTAGCAGGCATTAACAACTAATAAATGTGTTTTATTGGAGCCTCAGACATTAACTTTTGAGAGTGGTGGAAGTATACATCGTATTTATTACTCACATAGCAATGTTGATACTAAAAAGGGGCGGAAAGATAAAAATTGGCTAAATGGAAAAATTTAGAAGTGCTTTAAAATGTGATCTTTGTGTAGTCCTTTGCCTGTTTAATGTCGCCACGAGTTATCTGTTGTAAGCTTTAAGTGTAATGTAACGTGTCTGGAATACATTTGCAGGCTTTCTTTAAAATCCGTCATTTAAGTTTTTAAAAAGACTAGTAATTCCACGTTATTCTCATTAGGATTTCAATATGGAAATATCAAACTCTTGGTCTAAAAATTTGATGCAGTATGTTTTGTTAGGCAGTGGCATACTCGGCAGGACGTGTCGCGGGTTGCTTTACATTATGTAAATTACAGACGTAATAGTCCCCATCTGTGAAGATAAAGGACGTACGCACCGCTAAGTATACACGACAAGACTGCATTACCATAGCTCGAGCTGCAAGGTCGAAAACCTTACACTTATCCGTCGTGATTAGCATTTTGAAAAGACCTTTTTGAACTTTAATATTCGCTGTAATTGTTCAAACTTAATTTGCTAACGAAGTACTCTGACTTAAAAAAGAATAATTAATGCCAATTTTACTTTCCCTGTACTCGTGGTCTCGTCAAAATTGTTACATTTGATGAGTCTAGCTTTCGTTTTCAATACAAGTTGCTTTTGGTTACGGACGTTGGTAAGTATTACTCCTCTGGAAAAGTAATACCATTACTGTAAAGTGTTTTACTGTAGGGAAAATGGGAAATATTTTAGGAGTCCGCCATTGAGCAGCATACACTGTTACAAAGACCAACCAAATATTAGTTTGTATAGGGCCTAAAATATATTGACTTTCCGCAACAAAATATGTTGTTGCGTAAAGAAAATTTGAAAAGCAACAAAATTAATTTTGTTCATCTAACGAAATTCACGTTTGAATAAACAAACATTCTGTGTTGGGTGAAAAGACATTAGTCTTAACGAAATATTTTGTTGAATGAACTCTATACATTTGTTTGGCTTCGTTGGAAAATACAGCTCAAGAGATTGTTTGCATTTTGTGTGACAATTACGTACGGATACACATAAGAAAGCTGGGCCTCTGCCAACTGTGTGTCCGTGAATCCGTGTAGCCAATAGGAATAGAGTATTTGGTTTGTTGATATTCGTTTTCGTGGTCATTGTGGTGTACACAGCAACAAGTGCTTCGATTTTCCGTGGCGATTATCATTTTGGTTTTGATAAATAATTGCACATGTTTGGGCAGTAGTATTTACGTATTTTTAAACACTGAAAAAAATAAACAAAATGATATGTGTATATTACGAAACCTGTATCAGTAATTTACATCTGAGTATTTTTGATTTTGTAAGTTGCAAGACTGTACGTTTCTTTGTATTGTAGAATGATTAGAAGTCATCCCGAGTCGTCTGCTTGAAGCTTGCATTTCCGAGTCAGTTTTCTTACGTAACTGTGCATTGTACAGGATGAGTCCTTTAAAAGAGGCCCCGTGGGACATGTGTGTAACGGAGCGAGGGAATGAGGAAATACAGTCCAGTGTGACAACAAAATACCTAAAGTAGGTGCTGGAAGTGGCCACGTATGAGACGCAGCAACGATAAAGCCACAGCGATGTGCACACACATCAACTGCACCATCGCCACTACACGCAAGTCTCTGGACTGGCATGTAGTGTTCTAGTAGCACTTCATGTATAGGGCATTCACGGTAAACTTACAAGCGCTTTTTGAAGCTATTTCATCAGACATAATATTCAATAAATACTTTTAATTATGGCCTTGGGACTTGTGAATGTATACACTGTGTTTATTACTCACATGGCAGGGTTTACATTAACAAATTGTGGAGGGATATAAATTGGTTGAAAAAATAAAGGAACTAGGTCCTAGGGCCTCAAAAGTGCTCACTTTACTGTGAACGGCCTATACCTATGGGACTCTCAGAGGTGACATTATTTTACTAGATGATCCATGTGACTTTGTTCGCATGACATTTAGGACTGTGCTCCACTATTGGGTTCTCTAACCACTGATTGCGGCTCCACTATTGGGTTCTCTTTTCACTGAGCTGCTGCGGCCCCATTATTGAGTTCTCTACCCACTGAGCTTCTGCGGCCCCACTATTGGGTTCTCTACCCACTGAGCTAATGCGGTCCCACTTTAATTAACTCTAGCCACTGGGCCACTATGGTATTTTGGAAGGAAAGATCAGCCCATAGACAAAAATAAAGGAGAAATGACGGAATTTTTTTAACAATGCTTTTTTTCATGCAGTAATCCTAAGAAAAGATTAATCCAGTACCTATTTACATCTCTGGAAGAAATGAGATATTTTTCCTGGATAAAAAGTAGCCTATGTCACTCTCCGACCCTCCACCTATATCTGTGCAAAAAATCACGTCGATCTGTTGCTCCATTTTGACGTGAAAGAAGGACTAACAAACACTTTCACATTTATATAGTAGTAAGGATTATTGGACAGTCTGCAGGAAGGTTCAATACAGGACCCTTGAATAGTTTTGTATGTATATCTGACGCGTATATTTTGAGTTACAGCGGTTCAAAAATTGGCTTTTAGTCGTTTTAGATTACTCTAAAATGGTGTTTCAATGTGCGTGACGTCATGAACGTACTCAACAGAACTCGTCTGAATTGTATGTTCTCTCCTTAGACCAGCATATTAGACATGCGTTTAATAAAGTTTCGTGGACAACGAGTAGGGCCTACTTCACACACACTGCGACGCAGTCCCAGCAGGCGCCTGGCAGGCGAGAGGGAGACTTGATTGTCTGAACTGTACATCACAGGGAACAACATTTGATGATGGAACTGAGAAGCCATTTGTTGTAGAGACTGCACTCAGTTTTCTCACTAACACCTGCTGCCAGTAACATCAAGAACAAACACATAGTTACGACACTCGACACGGTGACTCACAGCGCTGTACTCGTACAAACACGGTTTGAAACAAGCAAATTGTTAGTCGCAACGCCTAAAGAATACCGTAAACAGGGGCAACTTCTCACCCGCTGATGTAACTGTGCGCACTCAGTAATAATTCATTTTTTGGCGCCGCGCGTGGCAAAGAAACGGAGAACTGTAGTCTAGCTAGGTGTTTTTAATACGTCGTGCTATCTACTCAGTGTGATGTTTGCTGCCCCTTCACCAAAACAAACATTCTGCGTGGTGCAAAGTTACTCCAACAGGTACAGGTTCGCTGTGTATCACAGTCTGTGACTGAAAGAATTTAAGTAATCAGATCCCTGCCATCTTGTATTTATTTATAGTAGTCGTTATTTAAAATCCGTGCTCGGTTAAGGCTTAGGGTGTAACGTACTGGCAATTTTAAAAGACATATTGTTTATCTTGCTATGCGTGTTAACACGCCTGGAATTATGACCGTAAGTTCCCTGTTTGTTAATATCTTGCAAGAGAAAATGTATGTACTGAATTGGTAAGTAATCTCATATGCCAAAACATGCTTTGCCTGGTAATATACGTAATTTAGTATCAAAGTAGGTGGCATACAATTATATATTAGACTAACATGTTTCATTAGGCCTCCATTTATCCGACACGCCCTGCAGGACTCAAAACCAATACTAGCTAAACACTCAATATTCAGGTAGCTTTCAATGCTTGTGGCCCAATGGAGGAGGAGGTTGAGTTGTCGTGTGTGCCAATAGCCAATGAACAAATGATTTCTGTTCATGCGCGTGTGTGTGTGTGCGCAAGCACGTGTAGAAGACTGTGGTGTGTAGATTTTTGCTGCCATTTTATTAGGAAAAATTGCAGGGTTTTCTATTAATACCACATCTAAATATATTGAATACGAAGGGGAATAACAAAAGCCGATATGGAAGGGAGCTATCCTTGTTAACGGTACGTATAGGCGGCTGCCAGGGTTCGTCCCTGGGGCGCCATATTGGAAGAAAGAGAGGAGAGAAGCAATGGAATGGTAAATGAGGCCTGATTAACCACGTTCTCTCTTGTGGTTCTTAATTAAGTCCCTTGACGTATTTGTTAATTTTTTTTAAACTGTTGCGATGGGAAGGAATTTTCCAGTATCGCGGCTACTTATAAATCCGCGGAATATCTAACTGTATATATTATTAGGAATAACCTATTTTTGCAAAAAGAATTCCATGGAAACTATATTTCAATTACCTTTTTGCATCACTCGTGCAGTTTCTCTTCTGTTATTGGCCGCGGGCATTTGTTAAAGACAATGCGGTGTTTGACCAGGCCAATGAGAAGTTACGTTACTCCGATACTGAACACCTGCGATTCTCAGGTAGATATGTAAGACGCGCTGCAGTTGATGCGAGCCAATCGCGAAAGTGGATCTGAATTTAAGTAGTGTGTTGAAGTACAACTTGACACGTATTCTTTTCGGGAAAATAGGTTTTGTCTATATATTACAGTAGAAACAAATGGGAATTATTTCTGTGAACCCATTTTGCAAGCAACAACCAGTAGTAAAATGTCTGCGTACATGTAGTGGCCAATATAATGACACACAGAAAGGCTGTGACTGTATTTGTGATTGCTTATGACCGTGCACAGCACTGAGCAAAATTTTAACTTATTATGCGACATGCCTACATAAAATAATTAATAGGGAATAATGTGTTGGGATTCATTCACATGGTTACGCGCGGCCGCTTCGCCTCCGTTACCTTCACCCCACCCCCCCTTGCACGCCAATTTTTTTCTAACTATCCTATAACTAAGTGTTAAGTGAAAGCCCGGTGGGTAGGGTGGGATTTTATTGCATCTCAGGGCTAGACTACTTACGTCTACAAGGTAAGGAAATCATACAAGGAGACATGCATCACGGCAGAGAGAGATTGGGCAGCCATGGCCTGCAATTGGGGCCATGACTACCTCCCTAAGTGTATGTATAGCTAAGCTATCACTAGAAGAGACTGGAAGAAACCGGCATAGACACCGTAAAAACCCAGTCGACAGAATAGAATTCAAAATTATTCATGTATTGAACAGAAATGCTACAGGAGACCGTGTATTATGTAGAACATGCTCGTGGTAGTAGAGCTGAAAAACCTAGTAGAACGGGGACAGGAACTTTATTCTCCTTTGCCTTGGCAATTGGAGGGAGGCACTGGCTTAACCAGAGAGGTGTTTGTGCACCTCTCTGGTGGGGGAGTGGCGTTATTGGGTGGCTTCCCCCCGATTCCCCAGTAGAATCTGAAAATTGAAGAGAAAAATAAGTGAGTTGCCAGTAAGTGTCAGCTGGGCCAACACTTACTGGTTTTTTGATATCCGGGGAGAGATGGTACAGCCTGAGAAAAGAATGGACATAATGAATTAAATCTAAGTTCTAAATCACCTAAGTGTCTTATAACAACGTATGTCCTCGGGGATATATGCTCTTAATCTAGCGCTGTGCTACCTTGCAGCGAGCACGCCTCCGTTGCCATGGGCTGTAACGGAGTATATTTTCACCCATAATACTGCAAGTGCACGAAGCTTCCCTGCACGCCACTCGGGCATGCCCGGTGCACTGTTTCCGCCCGTCCACGGTGTTAGCACACTAAAACAGGCACAACTTGCTCAGTTGGCGTAGTGTGTCAACTCAATTGCGCCGTGGCACAATGACTGCTTCCTGCAACGAGCATGCCATTGCGCTGGCACAGAGCGTACCCACGCAGCGCTGTAACAGCACAGTGCATCACTACATACTTGTTCTATGGTGCACCATCAACATTCACGCCCGGCACGGCGCTTCACAAGTCGTTTCAATTGAAAGTTTTTTTACGTGGTTGCATATGCATTTTCTGTTGCTATATTTTGTATACCTAGTGCACGCCAGTTTAAGTTATTATGTGTTAGGTAAGAGCATTCAAATCTAGATTTCATGCTTAAATTGTGTTTTAAAACTTTTTACAAATAAACTCGTGTTTGTAGAAATTTGTGGTACTCAAGCCATGTCTTGCGTTAAAACATATTTCTTCTACCACATTTTTCATGCAATGCAATACAGATGCTTCGCCGACCACGTGTTGAAGTGGTATTTTTTAGTAACAAAACAGCTGCAAATGCATATACGTAACGCAGGGTGCTATGACTTATTTCACATTTTAATTAGTCGCAACATTTTTTTACTGTATACAGTAGTTTCGTAAAACAATACTTTACAATATAATCGAATGCAATCGATACAACTAATATCAATATTTTTTCCCGGTATCTAAATTACTAGAGCTACGTGCCCACAATGCGAGTTTTTAATCTCTAGAGCACTGTCATCGTATACACAGCACTGAGAGGAAACTCGCTGACAGCAGGCAACTCGCAGTCAACTCTCGGAGGGCTGCTGGCTGAGAGCAGGTGTGTCATGTGGACACGCTGTACCACCACTCTCCACGAGCTACTCGTAAGGAACGCTCTTGGAGTGTATAGTTTCGAGTACTCTCACAAGTATTGTATAGACGGACGTGTAAAGAAATGGCGAAACGTGCATGTTCACATGACGATATTGTCAAGCTGATTGATATGTATGAAGGTAGGCCTATGTTGTGGGATTGCCGGAGTAACAGGTATAAAAATCGCGACCAAAAGAATGCTACCTTGAAGGAAATAGCAGATGTTTTCAACTGCATGAATGAAGAAGTACTGAGAAAAATACACAATTTAAGAAATCAGGTAAGAATAGAATATTTAATGTCCGTAGATAATATATATTAACAATGGTAACAAAATGTTTGCCCTTTAAAAATTATTTATTTTAGTAGGTTTCTCAAGAACCACAAAAAAAAAAGTAAAAAAAAAAAGTGGCAGCGCTGGTGGAGAAAAAAAGAATAAATGGCAATACTTTAATGCAATGAAATTCGTCATACCGACAATGACGGCCAAGTCAACAACATGAAATTTAGTAAGTAAATGACATAGATAATATTTAAGTCTTAGACATACATATTCAGAAACTAGTGTTGAGTGGGACAATCTATTTGTATGCAATTAATAATGATGTCCTAATAGGACTACAGGTGATATTATATTTGTTAAAACAAGTACGCAAAACATATTTGTAGTTGTCAAGTATCACACTATTTCGCTAAATACTAGCTATATTTGTCCACACAATATATTTACAAATAACCACATGCACATGCTCAAGTCAACAATACAGGTAGTACCCGACTTGCTGTTGTTGGAGTGATTGATCTGACAACAGTGTGGTATGATGGACGTCAGTTTTGTATTCACATCATACATGTCTGTATTACCACCTCACTTCACCTTCTGATGTCTTGAAATAGTTAGTCAGCTCCTCCCTTACTTCGCGCTGGGATGAGGAAGCCTCGTCGCTGTAATGAAAACCATGCTGATGTGGGTGCTGCTTCATCCCGCCACTCGCCGGGCTGAACATCGTGGGTATCCCCATCAACGGATCCCTGGCATAGATACCGCTGCCCTGCTCGTTGTACTAGGAAGTTATGTAACACACACAAAGCAAGCACAACCTCTGAACTATGATTCTAAATAAATTCTCCAAGGTATTACCAGCCCTAGAAACACGATAGTTGAAGATCCTCTTATCAGCTGGGAGGTCTCTGTAGGGGTATGCTTTCATGAGGTAGGTGCTAGAAGGAAACACATCATCTGCAACAGGGTAGTATGGCATATCCTTATTTCTGGCAGGCAAACATTTAGGTTCAGGTAATTAGATTGGACAAAAATGCTTGGCCTAATGTGGAACGACTAAACACTCCTCCATCAAATACCCGTCTATTACAGCCCACGTCATTGTAATTGAACCTGTACTTGACATCCACAACTGCAAGGAGCACAATACTATGAGGACGTCGACCTGTTTAATTGTATATTTGCCTTGCGGAATGTTATGTTTATTTTAAAAATGCTAAGCTGGAATAGTTACGAGATGTGTACGTTCGTAGCCTGAAATTCCAAACATAGTAAACGGTTAATTGTTTAATTACATATTTTACATAATGAGGGGAACTGTACAGATGTGTGTTGCACAAGAAAGATTTATTTTATGGTTGGTCTGAAAACAATTGGGATATATAAGTATCCACGGGGATATCTGGGATCGAAATGTGCATCTTCTCTAGTTTAAGGTTACATCAACTTTGAAATTGAAGCTTCAGCAATGCAGGCCAAAAATATTGGCTATCATAAACAACCGGAACGTTGTTTCTCAATCCGGTTTTTCATTTCGCAAGAGTTGCTGCCGTATCCGTCCGTAAGAGACGCTAACGCACTTTGCCATATTTTTCTTTCTGCTGGTAGCGGGAAAGAAAAAAAGAGTCGAATGAAAGTTAGGGCACAGTTCTCCAAGTGAGACAGCTGGAGCAATCGGCTTTTCTTGTTGTCTTAGTGCAACTACTATGCCATAAAGCAGCACTTCAGTGGTAGGTAATATTCCCCATTATTCTTTCCACAAAGGAAAGAAAGTTGCATCATCTACCATGCAGGTCATCATCTGAATGTGTATAATGCCCGCCAGGGTTAGATGAAACTCTTCCTTGTTTTTTTTTTGTTGTTGTTTTGTTTTCCCATGGTTTCCCAATCTTTTATCCCCGTAGTTCTGTCCGACTCTGCCCTGCATCTCGCCAGACAAAGCAGAACTGCTTACAGAAAACTTCCCATCTGAAAAAGTTTCCATTTTTAGGACGTCACGTTTTTCATCTTGCATTAATACTTCGTATTAAAATTTCCCTTTCTTAGATACTGTCGAATTTATCCTTACTTTTCCTCGCTTTCCATTTCTTACATCTGTTTGTAAAAGCAAATTCTTTTCTGGGCTGTCTTTTTTAATGCTATCTTCCCAGTTATATGCCTTGGCGCACAGAAAACTGTTTCAGTCAGATTTTTCTTACTGGTATTTTTGTTATTTGATAACAGAGATTTTAGGTTAAATTAGAACACGTTCAATGATTAAATTATTATTGAATCTGTTTGAATAGCTTATGTGTAATCGAAAGTAACTCCGCATTTCAAAGTACTTTCTGTAATATTTCTGTAAACTAATGTAAAAAAATTTATATTCGTGATAACCTAAAATTGTAAAAAATATGCTTTTTTTTTTCAATGTCAGTGTGCTGTTCTATGAAAATAACACACACTTCAGACGATGGTTGTTGAGTACTTTCAAATATCACGCATTTCAGAAACCAAAGATATTACAAAACGTAAGTATATTCAATAAATCGGCCATACAGATTGATATTAATTAAAACGTAAAATGCAAAATTACAACTTGGATACAATGATCGCAAATATTTAATAATTGCAAAATACAAATACGTTGACTAGAGTTCAGATTATGAGCAATTAGAAAAAAGTAGGGCAGCCTAAAAAGCCCAGAAAAGCCATTTTTAATACAATGTACATATTAAAACCTTTAATAAAAAATACTTTAAAGTGAAGAATCGGTGGAAGCAGTCAAATGACCCATCAGAGCACCATCAATTAGAAATAAATGGCCTGGGATAACCATTTTTTTTCTTAGACAAGGTAATGAACTCTTATCTGTGTGTCCCAAAAGTCCCTATACCCCTGGCACATAGTAAAACAACAAAGTTTGTATGGGATATAATGACTTTCTGTTGAATCACATCTGTGTGGTGAACATTGTTCTCGGCACACAGAATGATGTGACGCCAGATGTGATGGTTAAATCTCTGTAATATCTGTGGTGTGATGCTGTGGAACGCAGCACGAACAGAATATTCAGTCGGTCTGAGGTTTCATGTGTGTTCTTGCTGACGTGTTGCTTCACAGTGCCGCCAGAGTGCATTGTCGCATGTCATCAAATCCGGGCTTTGGGATGGCCAGGGTGCTGCTGCGGCTGAGCCTCTTTCAATCCGATTACCCGGGGAAAATGTCATTCTGGTAAGCTCTAACAGTCAGCGCGAAATTGTGGGGGTTGCCCCATCCTGCTGGAACCACAGTGATCATCTCTGATACCAAGGTTATGAAGTTGTGTAACAAACCGTCCTACTGGAACCAGTGATCAACTCTGATACCAAGGTTATGAAGTTGTGGAACAAACCGTCCTGCTGGAACCAGTGATCAACTCTGATACCAAGGTTATGAAGTTGTGTAACAAACCGTCCTACTGGAACCAGTGATTAACTCTGATACCAAGGTTATGAAGTTGTGTAACAAACAATTTGCGAAGCATATTCAGGTAACTGTTTTGTGTCACAGATCCATTAAAGAAGAATGGCCCAGTAAGGTGTTTTATTACCAAAATTGCTGCCCAGATTATAACATGGGGTGGGTTAAGTTCTTTGTAAAATTCTGGGTTTTTTCTCCCAAACAAAACATTTTGTTCGTGGGCATTGCAATAAATTGCACATTCGTCAGTATAAAAATACTTGGTTCGTAAAGACAATATGATGAATGTTGTCAGGAAATTCTTGCATGCTTGCCTCCTCCTGTCAAAATCTTGGATCAGTTAACTCATTAACAAATGTTGGTCAAAATGGATGAAGTCAAGATCTGTCCGTAAATGCCTGTGCAAGCTCGATTTTGGCACTTCTAATACTCCTGAATATTTTCGCACAGACATCTTGCGTGAACGCTTCACTGAGGCGAAGAATTCTTCACTTCGGTTATTTCGTATTTTTTTTTTTTTTTGTCCGTATCTTAGGGAATTTTTAATGTTTCCCGTGGAAAATAATTTCCTTTCCCATGCGAGAACCGTCACTTTAGTTGGTGGCATTTTATCAAATTGGTTTTGAAAATTAGTAACCAAAGTACGCTTTGCATTATGGGGGGGGTAAATGCTCTTTTGGAACAACCTGTACAGCTGCCACTCTTTAATTTTATCTGTGAAATATATTCAAAAGGGAAAAAGTAGCGAGAATGTTTAAAAACTGCACTTTTATAGCTTTCCGCAAGGGAAAGGAAGGAAACTGCGAAGTGGCATCTGCAGTATAATCCATTAGCTTTCATTAAGGCTATTCATGGTAAGGAGCACTTTTGAAAGACCTCTCATTTGGAATAACAGTCAATAAATTAATTTCATTTTAGCCTTATACGTTTTCTTCCAAGTGCAGTGGAGTATACACGCTGTGTTTTTACTTATATGGCAATATTTATTTTAAAAGGTGTTTAAACGATAAAAATGGCTGAAAGGAAAAAGTAACTAGGCCCCAAAAGCGTTCATTTTACCATGAACATCCTATAAGCGGTATCCTACTGTTACAGATGTAATTTGTGAGAAATTCAGCTTCCCGGGAATGCTTAGCGCAGCCTTATGAGGTAGGGATGTTGATATCAGGAAAAAAAATATTGATATAATTTATATTGGTTATTTATGAAAGTATGGTTTTACGAAACAATATATCGAAAAAAAAAAAAAATTGATTTTCGGTAAATCAGAATTTGATATTTCATGTATTAAAGGACTCAGCAGATGTATAATTGCTTGGGATTTTACATTATGAAGACACGAGGCATCGCAGAAAGATGGGGCCGGGGCACCTGTTTTTGGTGCATGTTGCCAAAGTAAACGGATAGTCTACTCGTGGTTTCTTTACTCTTTATGAATTAAACATTTGAAAAATCACGCTATGTATGCCATTGTTTAGTTATTTCCTAAATATGCCATGCATCACAAGCGTTTTATACCACTCTATACATGAAAGTATCTTATCTTTCATTAAATTGAAATTTTATCTATATTACATTTATAATATTTCATTTTTAATAAATATGAATATAAACAGTGAGAAAATATGTGTTTTGGTAGCGCTTAGTAAGAATAGTTCTCATGCAAAACATCATTACTACTGAGTGCACACAAATTCGGTGCATTGTCCTTTGGTGTAATTTTCGTCTTAGTTAAGCTTAGTTGGCATGAGGCGGAGGAATATCGTGGAAGTATGGGATAATGTTTTAATTCGGTTTTAGTATTCAAATCAGATCTCATTAAAAGAGCATTTTAAGAATATTTATTTCTGATACCTGCAAAAGACATTGATTTCGATAAAATATTGTTGATGTGTATCAACGATTCATATCGATATATCGTTTATGTAATATCGTCATTTCGATAATTCAATATTTTCTCAACATTCCTATTGAGAGGGCACGTCGCAATGCCCGTCCTTATGGCCTGACCCTGACTTTGCGGCATGTGAAATGGATTACTAGGGAAACCTCTTAATGTGAAATAGACTTTCAACCAACACCACCCACCCCCCCCCCCCCCCCCCTCCAGCAGATGCGAGTGGTTGTCCCGATGTGTCGGCATCCGCCAATCAACAATCAAAGGGGCTCTTCGTGGTTGGGTTGATTCAATGTGGAGGAGGGAGGTGATCCCGTGGAAGGGTGAGGCCCGGGAAGAAAGGCACAGGGTGTTGTTGGGTGAGTGATCGATTCGAGGGAGGGGGGGAGCGCCCCGTTGGTCGTGGTCACGACGGGAAGACGTTTGTTGCCGTGCCAGTGACGTCAGCGCCAATGCAATTGCCCATCAACCCCTCCACAACAAACACAGCAACCTTTTAACTGTGCGGGTTGTGTACACTGTTGCCATCCTCCCGAGTGAGCTTTTGCATCTAGTAGAAGAGGGGAGTACTGTGCACGCTATTTGTGGGCTGCGACGACTTATTTCCACCCGTGCTATAATACTCAGTCACAATGCCTAGACTCTAGGTTAAGCCTATGCACCGGTTCTTCACACTTTTTGTATCAAACCTTTGAAATATCACATCCTGTATGACAAATGTTCGGTTGTTTCCTATAGGTCACCTGTTAAAGGCTGTTCACTATGAAGTGAGCACTTTAGAAATTAACCTTAGAAAAAAAGTCACTGCCCCTGCATTCATGTATTTTAACGGGCGCACTGAGTGATATTCGCCGAGTAAAGTTGGTACCGATGGATGGAAAGTAGTTCCATATCTTAACGTTGAATAAAAAGTGTTAGGTAAACATCTGTGGTAATTTAAATTATATATTTTGCTTTTTTTAATGCACCAATCAGTGTGTAAAAATTAGGACATTTATAAAATGTATACTTTTCTAACAATTTCACAGTGATGAGGCCCATGGCAGTGCTAATTTTACATAAGGTGGAAGAATACACAACGTGCATACAAGTAGACCTTAATCAGGGCTTTCAAAAGTGCTCATTTTACCGTTAACAGCCTATACCTGTTTCATAACTCGCACATAGCACTTTGTATTTTTATCAATAAGCTCTCGAATTCACGCAAGCAGGAGATAACGCACAGTGAAAATCAAGCGCAAACGAATTAAACTACTAGTAAATTGTAAATTTCCTATATTAAAAATATTATAATAATATCTCGGAAACTGAAAAGGCTAGTTCCTGCTGGAGGGGTGAGGCCGAGCGTTAAAGAACCCTGAGAAAACCTGCCGATCAGCGGCATCGTCCGGCACAAGTCTCAACTAGCGAAAATCTGGGGGCGATCCCACCTGGAATCGAGCTGCAGACTGGCAGGTGGAACCCTTGTCATATTTCTCATTTTATTTATTTGGTTATCTGAAAGAGCTTTCGAAAAGTGCCCCCTAAAGGCAGTTATTAGTTCTCAAGTCATTATAGTTTTCAAAATATAACACTCAAAAGTCTTAATTTTCCAAATTCTGCAGCATACTAGGCTTTGCTCCTAGGTATTTTTTCCTAGTCAAATTGCTGTTAATGCAATCTGTATGGTGTGCAGAACATACTGATTCAGTATGAGTGCAATTTACAAAGTCGTAAATATATTTTTATTCATTCACGCGAAACTGTTAACATTAATTTAATAAGTAATTTAAAACATAAACTGTAGAGGAAAAGTGGTTTAAGTTCCTTTCGTGGCTTGTAACACAAATGCAGTTTGCCGCGCTTAGACTGTAATTCAACACCTTGAACCTGCCTTTAGCACTCTTGTGTCGTAATTTGAGTGATATATTTTGAAAACTATAATGATTTGACAACTAACAACTGCATTAAGGGGGGCAATTTTCAAAACCTCTCTCAAATAAAAAAAAAAGAGAGAGAGAGAGAAATATGACCTTAAAGGGGCTGCCTACTAGGCGCTATAAATGTGTTGCAGTGTGTTGGGGGATCTTTTTTTTTTTTGACGAAACTATTCGACGTGCACCCAATGTGCTAATTTACGAAAAGAAAACAAACTTCAGGCGATGACGGAATGTCGCTTTCAAGACTCTACGCACGTTAGAACTGCTATTTCCAAGCCCTCCAACATAGCTAAAAACAGAATTTTCAGACTGCCGTATGTCAAAATGTGCCGACTGGATCTACGTGAAACTCAAAATACAAGCCTGCATTGAACTTTGTATCAGACTTTCCAGCAGTAAAATAATATGGTCCCATAGAAAAAAAAAACGGTTTCAACAAAAAGCTTGCGCGCTACTTTAGTGCTTCACGCTTAGTGGCGGTGAGGCACTTGATGTGCGTGCCAGTGTCGCCCTTAGCGTACGATCGCTCCTGTGCCATGTCGCGTCAGGTACGCGGCCCCCTGTAAACTTGACGTCGACGCGCGGTCGTGTAAATTCGCCCTTCACTCCAGACCAGTGAGCCGATATTCCGGGAAGCGCGGTAATTTCGCTCTCGTGTTCTCTGCGGGTGAGGAATTCGAGCTCTCGAAACCGCGCTAATTTCGGCGCGCAATTTACTGTCACGGAATAGGCCTACTCAAGAGCACTGCCTACCGGCTGGCAATTGCGAAGTTTAAATAGGAAACCCCATGTTGAGGAAATTTCGCCTCAGTGCGTTTCAATTTTAAAGACGGGAATTCCGAAGAAAAATATTCTTCGCGGGAAAATTTCTACGAGCGTATTTTCTCAATGTGTACTTTTTCGTAAAACATAAACTTAAAAAAAAAAATTCATTGCAACCAGACTATGCATGTTATGGAAACATCTTGGCTGTAGGGAACTTCTCCAAAAAAAATCGAGAAGAAAACATTTATATATATATCACTGAGGCGAAATTTCCTATTTAAATTTCATAGCTGCAGGCAGCCGGTAGGCAGGGCCCTTAACCCCTCAACTTGCACACTAACTTTTCGTTCCAGGTGTTGCAAAAGAGGACAATTTTGGCCTGGAAAGTATTTAAAAATTCCTTATAATAATTTATACGGAACCTACGAAAGTAATTTATATTGGTAAATGGCACGGGCAGCAACCAATGATGACGTTTTGGAGTGCTAGCAGCAGTCCGCGAGGAAAAAGACGCGGTTTGTACTGACCTTGCACAACACGGGCCGTGATGTGATCTTGTAGCACGTCATACGTGAACGAGTGTACTCGGGGTAATATGTTAATGGGTAGAGACCTGCAAAATTCGCGTTATTTGGGACACGTTGAACTCGAAACACGTGTACCTTTGCCATACGTTCGTCATTGCACACGCCCTGGATAACTCTGCGCCAATAAATGAATGCTTGACAGTTGTGTGCTCCAATCACGTGCAGCTCAGTAAGAAAGGGCGTAGCTTCACATCCATGCAGCAGCCAATGGAGAAACGACGCCGGCTCCAGTGCTGTGAAGTTTAGCCTGATGCCGAACAATAACGCGGATTTTGCATGTATTAATGGGTAAAGATGATGGAAAATGGCAAAAACTTTTTTGAGTCTACATATCCGCCTGCCATAATGGTAACAATCATTTGAATATCTGGAATACCCCCCCCCCCCCCCCCAGCAGCCGAAGTGTCTGACGGACGATCAGGGCAGGTGCTGGTGGTACGTATATCAAAACTGACAAATACGTTACATCAAGTAGAGGGGCAACATTCAAAATCTAGGCAATGAAAACTATGGAATTATCTAGAGTTTGTTAATTTCCTGGAATTATGCGCTCGAAGCGCACCCTTTTAATATTGAAAACACCACGCGCTGCCTACGTGCGCTGTGCGAAATGAGCGCTCCAAGGTAAGCCAGTCGGGAACTAACGCCGGCCACCATGTTTTAGTCTGGCACTAGCTGCTATATGGTGCTCGCACACTCGCGTTCTGGCTCAGGAAGACGAACTCTAGATGACATCACGTAATCGCCAACATTCGTCGATATCACACTTCTGTTCCAGGTATGAAGGTAAGAAAATCAACTCTTTAATAACCAGTAAGTCTTTTGTGTGTAGATATTGCAGTTTTTCGCCGTATAAATATATTGCGTCGTACACTTGAGCAGGCAGGCTGTTCATGGTAAAATGAGCACTTTTGAAAGCTCTGCTTAAGATCTACTTATATGCACGTTGTGTCTTTACCGCCTTATGTAAAAATTAATATTGTCATGGGCCTCATCGCTTTATTCAAGTGAAGCTATGAAATTATAAAAGTAAATATTTTAGGAATCTGCTCATTTTTACACCCTGATACATTTTAAAAAAATAACAGAAATTAAAAGAAATAATTTAACAAATGGTTACCTAACACTTTTTATTCGATGTTAAAATATGGAATTACTTTCCAGCCATCGTTATCAACTTTACTAGGCGCATGTCTCTCAGTGCGCCCGTTAAAATATTATGCAGGCAGGCGCAGTGACATTTTTCTAAAGTTGATTTCAGAAGTGCTCACTTTATCGTGAACAGCCCATATAAGCGAGGCTAGGGCAATCAACTAGGGAACCAGCGGGTAATTTTCCGTTGCACATGAGACAGCCTCGTTTCGACTTTTTACAGCAAGCAGATAACACACAATAAAAATTACGCACGATATTATTAAACAAGTCGTAAAATGTAAATTTTATGTAATCGTACATTGTCAGTATGAATTCGAAATTATGTGACGTGAAAACGAAGAATTGCTGCTGGAGGTTCAGAGGCAGACGCTCAAGTCTGGCCTGTCGCAATGAACGCTGCGGACCGCCACAGCTATAGTATATTCGCAGTTCCTTTGAATCATAACCCCATGTACGACATGTTTCCTAAACACGTCAGCATGTATCACAAGTGTTTTATACGCCTGTTAAAGTTATATTATCTTCTTTTTTTTATTAGCCTACCTCCCGTGGCGCAGTCGGTTGGTGCGCCACCGATCTAGGGTCCGGGGGGGCTCTGGGTTCGAATCCCGGGTGTATTTACGTTAGGTTATAAATTAGTCTGTAAGCTGTCCCCTGCTAAGCTTACAAGCATAAAACAGAGGAACGCTGAAAAGCCCTTTACAATACAATACATTCGAACTTTTGCTTACATTTTATGTATAAATAATACGATTTCGTTTATAATTAACATGAATAAGAACGGGGAGAAAGAAATAGTACTCAAGCAAAATAATATTGAACTGAGTACGCAACAGTGCGGTGCGTAGTGTTGTAGACTTAGTTAAGCTTTGTTTGCACGAGGCGGAGGAATATCCTGGGAAGTAGAACTTAAGCAGGGCTTCAGAAAAGTTGGACTATATAAGTATCCTTCGCGCGCGACAAACCCTCGAGTGTGGATCTACAGCGACAGGAGAAGGAGGTTAATGCCGGCAAATGTAATGCTCCTGGGGCTGGCGTTTTATAACCCGCTCACCCAATGTGGAATCGAACCACGCCCCAATGACGTCACCGGTGCGAAATTTCTTCCCTTGGCAATCGAATGGCTTATTTTTCCCCGCAATAATGTTGTCGTTCGCTTTCGACGAGTCGTGTAGCCCGGGGCGCCCAACGAGGCACGGGGAAATCAACCGACCAATAATCGTTGCCATAAAGCGTGCGGAACACTCGAGAGCTTTGAACTCCATTGACGTCATAATGCGCTTCGCGTGTGCTGCCTGCAGTCATTTTTAATATGCGGCTGGCGGTCGGGCAAAGCAATTAACCTGTATTAGCCCCGTGATAGGCCTGTAGGCTCACTAATAAAAGTCGTCGATAAACATCTCCGGTCGGATAAAATTGATCTAGTTGAATTACGGAGCAGATGGTACACTCGCCGTTGGAAAAAAAAAATACAACCCTATTAAAATGTTTTAATATATATTTGGGTGACTCGATAGTGATGTCGCTCTACATTCTACGAAATTATAAGGAACTTCGTCATATCAGTGTATACGCTTGGTGAGAAAGTGGGAGTAGTAATTTCGCCCTTTGTACATTCATTGTAATGTCCCTACATATGCTTAGAAAACAGTCAAATACGTAGGGAAGCTGTATTGTAGCGACACTAAAACATACCTGCAGCTTCGTGTGTGGTATTATTTCCATGCACTGGGTTAACACACTAGCTGATGTTGACCTCGCCTGAGTTTAACTAAGTTTTAATGGAGTTCGCTTAAAATTACAACATCCGCTTACTTTGAAGATACTGGCGACGAAATATTACTTCGCCAGCAATTTTCACAAGGTTCTCCCTAACGTAATATTACAACCAGCTACATGACCCTCTTTGTAAACTACGAAAATGAACAGGGTGGATTGTACAGTAATGTACGTTGGAAAAAAAACATTTGACAGTGCCACTTTCAACTTGACGTGATATTGGTAGAAAGCCGCGGCTGGAAGTGAACGTTGCACATGTAGCGTATCTTGTGTTAACCAATAGGACGGTTGTATATGGGAATACCAAGAGCAGAAGAACTGGTGTTCCTGCAGTCGTGAATGTACGTGGCTCGGTTCTTAGCTTGTCCTAGTTGTCTGTAAAAATGTGCCGCACCCAGAGAGTTAAAAACTTCCATTACAGTTTAGTAAATTTTTTTTACGGTGACAACATCGTTACCAACGACTGACGAGGCGCTGCATTCGAGTCCCGTATCAACCGTGGGCGTAAATCCTATATTTTTACTTGCTTGGGCCATTTTACTGGGTCCTGCAGCTGCATCATTCAATTGCGCACGTAGTATTACAAAATATTTACCGCTCTCCATTTTTTTCCAACACCCCCCGTTAATCACAAATCATGCAGAGTTTTAAAGCATAGAAAAACTGACAATTTCCTATAATCGGGTATGCGAGTTAAACAGGTTCTGTCAAACTGCGATGTTGTTGTCTAAATTTTCGGACCCTGGGAATTTCGCGTAGTAACATTTTTTCATAAATATGAAAATATGAGGTAAACATGCCTATTTATGTTATTTTACTACGAAATAAACGCTCGGTACATTTAAAATGCTGGTTAAGTAAATTAAGATGACTCGCAATCTGGCGAAATCGTGCGATAATTCTGCAACCACGCAGAAAAAAGTCTAATGATGCTGCAACAAAAAAAAAAATGCTATCGTTTTTGTTGTAGAAATATTAATAATGTCGTGACAAAGTTATTTAATGTTAACCATTTACAAATTCCAGTATAACTGTAATGCAAACTTACTGTTGAAGTGTTAATGTTAACAAAGCCAGCATCTTAATAATGTCGCCGCGACCACTACTTATATTACGCTAAGATTGACAGGAAAAACAAAATATTTTGTCCAACCAACATAAGGTTACACTAACTATCGTTGTTTAATGGTGGATGGTAACGACTATAACCTCGTAAAATGAAACCACTGTATTTATATTTTAAAGCATAGTTTTTAAAACTAAATGTAGCTTAGACCAGCTCTCAGGCGTTGCAAAGTAGTTTACATGCGCCAAGTTTCCATATATTTATAGAGCATAAAGTATTTCCACGTAAATAATGAGAACTGCAGTTTGTCGTTATATTGTATTTAATATCCGCAATATGAAACAGAATCAAGTGTGTTAAGGTAGAGCATTTTGTAGTGCGCCGTGTCACGTGAACTGGAGTGCTCCAAGCGCTCAGGGCGTGGGTTCGAGTCCCCTGCCCGCCGGTTTTTTTTTTTTGGCAAAAATATTGTGCTTAATTTATTTTACACTGAAATGTTTATTTAAAGCAACATTATAATGCAAAAAAAAAAAATTTAACATCAATGCAACACAAAATTTGTTTTGCCGCACATATAAACACCACCTTAATGTTGCCACTACAGTAAGGAGTATTTCATGTTACACTAACATTAATAGCTTCACATTATATTACATTAACAGCAACATTAGTTACTGACGGCTCACAGATAATAAAAAATTAATGTTGTGATAACAGTATTAATGTTACTACAACATTAGACTTTTATCTGTGTAATGTTTGTGTTTCAAAGAAGACTGATTTGTAAAATGTTATCATGAATATTTAATATAAATGTAGTGTGCGTGTGTGCGCGCACCATAATGTTTGCTGTTTGAAAATCATTCTTTTGTTAAAACTGTTAAGACGTAACAAGATAAAAATGACCCTTACCATTGATAACGGCACTGAAAATTGCATGTTTTTTATCCTCTAGAAATTCAGAAAGTTTAAATTTAGAATATTTCGTATAAAAAATACACTATGTAAAAAGAGTAAATAATTTTTTTCGTCACATAAGTTTACTAAACATAAGCTTTTATATATTTGTAAAATGTTTATTGTGAACAGTTAAAGAATTGGCACGACGTAATAAGAACAACGTGATTATGTTAGGTATGGTCAGAAGAATAAAAAAGCAATAAAATGTTTTAAACCGCGACTTTATTTACTCAAGATAATGTATTAGACATATCTTAACATTTTGATGGGGCAAAATATAGTCTTATTACATTAACAGCAGGTAACTAAATAACCTCAACAGACCGTAGTTTCATTATATTTAACGAAAAACTTAATTGAAAATCTATTTTCGCGCTATGGTATAAATATATCCATAATGGTTTACGAATGTGCCCAACAATGAGTTTAAACAGTAATGAATTTCAAACGTAATACAAATATTTAAAATGAAACACAGAGTTTGGGTGAAATAAATTTAGGTCTGTCGTCCTGCTGTTGCATGGCATTTCATGAATGTTGTTTTCTAGCAGTTTTCTGTCCCTTAATGACGACGTGTCTATGTGAGAAGACACTTTCCTACGTGACTGGTCAATCAAGTTAGGTAACTCCAATACTGTAGGTCTGTGATTCGCGTTCACGCACCTCGGACGCGTAACACGGAAACCATCCAATCACGAAAGTGGATTTGAGCTGAAGTGTTGTGAAATACAACTGGTCGTGAAATCTTTCCGCGAAGATCGGGTGTCGCTCGTCATAATCTTGTGCTACTGTAGCGAACTAACTGTCGTGAGTAGTTTATTCACCTCTGCGACCCCGTGCTCAGTTTCGAGCCACGTCTTTATGTGCACGGGAAAAGTTAGGACGTTCCTGATATGACTGGTGAGACTTATCGGGGTGGTCCTTGTTTTCCACGCCGTTGCATTCCACTTTTTCCCCTTTGTGGGTGTCGCCACATATAATCTCGGAGAGTTGCTCTGGCCGTCCTCCTGGCTCAACCATTCCAGTCACTTCAGAATCATTAGCCCACGCCAAAGAATAGATAAGTACAAAGAGGCGAAATAACTTGGCGGCTCCTTTGACTGGCCGCGCGAAGCTGTGGAAATGGGCCTTGCGTCTGATTGGCTACTGCCTGCTACGAAAGTTTCCCTATTGGCTGGGCTGCATGCAGGCGAGTAGGTTACCAGGCGTAGATTGGCGAATGGTGTTCCAACGTTCTTCTGGCCAATGACGTTATCTTGCTGGCGTGTGCGGTTCGAGTTTGCAGTGTTACACCTCTGTATAGGCGATTCACGGTAAAGTGAGCACTTTTTAAGGCCCTGCTGAATTTTTCGCTTCGTCAGATTTCTATCTTTGTCACTTTTCCAAATTTAATCATTGCCATGTGACTAATAAACACAGTGTGTTCATTTCACCATTCCCAAAAATTAACGTCTAGCGCTGCAAATAATTTATTTATTATGGGTTAATGCCTGTTGAAAGCGCCTTAAAAAGTGCTCACTTTACAGTGAACAGCCTATACTACCGAGTACTCTGTAGCCACGCCAAGCACAATCTCATCTCTCTCCGCCACTTGCCATTATCATCATCCCACTCCCAGCAGAGGGGCCGCGGTGGCTTAGCGGTTAGCCTGCTCGCCTCCCACCAGGGCGAATCCCCGGCCGTGTCACTCCCGGATTTTTGCAAGGGGGAATCGTGCCGTACGGTGCTGCTGGTTTTCTCGGGGATCTCCCGTTTCCCGCTCCCTTTCATTCCGGCACTGCTCCATACTCACCATCATCGGCTCTTAGGGCCTCGCTGTTAAAAATTGCCCAAATATCTTCAATCGCTCACTCAGTCCCAGTATAGCTACTAGTACCGAACATAATGTCTCAATTACCTTGCTACATTTCCTGCCGTATTTTAAAGACCGTTACTTTGAAAACCTTTGCAAAGTTATTCAGGAGATCCTGATTCCTGGAAGTGCGCTGGGCTACTAATTTGATACAATACAGAACAATTTCTCTCATGGGATCTCAGTTGAGGTTACGCTCTACACACAGCAAATATTAACGTCCCGCGTCACACGCTATATCGGATTCTTTCATTTCCTGCTAACTTAAGTAACAATGAAGTAGAATTTTAAAACACGCCACTGTAAAAGTTTAGCTACCCTACAGTACAGACATGAAATACCAACTGCTAACGTCAAATTTTGTATCAAATAGAATAATATAAACTTTAAAATATCAATACCTTTCTGCCTTTTTACAACTACCTAATAACAAACAGTAGAATTACGTACAAAAACATTAAACAGCTCGAAAAATGTTAATTTTCTGTAGCAGTAAATTCTCAATAATTACTCTTGAAGTTGAATATGTGGCACAAAAATGAATTTTTTCACGTAAGCAAAGAAACGAAGTCTTAAAACTATCTTCACGCTGTAAACGAGTTACAATGTTTAAATGCAAATAAAGATTACTTTTTTTGTTTGTTTAAAAAATTATAAAGATCATCCATAATTATGATCATTTCTTTTGTCCTTTAAAATATAATGCGAATCGTATCTGTTCCTTAGACGCAAATCAGAAACTCTTGGCAAAACAAGGGCGGAAGGTAAGTATTCCTCGAGCTATTGTCTGTGATGATTTATTAATATGCATTGTGTGGTTCCTTTATAAAATCTGCTATAGGCTGTTCGCGGTAAAGTGAGCACTTTGGGAACCAACCTTTGAAAAACTTCACTGCCCCGCTCGCTACCTGCCGTGTGTGTTATAACCGGCACACTGACAGCTATGCGACCAGTTAAGTTGGCGGCGATGGAGAGAAAATAATTCCACGTGTTAATGTTAAATTACCAGTCTTAGGTAAACATTTGTGGATTTTTAATTATTTTATTTTACTTTTTTATTTTAAGGCATGTAAGTGTAGGTCTAATTATAAGAAAATTGGTAAAATATTTTACAGTTGTCCTTGACCGACGCGCGAATAAAGCGACCAGGCCTATGGTAAGGTTAATTGTGCATATTTGGAAAGATTGCACAATGTGCGTACAAGTAGATCTTAACTAGGGCTTTCAGAAATGCTAATTTTACCGTGAACAGCCTATACTGGAAAAAAATCCTTTTATGTTTGCATTTTATGCTACATGTAAAAAGTTTCTTACTGGAGAAAGACAATCCTTACATTATTAATTTTATAACCTTTAAGTTAAAGTGATAGACTAACTCTTCAGTTTTTAGAACAATCTTACTTAAATTAATACAAACTTCTTAATATGTGCTAATAAGGTTTATTCAGAAAATAGTGCAGTCTTAAATCCTAGATGAAGTAAACTTAAACACAGTATACGGCATCACATTTAAAACGTTAAGTCGGATAAGTGTCTCGCACAAAAGAAATAATTTTGCAGTCTTACATAACTGAGAATGTGAAGTAACAGGAGAGAGAAAATATTCTCCGAAGAAAAAAAAACATAATAAATAATTGAAGAAAAACACAATATGTGTATAATGTTCAGTATCTACGTCACCTGCACACACTTACGCCCTGTAACCGATCTGGATCATTATATATATATATATATAAACTGAAGATTTACATAAAGTAGAGATTACCATAAAATCTAGACGCCCCAATCCCCTCTCCATAATTCTAGCCACTTGACACACATTCCTGTGATAGTCACTGGCATTACTGTATATTTTAAGTGACTGAAACACTCTGTGTTGATGGTTTCGCTATTGGAAGCCAAACAACATCGAGTATTTGGGCTAGTTTTTCATACAGTATAATAACAATGTGCAGATAATTAATAGCTCATAATTTGTCTGCAAATTCGTATGTGGGACGGCAAGCAATCAACATGTGTGCTGAATTATCCATGTGAAGCGCTTTTGTTCGTTTGTATTTTTTAATTGTGCTTCTCTCTCTTTCTCGACTTCCTCAGCCAGCTGTGCTGCGTGATGGAACGAGGAGGAATATAACACTTGATTTGAAGAGTCCGTTCGTAACTGAACTGATGGTCAGTGGGACAGCTGGAGCTCTTCTTGAATTATTTAAATTCCCTTGAACACTCGATGCCGAACTCTTTTTTTTTATAGATTTATGTACCCCTCGAATCGGCACGATTGCCGTGTCGAAAAGTGTTTGGTTTTATTCTGTCGGGAATCTGTTTATGTTAGTTTCATGCACTTGCTGAATCGTCCGGCAGCCTGATAAAGTTGAGTAGAGTTGAAAGATTTGTACGGCGCTTAACAGAGAGCCGATGAGGGTGAAATGAAGTAAGAATAGAGAAGTTCTGGAATGCAAGGGCGAGAGATCCCCGAGAAAACCCGCCGACCAGCGACATCGTTTCCCGGCCGGGGATTGAACCCGGTTCGCCTTGGTGGGAAGCAAGCAGTAACCAAGTTCCAGTTAATTGCCTGTTAAGTAAGTAAATTTATTTTCTATTGTGTACGCTTTCTGTTACGTATAAATACTAACCTTGCTGTATACTTGTCAGATGTAAGTGAGGTGACCGCGAAATTATGTTACCCTTGAGCAATGGCTTAGAGCAAGATTTTGACGTGCGACTTTCCAGTTGACCATATCGATGCCCAAATTAGTAAATCTGGGATGCAAGTGAAATATTAATACATAATTGGTTACAGCTAAACCATATTTATGAACTATTCCGAAATGACAATACAAAGTTAACGTGTTCATTATAAAGAGTCGACACGAAGATGCCTGCCACCACGATCCTTCCTCGCATAGAAAAGAAAGGAAAGACGATGAAACTTTTTATCGCTAGCGTTTTGTATATTTTAGTTTCAAAGGTATTATTGGAAGTGTTTGATTAGAGAAAATTTACAATTTACTGGCTGTTTAACACTTTTCTATCTAATTTTCGCTGTGTGTTATATCCTGCAGGAACTTATTGAAAAAGTGTAAATAACTATGTTCCTGACTTTTTACAACTAGCATATAGCGCACAAGCAAAATTAGGAACAAAAATATTAAACAACTTGAAAAATTTAAATCTTCCATGATCGTACATTTACTATAATTACTCAGAATCCGAAATTTTAACACGAAGGCTAAGAATCGTCCATGTTATAGAACTTCGAAAATTTTGTGGAACTGAAGTGTTTTCCTGCCCTTCATCTCAAAAACGTTTGCCGTAGTTGAAAGTGGACGACCCAGAATACGCACTCAAGAAGCACTAGCGGTTGGAAGGTGCACAGGCGAATGCAAAAAGGAGCTATCGAGTCCGTGGACCTTTTGCGTATTTAATAAACACGAGTAGTATAGAAATGCCGATTCAGGCACAAATGCAAAAAAAGTTGCGTTTGGGAGCAGTTGCAAAAAAGTGGATTTAAAAGTTGCGTTTGAGCACAACCGCAAAAAAAAAAAAGCGACTCAAAAAGTTGCGTTTGGTTGGATCGTAGTCTTTAAAAAAAGTTGTGCTAAAAAAAAAACTTTGCGTTTGAGTGCATCTGCAAAAATTCGCATAAAAAGTTGTGCTAAGTGGCTTAAAAAATTTGAAAACGTAAAAAATAAAATATTGTATATAATAAATGAGCGCAAATAAAACTCAACTGATGTCTAATATGATGACTACCATGGCAATGAAAAAGGCTAAAGCAACTGGTAATGTTTGGAAAGAATATAAATTTAAGAAAGATATTTTTGTGAAAAGAAAGAAGAAGTCTCAAGAGAAGTATGTCAAGTGTGAAACTTGTAATCACGTTTACAAACCATCTCTCATAAGAAGTCACTTGAAAAGTAAGAATCATAAGTACACACTCAGATTCAGTGTAGAAGAAATTAAAACAGCATTTCAAAGTAGGATCAAGACTTATGCTGTAACAAAGACCCAAATCATTTCCTAAACAATGTAAAATGAACTGTCACGGGTCGAATTAATAAACATTTAAAATCACTTGAAGTCAATATAAAACTCTTCATTGAATACAAAAAGGGAATTGGTGGGAATATTGAATATGTAGAGAGCTCCTTTAAAACAACGAAATTATACTGAAATCAACTAATCTGGAAGAATATTATGCCAACAGCATATCGAAAATCATAGCTGAGATGGGGCCTTTCGAAGCAAAGGGATCTCAGTGGGTACTCAACAGAATATTTAAACTAGACGTGCGAATAAATAAATATGTATTATTAAAGGGCAGTTCTTATGTTGATCTCCCGTAAAAAAAAATCAAAGCTAAGCAGGCAGTAATTAATGTTAAGAACGATCAAAAATGTTTTTTGTGGTCTGTTCTATCCGCATTGCATCAAGTTCAAAGAAACCCCCGAAAAAGTGAATAAATACATAGCTTACGAACATGAGTTTGGTGATGTACTTAAGGGTTTGGAATTTCTAATGAGATTGGATAGTATGCCAACATTTGAGAAAAGAAGTGGAATTTCTATTAATGTATACGCATACGAAGAAAAATATGGTGGTAAGAAATATATAGTCTCCCCATTAAAAACAAAAAATAAGGATAAACACACAAACCTACTCTATATCAAAGACGAAAAGAACGACCACTACTGCTGGATAAAGTCTTTCGAGACATTGCATCACAAGTATCAAATAATGGTTATAAAATATATATATGTGATAGATGTTTGCAATATTTCTACTCTGTAAGTAAGCTAAAAGATCACGAACAAGACTGTCGAGATCACGATGGTATTAGAGTTGAACTACCATCTAAAGGAAAAAATCATTCTTTGAGAGTTCCTGTGATATATGCTGATTTTGAATCTTTGTTGACTAAAATTGAAACTTGCCAACGAAACCTCGACAAATGCTACACGAAACCAGACCAAAAACACGAGCCTATTAGCTTCTGTTACTATGTAAAATACGAACATGGATACTATAAACTACCAGTAACTTATGAAGGATCTGATGCATCTACTGTATTCGTTAAAATGCTAATGGAAGAAGCAAAGTCTATTGGTGATATATACACAAATGAAAAACCAATGCTCCCACTAACTCAGAAAGAACAAATTGTTTATGATACAGCTACCCATTGTCATATATGTGAAAAGTCTTTGAATGGTGATTCTGAGAGAGATCATGATCATCTTATGGGGAAATTTAGGGGAGCTGCACAAGAAGATTGTAACTTATTGTATAGAAATCCACGTTTTGTCCCAGTCTTTATACACAATCTATCTGGCTGTGACACATTTATTCATAAGAGATCTTGGCATCGATGAAAATAAAATTGATCTAATTCCCAACAACAAAGAAAAATATATTTCTTTTACGAATACATGTATGTGAAAGTGAAAATCTTAGATTTATTGACTCATTTAAATTTATGGCTAGTAGTATCGATAAACTCTCTAGCAACCTTTCCAGAAGCCAATTCCGAGAAACGTGTAAGCATTTTTCCAATGAACTGCTTGACTTTATTATAAGACTATGTTTTTATCCATATGACTACATGGATAGTGCTGGAAATTTTGTGAGACATCACTTCCATCCAAAGATGCATTTTACAACAAACTCAATAAATATGACATTACAGACGAAGATTACGAATATGCGAGAAAGTTGTGGGAAAAATTCAACATAAAATCTCTAAGAGAGTACACAGAACTCTATAACAAATCTGATGTATTGATATAGGCTGATATAATGGAAAATTTTAGAGATGTATGTCACAAAACATATAAGATAGATCTAGCATGGTATTTCACAGTCCCTGGGTTAGCATGGAATGCTATTCTCAAACATACTAAAATAGAACTAGAATTTTTAACAGATTACGACATGATTTTGATGATAGAAAAAGGTGTTCGTGGTGGAATTTCACAATGATGTAAGCGATATGCTAAAGCAAATAATAAATATACGAATGCTTATGATACTACAAAGGAAATCTTTGATCTTACATATCTGGATGCCAATAACTTATATGGATGGGCTATGAGCCAGTATTTACCCTATGGTGGTCTTAGTGGAGAAATACAAATGAAGATGTAACAAAAATAAGAAATGATTCTAGAAAAGGTTATATGTTGGAAGTTGATTTGGAATACCCACTGGACCTGCACAATCTCCACAAAGATCTGCCATTGGCATCAGAGAATAAAACACCAGAAGGTTAAAAAAAAAAAACAAACCTCTAACTCTTGACTACTCTGTATGATAAAGAAAATTATGTATTACAATATGTAAATCTTTAGCAATGTCTATCTCGGAATGAAATTGGAAAAGATCCATTGAGCTCTGGAGTTTGATCAATCATATTGGCTCAAGTCCTATATTAATCTAAACACAATAATGTGAACAGACTACAAATGACTTTGAAAAAGATTTCTACAAATTAATGAACATTTCTGTTTTTGTAAAAGCAATGGAGAATATTAGAAACAGAGTGGATATACGGCTGTGCACAAGTTCTAAGCAAATGGATAAACTAGTGGCTAAACCAAACTTTAAAGATACAACTATATTTACAAACTCTTTGGTTGGAGTTCATATGAATAAAACAAAACTATGCTTTAACAAACCTATTTATGTTGGAATGAGCATACTTGATCTATCGAAAGTCTTAATGTACGATTTTCACTATAATATAATGAAATCAAAGTATGGGAATAATTTAGAACTGTGCTACCAAGATACTGATTCCTACATCTATTATATAAAAATATCAGACTTCTACAGTGACATGAAAGAAATGGCCGATCATTTTCATACTTCTGACTATAGAAAAGATATCCCGTATGGTATACTGTTAGTTAACAAAAATATTATTAGCAAAATGAAAGATGAATGTAATTGAATTTATTGGATTGAAATCGAAAATGTATTTAATAAATGTGGAATGTTGTGTGTGTAAAGAAAAGAGCAAAGGGTGTGAAAAACACTTTAGTTAGAAATGAGATTAGTTTTGGTGACTACAGAAAGTGTTTGTTTGGTAAAAAGAAAATGTGTTGTACAAAAGTATGAATCTTATTAAAAGTAAGAAACATGAACTGTATACAATTGAGTTGAGAAAAAAAAGCATTAAGTCCAGAAGAAGTTAAAAGATTTATTCTTAAAGATGGATTAAAGCACTGCCATTAGGCACAACAAAATTGAAAAAGTGATACTATGAAATATTATATAACAGTAAATGTTTTTAATGGATAACCATCCATTAAAAACTAATAACCATATATATTTGCGCACTATTGGACTTCGATGATTCTTTCACTTTTAACATCATAAATTATGTTTCTTTGACTTACTAGTACTACATTACAAATAGTTGTAGCCAATATTGGTTTATTAAAATCAACTGTGAGTTTCAGATTAGCTCGATCTTTCACAATAGGTGTTTTTCTGTAAGAACAATCAATAACATACAATGGTCTTCTCCCAATAAATGACGCAGAGTTGAAGCACAGTTCGTTATTACGATATAGGGTATATAGTTTAGTCTTTGAATTTCTAAAATCAGTGAAAGCAATATACATCATATCGAAAATTTTATCATCAATGTTTATATTCCAATTCTCTTTGGGAAACACTTCATTCTGTCCATTCTTAATAGAAAAAAATTTAACAAAACGAGTCAAACATTGAATTACCAAGGATCTTCTTTTCTGTTTTGCTGAAAACCAACACTGACAAAGTCTGGCATATTGAATTGGATTAAATTGAACTGATCTTTTATATCAAACTGAAGTGAGTTTGCATTAGTAGGTACTGGTTTTTCCAGGTGTTGCCAATAATTAAAACTAATTGGAATTTTGGGATGTTTGTATAATTATTCTTTAATTTCTTCTCCGTAAATAGGATCGTATTCAACAATTGGCTGCAGAATTTTCAATTTCTCAATAATAATTTTACCAGCATCTGGTATATTAGCTGTATCATCAGATCCATCTGCTTTATTTGGAGGTATTCTGTAAAGCGAAACATCGTCACTAGAATTTCGAATGAACGTGATCTTGTACCCACCATTCCAGAATATTTCATTACAATCTCTTATAAAACTAAACAAATATCTTAATAGATAGGTAATTTCGTTATACTTATCTCTCCTAACATATTTACCTAGTTCTATCCCCGGAATTTGGGTGTGCTGATTCTGATTCCGAACCTAGCAATGCATGCATAATTGTTGAAGTGATGCCAGGGTTCTCAATACTTTCGATTATACAATCATGTTCAGAGATCTTAAATGTTGAGAATTGGTTTGTTTGATCGTTTGGCAGTAACGACTGATGCTCATAACTTTCAATTTTTGTTGATCCATTTATTATATAGAAAAAAAACTTAAACAACTTCACTTTTGTTATCAACCCAAGAATTATGACTATTATCAAAACCTAACCATTTAATTAGCAGCATATTTCCTTTTCTTTGCAAAACTTTTTCCACTAAGTAGTCATTATCATATTTGGTCTTAAGCAGCTCTGGCTCATAAAAAATACCTTTAAGTTCATTTTTTAAATCTTTTATTCTGTATGTCGTGGGGTTTCTGTGCAATATTTCACATGCCTCAAATACTTCAGTGGACCAATTTGGTGTATATCCTTTTTCAAACAAATTTTTACATTTACTTATACAAACTTTATCTCCTATTGCAAACTTTGGTTTAACCATTTTTCTTTCTCCTCCATACATATTGATTAGAATAGAACTTTCATTCTTTGCACTTACATTAGTTGGTTTCATTCCAATTGTACTGTGAACAGCGTTATTGTATTCACTCATTAATTTAGGGTAATATAGTCACCCATTTATAGTTTCCCTGCAAAGTAATTATCTTCCACATTTTCTCCTTCAATGTTCTATTAAATCTTTCTACAGTGCTAGTTTTCTTTTCGCTGTATGTTGAATAGTGTGTTATGTTGTTATTGACCATTAATATAAACGATTTATTGTAAAATTCTTTCCCTTCTTCTATTTGTAAATGCATGGGTTTGCGATCATTCAAAATAGTTTTAAATGCTAATGTAACATTTTCACCAGTTTTATCTTTGATTGGTATTGCCCATGCATATTTGGAAAAAACATCTATCACGGTTAACATGTATTGAAACCCTTTGTTAATTCTGTGTATATCTTTTAAAGATCCAGAATTCATCTCAACTAAATCAGGTTGCCAAAGATCATCGATGCCAAAAGATAAAACAGTTCTTCTGGGAAAGTTTTTTCGCATTGGTCTGTGAATGTCATTTACAATGTGAGTATTGAGTTATTGGTAACACAACATCTACAACCAAATTTAATTCTTTATTTGTTATTATTTGTAAGTTCATATGAAATTTTATCACTTAGTGTATTTTTCATACATTTGAGACAGTATACATTTAAGTTGTTATTGTTCATTTTATTTATTTATATAATAAATGATACAACAAAAAAGTGTAAACAATATAGAGAGAAGACAGCTAATTGAAAAGTTTAGAACTTTTAGAAAATTTCGCCAAGATGAATATAATAAAAATAAATATCACGAACAACCGTTGATAGATGCGATCGAAGATTTGGCAGAAAATACTGGACACATAAGTGAGAATAAGAACTTAATAAAAGAACTTGTTCCATTTGCTGTTAAGAATTTAGACTACCCATAGACACCAACAGAAACATCTTTTGAAAGAAAACTGTTTGGTAAAACAGGCCACAATGAACGCTATTACGATGGTGTTAAACACATTGACTATGATGATGAACTCTATGACGATGATGTTAAACGAATTAGCGATGATAAGCACTATGACGAAGCGTTGGGGCATTTGAAAACTAATATCTCAACGTTAACATTTATGATAAGAAAGTGGCAGTTTTCTTAATTGACTGCAAAGACAATGTTTTAGGACTAAAGGCTAATAAAGGTAGATTGTATATTGGTGATAGCGAAGTAACATTCAGCAATGGCCAATTTACTGTAAAAGGCCGAACATATGCTGGAACTGATGGTTTAATGAAATATCTAACTGGTAAGAAAGTAACAATGTCACTACACTGCAACCGACTATGAACACTATAGTTGTATCCTAGCAGATACAAACGCAGTTTTTCAGAACAATGATCCAAACTTGGGAACGCCATAATCTAGTAAAGGGAATAATTGGAAAATTATTGTTAAACCTATTTACGATTCGGTTAAAAAGAAACGTCCCTCACCTAAAAAGGGGAAAGGTATAAAGAAATAGACTATCCCAAATAATACATATGATGGATGATGTTAGGAGGCTTATTGATCGACTTCTCGTTATTTATGGCAAAGAGAATGCTGGAAATGATAATTATTACAATTAAAAAATTGGAATAATGAATAATAGTGACTTTGTTATGAATAATTCAAAAGGTATACCATATCTAATACGAATGTTTAACACAATACCACATACTTTTTGGGAGTCGGAGCATCTAGGAAAAGGGTTACTCAATGACATAATAAATTCACTCCCTTTTGAGTTGCATGCACCCGGTTATCAGTACTTAGGTCCGTGTACCAGACTAAAAAAAGAGAATTGAGCATGGTGATAAACCCATTAATCCACTAGATGCGGCTGCAATAGAACATGATATAGCTTATCATCATCATAAAGGTCTAGCTGAAAGGCATGTAGCTGACCAAGAACTAGAAAAGAAAGCGTTCAAAAGATTTAAGTTCGAATCCTGATCTCAATGAGAGATTGTGGGCTGGTGATACTGGATCTGCGATGCATATTAAACGTAAGCTTGGTTAGGGAATTAAAATGAAATGATATAATATGTGTTATAATAAATTAAAGTAAAAAACATTGTATTTGAAGTTCCTAACGAGTAGTTGAAGGGTTTGAATAGTGATTCTTTCATTACGAAAGACCAACTGAGCGACCATCTGGAAGGTTCAACGCACCCCGAGTCTCGCTGAGAGGAAGAAGTCAGTAATCCAGAGCATTCTTCAGATAAACTCAGAAAATACAACTAGCGTCCATTCGTGGCGCACCTGTAATTCGAAACACTTAATTGTCCCACCGCCGCCGCCATCGCTGTCATATAGCAACACTCCATCCTCTTACGCTCGCTCGAGCAGGAGACGAAGAGGCGAGCATAGTAGTAGGAGCGAGGTTATCCAGGGACACTTGTAGAATGGCACATGGTTAATAGATTGTTCGATTAATCGATGTATCAATATATTCTATATATCAAATAGTCGATTAGTTGCTAATCAAATAGTCTATTAGTTGCTAATTAATTAGTATAAATAATCAAATTTATCATGCTAATTAATTAGTGTAATTAATCAAATTAATTAAAGAATTATTTAATTTAAAAAAATTATTGTTTGTTATGAAATTTCTGTGATTTTCATTATTGTTGAAAGGGTCGATTGTCATAAGGGTGATATTGGCAGAGCACGTTCTGTATGTACTCAGTGCCTTGCTGGAGTGGACTGAGCAGAGGGGTTGAGTTGTTATTGTTTATATAGGAGTTGATGTTGATATAAGAGAAGTATAAGTGACATTTTTTTATTTTTGTTTTTGAGTGGAACGCATAATACGCGGGGCCATTCTGGGACACTAGGCAAGTGAGGTATGGATAGAGCGAGAGCCAGCGGGAGCATTCTGGGGCACTAGGAATGAGAGGTATGAATAGATCGAGAACCAGCAGGTGCGTTCTGGGGCACTAGGCGAGTGAGGTATGGATGAAGCAAGCGCCAGCGAGGGCATTTTGGGACAGTAGGCAAGTGTGGAGCGTATAATCGATTGTTCGATTATGAGAGAGGGCACACATTTCACTTCTGGATCACGATGTTTTACGTTCAATTAGCCAACTGAAATAAGAACGAATCATTAAAAAATTACTTTAACCATGGGATTACCACATACAACATTATATCGAATTAATATAGACACGAGATATTAAAAATTACTTTAATTATGTGATAACCATAAGACAAATTCATTAAAACGAGAGCATCATTTCCCCCTGTGATACCCCTCCCCCTGGGGCTCCACCCCTGACAAGAGAGTGATGTTAACTGCTGCTAGGAAGGTGCATGGCAACAAGTGCTTTTTCCCAGCAGCTGATATGGAGTAGTGGGTTCTTGCTTGGAGGGTTGAGTGGATTGGATTGGTTTGGTGTAGGCTGGAGTGGGGCGGGGTGGGGTGGAGTGGAGTGAAGATATTTGCACTGCTCTTATCATAGAGGCCTTGAGGGCCGATGAGAATGAAGCGAGGGGAGTGTGGTGCAGCGCCGGAATGCAAGGGCGAGGTAAACTGGAGATTCCCTTCATAACAAACAATTTTTTTTTTTGCCCTATCATGCCGGTTGTTACATTATTGAAGTTTAACAGGAAACACTGATAAAACGGTTCAGTAATTGGTAAAGACAAAATGTTATGATAGAACAAAATAAAACCAAGTTTTGCCAAAATACAATATTTTAATTTGAGAAACCTTCACTACTCTAGTAACATTAATATTAATATTTTTCCCATTGCATTTAATATTTTTATGAACTGTTATCAGATTGAGTGACAACCTGCAAGACTAACGGTAATCTTCGAAAACAGTAATTTTTCTCAGTAAATGGGTTTTTTTTTGGGGGGGGGGGGGGGAGTTTGATTAGGTTGCCTCACAGTTGCAAAAGTTGAGAAGTTTACATGGCAGTACTTATTTTCAGACTGCTATCTACACATCAACCATCAGTTACTTAATCAAATGAAGCAATAAATTTATCAATAAAAAGTGACAACAAAGTTATGTAAAATTATTGCCTCTATTGTTTGGCCACATCTTATGACTAAGGGCAAGTTTTTGTGGTGTTGTTTAAAGGCAGATTTGGTTTTTTAAATAAACCAGACTTCAGTGTTATCGGTTTTATCATGGAAGACTAAAATATTCAAACTTCATTGCTAAAATGATGTGAAATAGAGCCAAAATTTTACTGTTATCTTGACAGAAATTTTATTATTAAGAATTGTGGATCAGTTGACAATAATTAATTCCTATATGAAGATTTTCATTAATTTTTTTTTGTTAATACTACTACATTAACAAGAGTGAGCATTTTATTTGAGCTAAGATAACACACAGAGCATTGCCATTGATTTTTATAAAAATCTTATTTTACGGTGTTAGTTTTTTCTAACTCATGTGTCGAGG